>KB205940.1:2366272-2464195 GCA_000328965.1 Ascocoryne sarcoides NRRL 50072
GGGGAGGAGAGGGCGTGAGGGGAGGAGATGAGGGCTTTGTGGGTGAGGAGTTGGGAGGTGAGGTGGGTTTGGAGGGATTGGGCGAGGGGGAAGGGCGTGATATTCCGGAGGTGGATGTGACGAAGGATCGTCGGTGTGGAGGACATTGGGAGTTGTGGTGGTGGTTTGGTGGACGAGGCTGGACGGGGCTGAGGGTGAAGGGTGGAGGTGTTGGGCAGGGATGGATGGCATGGGCTTTTTATAGGGCAGAAGCTTAAATTTGACTTCACTCGTCCAAGGCACACTTAGTGAGGGATGCATAACTGCTTCTGGCTGGCTTTTATTTATATTTGAAGTCATGTATGTCTTTGTATGTGCTCTATATAATTTAACTATTAGCTTGCTTGAAGAAATGATGCTGTATTTTTCCTTCTCACCTGACTTTAGTCCATTTACTTCTTTGCTGTTGCTTGTTTTACTTACTTCCTATGTCTCACCTCTCACGCTCTTCTCTTACACCTCTGTTACGACATATCTATCCAGATACCCCAAGCACTAGCTTTATCGGTTTTACAGAACGGATTATTGAGAACCAAGTTGGTTTTACTGGAGGCGGCCAATCCGGTCTTGATGAAGGCTAAGAGATAAATGGAGGCTGATTTCGCAAATTCATCAGCTTACATAAAAGCAAGATCTCTATCTGATCACCATTTGTAAAGATGGTCGAACTGTTATAACGTGTGGCTCAAGATGATATATAGATCTTTCTCGTGCGGGGTAATTCTCTGACTCTTTTTATAGCGAAACCTACACGGCGTTAAATCCCCTTGTCCTCGCTATACCTTTTTGTATCAGTATACTTTATTTACTGTACTCACTTTCCTTGAATGACTAATTGGTTTCTTAAACGATTATTCGATTCATTCCGATATGGCTCTCTGAGTGGACAGGAGGCTTCTACGAGAAGCATTGCTATTCTTGTCTTTCGTGTATAGCTTTAAAGAGGTAAGGCGACGCTATCATCTATTCTGTGAGCACTTTGTTTATGGTGAGCGTTTTCGGTTATTTAGGTATAATTTATGCTATGATACATTTTGGTGTCTAGGATTACTTATCGATACTTGATACTTCAAGTGACTTAGTACTTGCCACTTGAATTTCTCTAATCAACAACTCGTCAAAATGGTGCATCTTTTTTCAGTTCAACAGCTCACTAAGAATCATACATAGATTTAAGGATATATTCTTGCAGAATCAATAGTTTCATAAATATGCCTTTTGATTTCTATGGTAATAGATCTCTAGAGCAAAAATTCGCTTCTTTTGTTTTGTTTTGCAGGCATTATATTGTAAACATCGCTTTTTTAAAATCTCGCAATAGCCAGGTAGTAAATGCACTCTCCTTTTCCCTCAGCCTAACAACCCTATCTTATGAGCGCCAACTACAATTTTTCCTTCCTTCTAGCAAAAATATCATAACACCAACTACCCTTGTCCCCAGCCAGGTCATCTTCTACAGCATTTACTTTCTAAGCCTGCTTCCTGTTACTACCACTGTTCCAGGCCTGTAAAAGTAATAAACTTTTGAATCTCGCAGCTCATTGTAAGACCAGCACAAGTGGTCCTTCTCCTGAATACATGTGAAATGTGTCTCCTTCTCAGGCTGATTCGCCCTTGCCGACACTAACTTATTCAAAAGTCCTATGCTTGCTTTGTTCTCTATGCAAATAACTGCAGCTAGTACATCGGGCACTTTAGGATTTATAACTCCTATAGTTAGCTAAACTCCTGATCTCTTTCCTCAACTTTCAAACTCCCTCACATACAAAGATGGATTAAACTCGCCTGGAAGCTGGACTCTCCAATAACCATCTACATATGCCTGCACAGCTTCAAAGGCATATCCCATTCTCCAGAATTCTTTTTTAACCAGGTACCCGAAATTAGCCTCACGGTAGATTTTGTCGTAATAATTCACTCCCACAACCCCAATCATGGTATGAGCTTGCACACCATTACCCTTGTTTCCACCCCATCTCTCAACAAGCACATAGCACATAATGCCTTACCGTCTCTGTTACTTTCAATGAATTTCTCGGTTTCGTCGGGGTCGTTGCATGGTCCTCCTCCACTGTTCTCTTCGTTACCTGCTTTGTCTTTAAATAAGCAGAAGAAGAAACAAAACTTATAGATATCGGACTATTTCTTCATCACCCAATATGTTTTGGATAACGCTAAAGTCTTTTTGCATTTCCATTGCCCGAAATCCAAGCCTTTGTGATTCAAACACGTAGTCATTAGACATGTTGTTATACTTGCGAGCGGGAGCTCAGAACGTAGAGGTTGGGAAGACGCAACTCGGTAGGTGCTTTGAGGGACCGATCAAAATGCATGTCTAGGTTATTTGTTGTTAAGAGGAAGTTAGTTCTTAAGAATAGGTTCTAGGATTTATCAACGGCGGTTATCCGTCAACACTGAAGTGTAGTCATCAGTGACTCCGAGTCAGTATTCAGTGATATATACTCACCCAGCGCTAAAATTAATATGACTAGGCGCACCCGAGGTATTCATAGCATACATGCTCTAGCTTCTAGGTCCCTAGTAAAGCAAAATAGAATGCTAGTGAGCCAAGTGAACCTTTTATTCTAGTACTTCTGAGACTCTGAATCTACGTTCCTATACACCCGGGCATTCTGACACCTACTCCTTTTTAGTACTTGAATGGAGAGATCTTGGAATTATGCATATAGTCAGTTCACTGGTTAGTTTAATTAGTATCTACATCAAATTCATATAATTAGTAACATTGCCTTACGCACTTATGATTCTTAAGTCAACCAAATCAAAGCATGAACTCTATATCTCTCGCCTACTTTCGAAATCCACTAACTGCTTCAAAAAGTAGAAGATTATACATTGTTTATAACATCGCCTTGACAAAATGAAACGCCAGGAGGTTATCATTTGTCCACATCCTCTTTCCCATCCTTTATGTATATGGGCTACAGATTTCAGGTTACCTTCGAGACATCTGTATTGGTGATATTTAACAGCAGTATTTGAAGATTCATGAGAGATATACATGATCAAAAACATTCCCTGTTTTAGTATATGTGTGTAGATGCCTAATTTCCAAAGAACTCTAAACTGCGTTCCGATTTCTCTATAAATCGTGTCCAATCCAGCAGAATTAGCTCAATATTTTCAGCCAAACGCCTACGAGACTGCCTTTTTTTTACATGATTAGAATATGTGGTGGATCTAAAAAGCCTAGAACAGGACGGATAAGAATTAGACATGCATATTAGGCTATTCACAGAGAGAGAGAGATAATCTGAGCTTAAAACTCGACTGTTCTCTGCGGGTCTCATCAAAATGCGTCTGCTCTAAAGATGAAAATACCCATTTTAAGTGCCTAACATCGAACGTAATAAAAGACTTGCTAGATAGAACACCACCTATGATAATTTAAATTTCTAAAGCTTTAGTTATCCAGCATCTTCAGGAGCACGTTTATATAAATAAGTTAATTGGTTGATGAAAGGATTGATAATTCAGGCTAATTAGACAGTATGCCTTAAACGTGTTTATTGATAGGCCGTACTAACCACTTCCAGATTCACCACAACTGCCATGAACACTAATAGAATCATCACTTCTCAACGACTATGTATAAAAACAATTCCTCATTATTTGGTATACGCACGTAACAGTATTCGTACACCATACTCTTTCATCTAGATACAAGTAATTCAACGCCCACTATCCAAGTATTTGAGAGCCCTCACAATCTCAATTGGTTATTACCATTCTGTAAACAAAATCGCTTAAGAGAAATAACCACTAGACATCAAACTAGATACTTCTCCAAAAGAAGCGAGCAATAGGGACATACGAAATGAAAGGAAATAAGAACAATGAAAAGATAACTCAGCCCAATGGCTCCCTCCCGTTGATATATCTCCACAGACGAGACATATCTTTAATCCTCCTGACCTCTCTCCCACTCGGTCCTTCCCCATTCGTCGCATCTGGGCTCCTATTTTTCTCTCCGTTAGCCACAATTCACGAAACTAAAAGATTCAAGAGACCCCGGACGGAAACAAAGAGGAGAGGTGAACTTACGAAGGATCAAACGGCACCAGACTATTCATAAATTCATTCCCGTTCTCATCAACCCTCCCATCCTTCATCCGGAACATGTTATCCAAATAATGCATATTCAACAAATGTCCGCTACCCTCCCTCCTAAACACCATCCCCTTGAATCCACCGCTCCCGACCCCATTATCTCCGTCACCGCCTTCGCGCGCGCGCTCCTCGAGGGATGTGAACTTGAGAACGCCGATGTTGGCCACGAAGTCGTAGTTGTTGGCGTAGTGCTCGATGTGTGAGATGATGTGAGGCCTTTGGTGAACGGCAGCTGCGGCGATGGCACGAGAGAGGGAGGAACGCTTATTCGGCGTGGTGGGTGTGTTAGTGGTTTGGGAGGAAGGGAGGATCTGAGTAAGGGCAGGGTTGTTGAAGCGGCGGGCTGCGTTACCGAAGGTGTAGATTTCTAATTTGGAGAGGACGGTTGGAGGGACGGAGGAAAGTAGAGACTGAGTAGGATGTTAGCACTGCCTTTCTCTTTGGAACTGTAATTGAGTTATGACAGTGAAATTCGGGGGCCTCACATCAATGATTTTTGATGCTTCAATCCCGCCTTGCGAATGTGCAATTAAGACAAGCTTCTTCGTTGCGGGAGAGAGTAGTGCAGATCGGAGCTGAGCGCGTCCTTGGCGTATATCTCTAGTCTTATAGTCGAGGTCTCGTTGGATGAGACACTCAAGTAGGTCGAACAGAAGTCCTTTCCTGTAAGGGTGGCAGTTAGCTTTGACCCAACCGGTAGCAAGGGAAAGTCTTACGTAGGATTATGGATACCAACGATTTCTCGTTGGAAGGTTTTGGCGAGGAGGTTGAGATTACTTTGTAGCCAGTGTTTTCTGATATTTTCATTAGCGAGAATTGAGGAAGTGAAAATGGAATGAACAAACCCAGTAGCAACCCCGTTGATGAAAAACCACAACTCATGCTCATCATTAACGGGCTCTGCACCTTCCGGTAGTCCTACGAGACACTCTCGAGTCCTCCCACCATTTAACAAGCGCATCACAGTTAATGTACATGCTAGGAATGCCCCACAAAAAAGCGGTAATACCATTCCAGGTAAAAACCAAAATAACACTGTTATTATTGGCAAAGCTAACAAAAGAGCTAATTGCGATGCGATGAGAATAGTATGGAGAGCAAGATCTTTGATATTCGCCGCAGTGGGAGCCAGTTCGTCAAGGGCGCCGGAGCGACAAGGCTGGAACGGCGAAGGGATGTACGGGAGGAGGCGCCCAAGAGAGAAAACAGAAAGGATGTCGAGCCACACCAGGTGGAAAGGATTCATGTCTATGTCGGAGGGAATGATAACAAATGGATTCAAGGTGAAGGGCATGGTGTCATTTCGATTGAGAACGCCATTTCCCGAGAACTTGGAGTTCTTGGGGCCATTGCCCTTGGTAGCCTTTGAGTTGCTCATGGTGGTTGAAAACACAGCAGGAAGCAATACTCTAGGGGAAGTAAAGGTTGCAGAAAGAAGGTCGATTAAAGAAGAGAGGAAAGTCGGAGGAGTGGCCATGAGGGGAGGGTAGTCTGAGAATATTACCATTCATTCCTCCTCGTGTCGGAGTCCTGGCCGCCCTCCTCTTATATGGCATGGAACGCGACAATAAATAACAATAGCGGGACATATGCCACAGCCAGATACACATAATACACATAACTAATGGTTCATGTCAGACCTGTCAAACCATGTATTAAGCCACTAAGCCAATTGCTTGATTGGGTCACACGGCATGGCTGAGGAATGTTGGGTCCCCAAGACCCCGCGGGTCAGCTTCCGAGCATTCTTCAGATTCTTTGGAGGGACTTGAATGGCTTGTAAAGAGAAGGTGTTTCAGCAACCGGGTTATCAGGATTAATGGGGGTGCCCGGGTCGTTGGTAAGACGTGGAGTTGACGTGCCGATCGAAGCTGGAGCCTCTGCCCTGTGCCCTCAACTGAGCAGAGGCTTTGGCTTGAGATCGAAGGATGGATTGGATTTCAAGAATAAAAATGTCTGAATGGCTGAGTCGTGAGCATCTGCCAAGGGATTTCCCCGTATTGGCTTGGGATCGTTCAAAATGCTCCGCGCGACATGGTATCCCCACCTCGATCATCCCGAGCCGGGATCTTCGTTCAGCCCTGCGGTAAAAGAACTTCAACACCACTCCACACTTCCCCTTCCTCCACCGATTGCCACTTGGAAAAGATATCCGTGCCTCATGTAAGATATCGGCCCTCTTCATTAGCCGGCATCTCGAGAGGCTCCCATCTTCAGCTCTCCAAGCCACTGAGTCCTTTACTCTAGGTCGAAAACCTCAAAAGCATGTGAAAGTACATGTCTTTTGAACCTGATACCTAAATAGCACACCGAAGGACGAGTAGCTGAACTCCCAGCTTTCCTCGCATCAGCTTCGGACCTGCATCGCATCTTCGCCAACCCCGATATTAAATACGGTCCCAGGGAAACTTAACATCATGTGAAAGCCAAGCTCTCAAGTTCTGAAGCTCTCAAGAACCCAGAATTCATTCATTTTCTTTTTCATTCAGTTCCTTGGTTTTGACTTGGATACTTCTTGGCTTTGATTTTATATTCCTTGGCTTTAGCCTTGATCTCAATCTCAACCTCGACGTAACCCTTCTTCCAACACCATCCTAACCCCCACGTAACTATACATCCCAACTACCCCACCCTTAGAACTATAGGTCTCATATAACCTGCCTTGTTTCCCTCTAAATTACTAGACCAAAACGTATAGACAACCCAGCTCTTTATACTATCTAGTCTCATCTATCAATATTGACCGGTTCACCCTCTAATCACCCCAACTCATACCACACATACATAGACCATCGTACGATCTCCCGACCATCTCATTCCAATCCGATTCCCTAGACGTCCACTATATTCCAAAACCTTCTGTCGTCTTCACTAGCCAGACTAAGCACCCAAGTGCATCAGAGAAGGAGGAAGTAGATCAGGATTTCGAGAAAGGAGTAGTTAACAATCCCTACTTTGACCTCCCGAGATGGATGAATACAAAACCAGATTCCACAAAAGCAGAATCAACAAACCGAAAATGACATACTTCGCACCAAAGTATAATAAAGAAAATATCCAAGTTGACAGACAGGATGTACATAGGAAAACCGAAAGAATTTAGTATACACTCAACACAAGTTAACTTGCTTCATATTCTACAACACCAGATATTCCCTCAAGCCAAGCTTAACATCCAAAATCCACAATCTACAATCCACAATCCAAAATCCCGGCTTCCAACGACTTCCAATGATTAAATTAGAACTAGGTATAGCAAGTAAGCAAGTACTATATCTCAACCAACATCGCATATCCAGTTAGTTCCCTACCTAGCTGGGGTATACCTACTTGCCAACCCACCTCACTCACCGTGCCATGAGACCGTAGCGAAAGCGTAAGCCTAGTGCCGAGATAGATGGATATAATAATAATAATAATAATAAATTCATATCCATATCCCGAGTATTTATAGTGTATTAATGGTACTACACACCATTATCCCATCGATACCACATCACCAGCACCAACATCACATCCACTAAAGGACCAAAACGAGCACTGAATCCTATCCATCCCACCAAGTATCTTTTAGAGGTCTCGCTTTTCCTTCCTTCTTTCTTTCTTTCTTTCTTTCTTCCCTTCTTTCTTTCTTCCTTCCTTAAGACATATCCAGCCCCCCCAACCCTGCCTCACAACCCTCCCTCACAACCCTCCTTCATAACCCTCCTTCATAACCCTCCACCAACCATGAACAGCCCACAACTTCACAACTTCTCCACTCACTCTAAACACCATATTTAAACATCTTATAAAAGGAAAAGGTATACTTATAAAAGTGTCAAGATAGCCAACCAACTACCCAATCAACCAACTTCCGACTACTCATCCGCCCCTCATTCCCCCACCGAAAAAAAAAACAAGATCCAGATATCTATCTCACCTCTCACATCTCTCACCTCTCCTCTCTACCTAACTACATCTACCCTCACCCCCAAAACCAAAAACTTCAAGACAAGAGCACACACTTAGTCTTATCAACATACTACACCCACACTCTCGAACACTCCTCACATTTTCTTTGCACTAGTCCAGAAAACGATTCGCTGTAATTATTTGGTATTATTCGTATATATGCATATAGATATTAGTTAGTTGTTTTCGTTGAAAAAAAGCAATGAAACGGATGGGAAAAATCTCCAATATCCACGACGCTAATCGTATATTATGGCACACTTCCATTCTTCACTTCCATTCATTCTCATCCACATCCGCGTTCACACCCACATCCACTGCTCCTAACATTCAACTCGTATTTTACCCATGGGCATTCATATGAATGACATCAATCTGAAATGCAGTCCATTCATTCCCTCATATCTCGGCTGATCTTCCCACAACCATTAACCACTCGCAGTCGTCCCGTCGTCCAGTCGGAAAGGTGTAAGTTATAAAAAGTCGTTGCACACGCTTGACGCGTATCCAATACTTAATATTCCTCTTTCACCCTCCGCTGCGACTCGTGCTCGGCAAAGGATCCTCGAGCAGCCTTGCGGCGATTGAAAAACCCAACATAATTCCTCGGGCCTCCTATCGGGCTTACCTTGTCCTCCCGAGTTACATGACCACTCCTGGATCCGGCTCCGCATCCCAAAAAGAGGAAGATGGTGGCCAGGAACATGGCAGCCCACGCACCCCATGTGAAGCCAAACGCATACTTGCCAATCTCAGCATCGATTCCTTGGCTGTGGAATGCATTGCGGGCTTTGACGAAGACGGAACTAGAAATCGTCAGGGCGTGTTTGTGAGGGGAGGTTTGTTTACCTACGTCATCAAAGAAGCCGCCAGAGTGAACCAAAAGAGAGCAAAACCCAAGGTAACACCTGAGATACCGGAAGCCAAGCGGCTAAACGGAGCCAAGAAGGAGGTGAAGAAGGCGAAGACGGCGAAGATCAGGCCCATGAGGTAGAACACCCATCCAAATCTCCACAGGTAGTAATAGTACTTGCTCGTAGTACCTTTCCCATGGGAACTGTGACATTCTTAGCTTAAAACCTCGAGCTTTCAGACGAGAATACACACCCGACCATCGATGGAGGAGCTCCAGAAGAGCCCCCAACCCATGCGTACCCAATTGGCAGAGCAGGCACCGGCTTCCCGCAGTCTTCGTTACCGGCCCCGCACACGTAGAAGTACGTCCATTGTGAGATTGACCTTCCCGACCCAGCAATAGAGCTCGTATCCGCCTGGAGGAAGTAGGTCTTGTCCAGAGGAATCGTATGCGTGACACCGCTGAGGACGACGAAAAACATGAGCACGATGGCGCCGGCGATCAGGACTAGGGACGCAATGCCCATCGCTCCACCTATCCAGCACGATGGTTAGCTGGGATGCAGACATGCATCGTCGGCTCTCGCTCGAGGGGACGTACGTAGGCCAGTCATTGTGTATCGAGTACGAAGGATGCGCAGAATCGAGGCTTCGAGAGGGGATGCGAGAGGAAGCCTTTAAGATGGAAAGTTAGCACAAACAAGGTCTCGATCCCTCCCTCCCCCTCCCCGCAGTCCAGTCCTCGACCGAACAGCTGGGATAGATAACCCGACCAATAACGCACCTGATATCGGCGGATTCAAGGGAGCCGAACTTTTCGCGGTGTCGCTGGTTCGAGATTTCGATGTTGACGTGGGAATTGGAATGAAGGGAGCTCGGGGGAAATGAGTTGTTGATCTCGCTGTGTGCTGCTTAGCTGGCCGTGGCTGTGGCTTTGCTGGTGATGAGAACGATGACGCACGTAGCTTAGCTGTTGGCTGTTGATGGCTCGGCCAGCTTTAACTTTGGCTTTCTGGGGCCCTCCTATACGCTCTTCTGCTTCCGTGGAAGTTTGTAAAAGAGAGTAAGCTACTCTGGGCGACCTTGGTCCGTAACTTGGTCGCGGTGGAGCAGAAGCCGCTGTTTGTTGATCTGGTGGTTCTGGAGATATCGATGCTGTATGGCTTGTGCGTCTATCGTCTACGTCATGCGATATGATGGAAGCAAGCTTTTATCACGCTTTAGATGAAAGATGTAGATCTTCACGCCCGAGACTACCCGATAATTTGACAATTCGAACAGCTTCAAGTGAAGTCTTCACTTGTGTTCGGAATCTATCGATGCAGACCGAACCAAGGCATAATCCATCCGTTATACTCCAGGTTCAAGAGTAGAGCGGGCATGTTATCATATCATGTCATATATATACTGTAGTATACACATCCCTACCTTACCCTGGAGCTTTGACAGTCCTCAAGCAGGGTTATGATCGGCCCCAACCACGGCCCCTCATGGCCGTATATATCTCTCCACCGAATCAGGGCGCCGGTTGTTGTTTTCTTAAATCTCCAAGCTTGGTTGGAGTCGATAGTCTCAAGTCGGGGCCAATAAAGGCTTGATCAGGTCGGTCCGGCCAATTGCCTTTGGCGGTTTGCAGCCAAACACCCCAATGAGAAAATACACAGCCAGATTTACTTGGAGCCGTCGACCGACGATATTACCCGAAACTGCGATGTGCAACAAAGACCGTGAAGCTTGGATTCTTTGGCTTGCGTCTTTTCTCCGCTGGGACATGACACGTGCTCTACAGATGGATGTGCTGGCTACAGTACAACTCACCGCTTTAATTATGGATCTTTGCTCGTTTCTGGCTTTCCATGTTCTGCAAGTATACATGGACACTCGGTGATGCCTAGAAGGGTTTCGTGGCACCCGACATCTTCTTGGCTGGAGATCTGATTCATCGCATTGTCTAATCTCCCCATCATAACTTTTATCTGCTTTCTACCCGGGTATACATGAAAGATATGACAACCAGCTCGAGCTAGCCGTGAAATAGTTCCCTTTCGGGGATCTAAAAGGCCTCTAATTAGATAGCTTCATCTGCTCGATACTCACTTCATCCTCCGGCCCTACCGACAAGACATGATTCTTCTCGATCAAAGTCCATTCCTGAGCCTTATACGTGCTGGGTTCGCTGGCAACGATAACATGCTTCCCATGCTCTCCCGCCTGCCGACTCGCATGAGGATTATAGCCCTCTGCCGTATCCCCTTTGCCGGACCCATGAGGTCCCTCGGCACCATCTGGATGATCTGGAAACTGCCTGTTCATCGTTACCCCCGCAGTCGTCGAATAATACAAGCTCGGTGGCTGTTCGGTAGCGTGATTGCGGAACCGGCAAGCTACAAAGGAATGCCCATTCGTAATCGCGATATTCAGATCATTGGGTTGGGCCTTATCCTTGAGAATTTGTTTCTGAGTCTGGATGATGGTCGAGATCGTCTTCTCGAGAGCTACTTTGATCTCTTCCCTCGAGTGATGTTCTTCCCATTCTTTCGGCACTGTGTCCCCATCCCTTTTTGGTGATTCTGGGGAGGAGGGATTCGAAGGACAAAGGAAGGAGATTAGCAAGGCGGCGAAATGCTCCGTGTCGGTGCCTCCTTGGATATGCTCGTAGGCCTCCTGGCTCATCCATGCGCACAGCTGTCTTTTAATTATCGTAAAGTCGGAAATATATCCATTGTGCATGATGGTGTATAATCCAAATGTGAAAGGGTGGCAGTTCGTGTTGGTTATGGCGGTAGAGGTAGCGGCTCGAATATGGGCCAGCAGAACATTGGAGGATGTGTTCTTGCAGAGACTGCGGAAATTGCTATCGTGGAAGGGGGGTTGGATAGATTTGTAGAGCGCAGGGTAGAGGATCGGTTCTTGGTTCGGGAAGGAAAAGTTCGAAAAGGCGGAGGTGTACCATGCCATGCCAAAGCCATCGACATTGAAGAGACGATTGCGAGTTGTAATCTCGGCTTTTGTCGTCGGTTCAGCGTGGGTTGCTGGATCGTGTGAGAGGAGCTTGGGTAGATAGTGATCGTGTACTTGTCTGGTGAGGGAGTGTGTGGGTGCTATGGAGGGTTAGCAGCAGGCGGAGGAAAAGGGCGGGCGTGAACATACTGACGAGGACATCCTCAAGGAGACAGGGCTCCGTCGAGGAGAAGTATGCAAACCAGCGACACATTGTGAGGGAGAGGATGAAAGGACCTAAAGAACGACAATGGAGAGATTGAGGGGTTGAAATTCGGGGAAGATAGGTGTGATCAAGTTTAATGAAGCGAGTAGGGAATGAGTTTGAAAGCTGTCGAGCCTGTTGAGAAAACAAAACAAGGACCAAAAACTAACTAGTAACAAAATACACTTACCATCAAGCCTTTCCTCTGCAGGGAAAACAAAGCTACGACATGACGACGAGAGCTGATCGGTGGGGAAAGGAAAGCTTGCTTCGACAGGGTTGGGCTTTATAGCCGGTAATTACCCGCATATATCCAGTAGGTTATTAGCTTCTCGAGAGTTCAGAGACTCGAGCCAGTAGGAAAGCTCCGATACTTTCTCAAGAAGTCATACACGGCAAAAGAACACAACTATTGTCAAATAGAAGCTTTTATAATTTCTGGTCAAGTCACTCATGTGACCGGGCTTTCTCAATGATACTCTCTATCCAGATGCTTAGGTATGTCCATGGTATTAGACCGGCTATTTTAATGCTATCTATCCTAACAAGGCTACATCAAATCCGCAGCTTAACTCTGAATATGAACATTCTACATACACAATTGCTATTTTCCTTAGGGGAGTAGTCTGTGTTCAAAGCTATCAAGGGACATGTTTAAAGTATTCGACATGTATATAGCATTGACCTATTACTTAGATTCATAGCGTGTTCGCCTGGCGGAATGAGTAGAATAAGAAACCATCATCAGGTTACCCGTTCGCTCTTCTTATCATCCGCCACCATCGAGATCCACTCCACATGTCATCATCTTTATCCCCTACCAACCACCACCACTTCTCTAGAAACCACGGCTTCGCTTCCCAACTCCTCATATCCCATGGAGCCCCCATATCCATCCCCGTACCCCTCCCTGGAGAGCCCCAACAAACCAGTCCCTCGTTTATCATGAGATCGATACACATATCATCTTCGTCAAGAAGCGGCGGATCCGTCGATGCCGCAGTTATGGCTTTTTGTCGAAAACATAGGAAATGGAAGCACGTCGAGATAGGGATGGTGCTTCTTTGTGAGTTGAGCCATCACGGGCCTCAAGTCCTTTGATACACCGGCGTGTCTTGTTGCTACGACTTTGTTTATATCTGCTTCGGTAGCCGTGATGAGTTCTGGGTCGTAGAGTGGACTGGTGCTGTTCTCATCGAGGTAAGGGCCGAAGTCGAAGCCGAACATGCTGGCGTTTGTGAACATAGAGGCGAAATATGATATTCGGCTGATCGACAGGTTATTAATATAAGGATTTAGGTTTATTGATGTGGTGAGGGCTGGAAGGTCGCTATACTGGAAGAAGGGAAGCACACCGGCGTCCGAACCAGAATCGGATATCGTCTGAGGTGGGGTCATTTCTAACTTGTTGCTGGACCCTGGTGTTAAGGCTGCTATACCGGCGGATATTATATCGATGAAGCTGTAGTCTTGGGCGCGGGCCATGCGGAAGAGATTCTCCTGTATATGTAGTGGGAGTTGAAGAAAATATTTGTAAATAGTGGACGGAGGTATTTTGTTCTGAGGACCACTGGGTCTGTAAATGGGAATTAACCGCCGAGGCGTCAGTTCAGACTCAACCCTTTTGTCCTCTGATGTTATCAGCTGGTTTTCTGGGGCGGATGGTATCATGCTTGGATCGTTGTAATTTCCCGATGGGCTGATGAGTTTCCCATTAGGTTCCGGGCGTCTAGCTGGTATACCGGTAGGATCGATATAGTAATCCCCAAGACTATTTTCTAACTGCGTGCTGGACATGAACTCTTCCATATTCATTGGGCTGAACCCGTCGGTAAGGCTAGTGAAATTAGTGGTGGGGAAGTCGTCCCAGACAAAATCTTCTGTGCCTGAATTTCCTGGATCGAAGCTCAGCTGCGCCTGTTGTTCATTCTCTGTGGGTATAGAAACCGAATGTCGTGGATCCAAGCCTGGTGCCGATTTGAAGTTTGACTGACCATCGTCAGACAAATGAGGATGGTCTATCCATGAAGCGTTCTCGGTGCCTGGATTCCAAGGGGTAGCGGAGACAGACGGCACTGACTTAATCACTTCTAACGTTTGCTGGTTTGAGTTACTCCCTACAGATCCCGAGTCCCGAAGCAAGTGTTTAGATAGGACAAGCCGCTCCAAGGTCTGAATGTGTTGCTTCCTACGATCTCCTGTCCACCAGTAAGCATAAGGTCAGCAATGGAAACATAGGGGACCCACTTACTATATGCTTTCTGAGCTACCCTATTCTGCTTCCTTCGAATCTCGCTCACAAATTTACGTCTGGCTACACGCGGTTCAGATACCATGTTGATGGAGGAAGAATTCAGTTCCAAGCCGGGCTCGTGTGGCTCAGAACTAATCCTTGCTAATTCAGCCATAGATCAGTCTGCATGCAGAAGAGAACTCCGATCACGAAGCCGCTCATAAGCAGATGGTAAGCATTCAATTATTGTGAAGTGTGATGATGTCTAAGTTGCTGTAGGGAATTACGGCCCCGCATCCGCTAAACTCCACTCGCCGCTAATATGTCAGCAGCATGACGTTTGCTGCATAGGCTAAGCACAAACGGTTAGAATCGAACACATGGCAGTTGCATTCAAGAGACGTTGTGTATATCATACAATTTACATGAACTGTGAACCATAACTTAAAATCTTGAAGCTTGCAATCCAAAAAGTTTAATTTCATACGTTGCAATTTCAGAAGACCATTATATATATTTGAATGGTTTCAAATACTCTTCACTAACCATTGTTATTAGATTCAATGGGTAAAGATAGGAGAGTTCTGATATTTGACCATTTATATACCTTTCACTTTTTGCTCTCTTTTTCTTAATTACATGCATGTTTAATATTGATAAGCCTATCCAATGACATAGGATTAGCCACCAAGAGAACACTGAAAGTATTTCTAACAACATTTTGTATAACCAGCTATTGATGGTCCGACACGGTGAACTTTCATCTCCTGCTTTTTAGCTTATTAGAAAGATTGCACGTCGTTTAAATTTCGAAGAAATGCGTATGTGGTAAGATACTAAATATAGTGGAGAACAGCTTTCAGGGGTATCACTTCTACCTTGGCCGTTATCCGGAATGTTGTAACTGATTTGTATATAAGCTTGAAATTACTCCATTCTGTTTTCACATCATTTTATCTTATTTTATCAACATTTATATCCGACCTTCCAATATCTATTGAGCAATAAAGAGCTATTCGGTTCAAGCCCATATTCATAGGTTTCTCGTGTTTGAATGCACTGAATTATACACTGTTCTTATCTTCTCAAGATGGCTAACGTCGTTGTTGTTGTTGGTGCCACAGGCAAACAAGGAGGCTCCGTTGTGTCTGCCCTTTTGAAAGACGGTAGCTACAAGATCCGTGGTATTACACGCAACACGAGTAGTAGCAGCGCCCATTATCTCACTGCCCAGGGCGTTGAAATTGTCTCAGCAGATCTAAACTCGGAATTATCCCTGTCCGCGGCTTTCCAGGCAAGACCACTTCCTCGAGTACACTCTCCAAGACAGGTAGAACTAACAAACCACATAGGGAGCCACAGCAATCTTCGCAGTGACAGCCTTCTTCGAACCATTCCTCACGCAAAGTCCATCTGATTGCATCCACATTGAGTACACACAGGGCGTTAACCTGGCTCGTGCTGCGTCCCGCATTCCAACACTCAAGCACTATATCTGGAGCACACTCCCCAACAGCCGCCAAATCTCAGACGGCAAGCTTATTGTCCCACATTACGAGGGCAAGAACCAAGTCGATGATTATATCAGGGCTGATAAAGTGCTCTGTCCAAAAACCACCTTCTTGTGGGCCACGTTCTATGCTGTTAACTTCCAGCTTCCGAATTTTGCTCCTAACCTTTTGGTGTGTGCTCCTCGTAATCTTGGATTTGGCAAAGAAGGGAGACTTGCTGATAGGCCACGAGGAACAGAAAACGACTGGCCGATATGCCTGGTTGCAGCCTACACCGGCGACTACTAAAATCAGTCTGATCGGGGCGCAGGATATCAATCTTGGCCTGTTTGCACTGGCTATTCTCCAAAATCGCCAGATCACCCTTCCAGGAAAGACGGTCTTGGCCGAAACGGAGAAGTTGTCGATGAGTGAGATACTGGATATTTGGTGTAGGGTCACGGGTCGTGAGGCAGACTATGTTCAAATTTCACATGAAGCTTACCGACGTTTATGGCCGAAGTGGGGAGAAGAGATGGGTCTAACGCTGGATTTCTTTGAGAAATTTGATCAGAAAACTGAGGAAAGTGAAATCGTGGTGTCAAAGAAGGAACTGGGGCTGGTTGAGAAATTGGCGGGTCTTGAGGAAGCACTTAAGGCAATGGATTGGAGTGATATTTGACGAGCATACAATTGCAGCTTGTAGCTCGTGAAAAATATATTTGACGTCATTTTATCGACCTCTGGGAGAATTTTATCGAAATTATTATACATTTAAGTTAGCTAGCGAACCACTCATTCACAGTCTGAAGCCGACTATAGGAGCGTAAGATGAATGAAATAGCTAAGGTTATGCTGATTCACACTGTGAAATAATCTAGGGACGGATATATTAGAGGAGACAATTGAATTTCTATATATGTGCCTCAGCTCTGTCTAAGTTGAAATATTCTCGGCTCCTCAAAGCACCAGTGGGTCGGGTTTCTTCTAGGAATTCATGGACCTCTCAGTAAGCAAACTTCTGTCCTACAAGCTTCTCAGAGAGCTCCCAAAGCTTAGCAGCGTTTTCAGGGCTACTGGCAGCTGGAGTAGCTGGAATTGGTTTGCAGTCGTCAAGGTAGGACCCTGAAAATGCTGTATATACATATAAGCATCTAAACAACGTCTTCATTGTAAGAAATATCTTACCTTCTAAAGATGGATCAAGGGCTGCCGCAAATGTTGTTGCACAAGCTTCCTCCAGCGTTTTGAACTGTGGTACTGGCCGGCCTATAGAACCATGAGAACAGTTTCACTTCTGGATTCAGGGATATTTCTTGCCAGTGTCACTGATCAGCTTCATAACTGATCCCCAGTCCGTATTGGGGTCCATATGGGCAGCGAGATTTGTCGCCGCATTGCCAGGATGAAGTGAGAATGCCGAAATCTTTCGGTTTTTCAGTTTCTTCGCTAGTTCCACAGCAAACAGTATATTCGCCGTTTTCGCTTGCCCGTATGCCGCCCACTCATTGTAGGTTTTGCCATTCTGGAAATTGTAGTCATCGAAACGAACTTCGCCCATGGCATGACCAGCACTAGAAACATTTACAATCCGCCCACCGGCGCCGATCTTCGGTAGGAGCAGGTTTGTGAGTAGGAAATGTCCAATGTGATTGATGCCGAATTGCCGCTCAATCCCTTCTTTGGTTGTTGCATAAGGCCCGGCCATTACGCCGGCATTATTGATGAGTGCATCAATATTAGAGACACTTGGAGTAATCGAGGCAGCTGCTGCGCGAACGGAGTCCTGACTGGAGAGGTCAAGGGAAATGTAGAGCGCCTTAGTGGAGGGGCTAATAGAGGCAATTTCCTTGATGACCGGTGCGACTTTTGATTCGTCACGAGCAAGTAGGAAGAGAAAGGCTGGCTTTCCAGCTGCAAGGTAAAGTGCTGTATGGCCACCGAGGCCTTTGGCACTGACTCCTGTAATGACGACTAAGTGATTCATTAGTCTTGGATGAAGCGAGGAACCAGTTTAATCTTTAGAAAAACCTCTCAGAAATGAATTGTCGGCTCTGATATTCCTTCAATGTGAATCAATAAAAGGTAGTGAGACTTACATGTCTTGCCTTCGACTTTTTCAGGAAAGGCTGCCACTATTTCAGGCGCAGTTGTGTGGAAGCCAAACTCAGGCATTGCGAAGACTTTTCAATGAAAACGATGGATTATGGGATTTCTGATAGTTGGCAACAATTCAATAATCTGAATAAACAATAATATCTGCAGATTGAAGCAGAGAAATTATGAGACTGGAATTACTATTTTATAACTGTTGTGAAGATTGGCCACGTGATAATATCCGGAATATGGACGGACGTCCTAAATCGCTTAACGCAGTTAAGGTTACACACTAGGACCGGAACGGTAGTTCTAAAGCTCTTAAGGTCCAGCAGCTGACCATTACAAACATTTGATAACGTTATCATGCAGAAGTACACGAGGAATCTAACGGATGATCAACGGAGAGGCTCGGAGATAAGTTGTTTACTAGCGGTGTTAGCTAAGGTTGCTGACGTTTGACCCATGCATAGCTAGTTACGTTTTTTTTTTATCCGGCTGAATCTCGGCTATAAACTAATGGCCACAGTGTCTCAACCCTACTCTGATGGAGTAGCTGGTTGTATGAAAAGTAGACCTCTTTGCTTCTATAAGATTTGTATCTTTCCTCAACCTCAAGTATTTTCTGCTCGAATCGACAGAAAGAGGTGTTTCTTTCTGCAATAGACTTGGTTTCCTAGGTTTGAACGAAGGTGACCTTTATTTCAAACCCATTTGGCGTTATAATTCTGTCGGCATAAGTGACTCTACCTGAATAGCTGCCCCCAATCGCGATATTTCAGGAAAGCGAGATATTTAGGGGAAAGGAAGCCATTTATCTTGACGCCGAAGAATTCTTGGACGAGATCGACAACTTAGCTTCCTGAACCCCAATCGCTTTTCTATATTGATATTTAAATTCAGTGAATGAGCTTGCGATTTGATGTTAACCTAGTCAGACATCACTTTGTTGTATTTGGTATAATCTCTTTTATTGTTCTCTTCTTAGCGAGAAACTCCGTCTGGATATCGGTTTGCCTTCAGGTCATGAGTGGGCCTCGTCGAAGTCCTGTTCCCCAAACTAATGACTGCCCACAGAAGAAATATTAAAGTCTCAACTCTTTCTAGCAATCCATAGATTAACCAAAAGTAACTTATCCTTCATCTAGATCATCAGGTTTCTCTTACTACCCATTCGGAAATGGCCACATGTGCATCGTAATTGTCCAACCCTCTTCTATTAAAGCCTCCCAGGCTTGTGGAATAATAACCTGGCCGCTCGGCCCTAATAAATCATAATGCCCTCGGGAAACGTGCGCACCGATTACTTGTACATTGATGAAACATTCAAAGATCAGTTGTTGCATGCCCTAGAAGGTATATAAGTCACTAAGTCTAGTAGAATATAGATAGTAAGAGGGGATGCTTACAGGCCATCTGGCGACTAATTTAAATGGGAAAGCAAATTTCCTGCCCACGGCATCTATAAACTTGAGCTTTTGTTTTGATAAAGTTGGTTCGGCAGTGGCATTAATAGTGTTAGCTCCTTTCTCGAGTAACAATCTAATTGCCTCACGCTCACTAGACCAAGTAGCCCATCGCAGAGCTGTCCATCCATATATATCCTGGGTATCAATTTCCGCACCCTTCTCAAGAAGGAGGTTTAAGGCTAAGCAATATCCAAACTGGGCGGCCCAAAGTAGCGGCGTCCAGCCACGAGAATCTTTAAAGTTCGGCTTGGCACCACTCTCGAGCAAGAGCTTTACAACTACATCGTGCCGATTCCGAATTGCCCAAATAAGCGGTGTCCAGCCAAAGTCGTCGTCGGTGGAGTCTAGCTCGGCATCGTGGTCTAACAGCAGCTTCCATCGTATTCCAAAGTGAGTAGTATGCCGCAATTTGCACACCTGTGGTTCGCTGGAGTGTCATTACATTGCGCTTTGACTTCTCCCCTCGTTGGTATTCCGAGGTTGCTATCATTACCTGGATAGACGCAGACACCTTGGCTTCACTTTTAAGAAAACTTAGAGTCGACGGTTCTACCTCTGTCGAGGCCAAGTGAACGTGATATCCCCAATTTCTTGAGGCATAGAGGTAGAATGAGTGCGTCTGTAGCTTTGTCTCTAGATCTTCGTCCGTTAGGCAGAAGCCGGTATTAAAGTCATCAAAGGATAAGTAGATGACGCAGCTCTCTGCTAAAACACGATGTCCCTCCTTGAGAGAGATCGAATGTTTCCACGGCCTCTTAGCTTTTGGAAACGTAGGGGTAATTTTCTCATCTTGGAGCGAAAACTCCTTAGCCGTCTGTAGTCGCGCTACAATCCCGTTGACCTCTTTTGGGCGGGCTTCGGGACTGTTAAGATTGTCAAGTAGGAATTCTCGAGCCATTTGATGGATCAAGTAGACCCGGTTTTGATGAATAGAAACGAACAATCCACAGAATTGTCGGATAGCTTCCCTGAAGTCGCTCTCAGCTTCAAGGTCAAGGTTTCCGGCGGATTTACACGAGGGCGAGACCTCTAAAGCGATGTTCATTTCCATAAGGGTAAACGGTCTATTTGCCGCGATGATCATAGAAAGTATCTTTCGGGATTTCGACTTATCTACCGCTGAAGGTCTTTGTAATATTTCTTCGTAAGCGGTCTCAACGGAGTGCGGCAAGGTTTTAATAGCATTTTGGATTCCAGTTCTTGTCTTCTTAAAACGGTGTGTTTTTAAGAAATCGAAAACAAGGTAAACCCAAAGATATGTGCGGTGCGTGACCTCTAATAACAGCTGCTCAAGGCACTCTGCGAGCAAAGGACTTAGGCTCTTTTCTTTTGCCAGCGTCTCGACCTTCTTCCGAATGACCGCATTCACCTCCGTGCTGATAATCTCCGAAGAATCTTCTCCGGGAATTCTGATATAAGGGTGATCATGAACAAGGCCCTGAAATGCCGTGACAATATCATCGTACGGGCGACTTGTAAGGAGGAATTTAAGCTTGGAGCTTCGGCTACTAATGGAGCTGTAATATTGGGCAAGAGCCCCAGTGAGTGTTTCCATCTCTGACTGTTCACATTCGTCAAGCGCATCTAAGACGCAGATAATTTCGCCGGCTTCTGGATCTGCAGCCGCTGTAATGAGGATAGACCACAGCTCACTGAACAACTTTGGCAAATTCTCGCCGCAACTGCTAACGGCTTGTCTAGCGTGCTGGATCAATGCATGTTTTCGTGATAAAAGCCGATGAAGCAGAGCGCAGAGTGCTTGCTTGGCGTTATTTTGGTCTTGGTCCTTGAAGAAGAAATAGCAGATAGTCGCCGACCTGGGCAATTCATAGTCGATGAGATACTTTGCCAGAACCGACTTCCCACATCCAGGGTCAGCAGAAACTAACAATGGCCCAGAAGATTGTTCCAACCAATTTCGGTAATTTTCTTGGGTTCAAAACCATTGGCATGTCCCCTCGATGCGCGACTCGATGCGGTCCTTGTACCACTTGTAGTCTGTCCCCGAAAACACTTGGAGGCATTTTTGTTCATCATGGGAGATTTCTCTTGGTTCTATTCTTTTTGAGACTTCAAGATGTTGGACAGAGACGTCCCGATGCTCCTTGGCAATAGTCAGTTGCTCTTGCATCAAGGATAAAAGACTCTTGAAGTATCCGAGGACAGCTTCAGATTTCTCGTATATTCCCTTCAATTCAGACAATGACCTTTCTGTATTTATTTGCTGTGCTTCATTCTCAATGGTCGTCTCCTGATCTTGTATGGTCAACACCATCTGCTTCCAGTCGTCAAAGTTAGCCATATCTCTACCAAGGTTCCCAACTCGACTTCGGCAATATCGGCAGGCGCTCTTCATCTGGAATTCCAAAAGGAGACCATAAAGTGCGAGAAGGTTACTTCCAAACCCTTCTCGTAACTTCTTAAAAGAAAGATTGTACGTTGATGGCTTCACGTTTTGTGGAAGTAAAAGCTCTTCTAATGTGCAGTACCAACGCATCTTGGACGTCACATAGGCGATGCCATCAATGTTGGCTTTTTCTGCAGTACTGGGATTCGTAAATATTGGTAACAAAAGACAAGCTCCCGCCCATGCCAATGAGGCTTGTGGACAATTTTGCACCGCCTGGCCAACGAAATCTTTCGCTGACAATACAAATCTCACAGCCTGGTCTACCTGATCTTGGAGGACAAATTCATTTCCAGCGATCTGATATTTGATTTTTCTGTCGTCCATTAGCTTAATACCTTGCGCAATGATAAGATTCATCTGGTCTTTCCGTCCCTGAGGACTTGTCTGATTGATGTTATTCGACATATCTACTGCCTGGTCCGGTAGCTCGCCTTGGTTCCCTGAGTATAGAGCATCTAAATGTTCCACAAGTCACTCTAAATTCAATGGAGCCACCTCTAACCCAGTACTTACCGGCGCCCGAAAGCCCCCCTTTCAGTTCACGAGAGAGTATCCTCTCATACGCATCCACGAGCGTATAGTCTTTGATCTTTAGATCATCGTAGGCCTTTTCCCACAAAGTTTGGGTTGTCTGGATAGCACTAGGCAACCCAGTCTCCGTGGAAGAGCTTGCGATGGGTTGGGTAACTGTTGTGCCTATCTGATTCTTCCTCGGTCGAACGTTTAATTTTGATGCGGTTGCTGGGCTAGACAAGGGCGGGGGGGATGATTGCTTGGTAGCCTTCCACTCCCGGCTGAAGAAACCCATCATCAGTCAAACAATCAAAGACTGCCGCTGGTCCCAGAGGTAGTTAATTTAGTAAAGATACAAGGACATGAATAAGTTGAAGGGATACTGTTGTTGGCGATCCCCACTTTTAACCTCCAGATTCCCTCTGTGCCACCCTTGGCGATTTGTCCAATCAATCAAGTTCAACAGCCACCAGTTAATTACAAAGCCTCACTCCTAAATATTTGAGGTTCAAATTAAAGAATATAAACGTGGCTTCCAATAATATGAGACTTTCCAATCTTTATGCGTGCAATAACAGTCTGACTAGCGGCTTGAAAAAATAATATTGTACATTACGTAGAGGCTTATAATATTTAACTTTCCTACCCGACAAGTAGATAGGTCGATTCTTATCTCTAAAGCAGGGCAAGGTATTTATAGTTTCTATAAATTCTAGACCTTACACCACAGTTAGATTATGGTTAATATAAGTTTCTCCGTTTCTCATTAGTTCCGGAGACTACCCCCACGCTCCGTCCGTCCTGTGCCGTGCTGAACGGCTGCACCCCACACTCGCTTTGTGGTATTAAGCTACGTGTTTTAATCGTCCAGCTAGTACCTTATTACAGACATACACCTTCCTCGGTTAAGTAAGGACTTTCTGAAGGTTAGACAGCAGATATCTACCAAACCAAATTCAATAGTGGGCTAAAAATTCCTTGTCTTGTCCCTCTATGTTCACGGTCTCCTAACAGAATTTCTGCTAAGTGGAGGCTCACTAAGCATAGCTTCTAAGCTCTCGGTTACAGACTTCAAGCGAGACACTGTTGTTTTCAAGGCTAATTGGTACAACGGCTATTCCTACCATACCTCAAATAATTCTTCAAAACGAAATGTTTTTCACGATAAGCTTCATCCGATTCTCTTCCTTCCCCTCCAGCTCCAACAACTCTTTCACGCTCTGGTATCAATGGGCTGTAACCCCTTCCCCATTCTCTGGATTTGCGAAGCATAATAATAACTCTGATACCCGGCACCAATCGCCGTGATTGGGGTCCAGTTTACCCACATGGGCAGCACCAAAGGCTTCAGCACAACGCTAGCATCTTCATCCTTCACAGTCTCATTAAGAATAATGTCTTTAGGCAGATGTGGCAGTACGGCGCCTGGTCTCCCGATCCCGATTAAGTCACAAGCGCCAGATTTCAAGGCACTTTCAATCCCGATTCGTGTACGGAATCCTCCCGTGACCATCAAAGTCAACTTAGGAAAGTGCTCGCGGACAGTTTGTGCAAATTCCAAGAAGAAAGCTTCTCTTTTCAAAGTGCTTCCCTTTGGTCGGCTCTCGGGTTCCTTCATCATTTCAGGAGAACTGTAAGTTCCTCCAGAAAGCTCCATGAAGTCGATGCCGGCGTCTTCAATCAAACCGATCTGCTCAAGAACATCGGCGAGGGTTTCGGTGGAGGCGTCAACGCTGTTGAGCTTGATCCCGATGCAGAACTCCTTGCTGGTGGAGGAACGGATGCGTTTGATGATTCGGAGGACGAGTTCCGCTCGTCTTGCAGCAGTGCCGCCGAACTCGTCAGTGCGGAGATTGGAGGATGAGGAGAGGAATTGGGTTATCAAGTAACCGTGGGCACCATGGAGTTCAACGCCTTTGAACTGCGATGTATTAGCTTTTAGTCTTTGGAGTAAATTATGACAGGCTCCAAAATTTGTTATACACATTTCAATGAAGAACAAAGGGCAAAGAAAAGAGGACTCAAGTACCCCTGAATCATAGGCAAGCTTTGCTCCCTGGACGAACTGCTCAATGGCCATGTTAATCTCGCCCTTGGTCATAGCCTTGGGGGTACCAAATAAAAGTGCCGCTGCTGCACGGGCGACTAGACCAGAACCCAGTGTCAATGGGACAGCCGATGGGGCGAGAGTTTTGGCAAAGAAACTATGGTCGCCTGATCCGAATGGCGATTGGCGCCCGGGATGGCAAAGTTGCACACCTGATATAACATTAGTACACTGTTAAATGAGCAAGTGATATATCTTCCGAACCGCTCATGATAGAGCGCCGTAAGGTAAAAAATAAAACAAGGAAACAAGACTAACAAGTAGGTGTCCCCTCCTGCTGGCATGTCTCTGCCCATTCTTTCCATTGCTTTTTCGTCTGTTCTTTTATTTTAGATGGAATTTGAACATCGTCCGGCCCTCCTAGAAAATGCTCGGACACCTGAACGTTTCCTAAAAGCGGATCATGTGCTTAGTAAGTTTTTCAAGGTTCAAGAGAAAGGGGTAGAATTACCAGTCAAAACCATGCCCCATCCTCCCTTTGCCCAGTCTCCGTAGGCAATCAGAAACTTATCATCTGGAGCATGGGTTCCTGCTGCCATGCCTTCCGCCAGTGCGGCCTATATACATGTTGATTAGGCTGAGGTATTTTCTCGAGTCAGTTAACAGAATCGTACCTTCACAAGTCGATTGGGCAGTTTGAGCCCACATGGCAGAACGATTTCTTGTGACGACAGCATTGTAATCTATCTTTTGGATTTCGGTGTTATCTCGTCAGAGGATGGAGGAGGATGAGAGGGGCCTGGCGGAGTATGAAAATATATGCCTCGTGGTAGCAACAGGTGATGTGAGTAGCTTCATATTATTAATCCTCGGTATAATAGTTAGCAAGCGAGACGGCGGTCGGTCCTATTTACAGACTAGGAGCAAATTAGTGCTATTCCATGTACATTTATTACAGCTTGGTAATCTACTATTTTTTTCAAATTTTTGACAGGCACGCGGGAAAGCATGTCCCGCCGGGGATCGGGTTGGGCCGACCCGCTAATGAAAGCATTTTTTTTATTTTGTTTCATTTGAGGATATATGAGGTATTGAAACCTCAAGTGTAGGAGAGATCTGAGTCTCAATTTTGTAAGTCGTGCGACGTTGTGGTCGACGAATCATACGAGCTCAGTTCCGGCATTGGCAAAACCATATTTGGACATTTCGGTGTAGACGCTACTAGATGCCCGATGCCGATACCCGATATTTCTTACTACCCTCTTCCGGTTGGCCCAACAAGAGCAAAGATAGAAGCCATCGCATCACCCTCTGATATCTCGTACCTCATTCGCATCTTTTCTTGCCCTTTCTACTGCGTGCCTTAATAGAAGTTCATCTACTCGGAGAAGCTCTTTCCTCGTCATCCAACTCCTAGGGCCATGGAGGAAGATAACCTTCATCTTATCCTACGTCTTTTGGCTCGTCAAGTGAACATAGGGGGACGACACAAACCTTGGTTCGGTTAATAGCAAATAGGGGAAATAGCACCTTCTAAACATAGCTTTGAGCTGTTCAGCACTAAGGCTGACTTTTATCGGCGAGGAGAACCAACGGGTCATTTTGTATAGCTTTCACCTATATAATCACAGACTGTTGATAGCTAGTAATCTTTATTGACAATACCGAGCTAATCTGCTATTCGCGTACTAAGCTGGTTAGGATCCAAAGTCATATCGTTGTCAGGTCGGGCCTTTGTTGCCAAGTGGAAGGCCTGTAAAGAAAACCGTTCCTCAACTCTTGTCCTACTAGAGTATTGTTGAAGTCTTCCCTCGACGCATTGACAATACAAGCTCATCAACAAGCGATCTAGACAACGGCCGAGTGGAGAATGTGTCTTGGCAATCCGCCTTGATTTGCTTTACATGAGGGGCTCTAGTCACCACCCTGGAGACCCTGTATTTTTGACATCTTCGCCCAATTGTGATGACCAGTGAATATTTATTTCCAAAAGTCTGTAATAGTAATTAGAAATTATTTTGACTAATTAGTAATAATCTGTTTTCTAATTAAGGTGTCATTAAGCAACAGCTCCACCTCACGATATCCTTGATAAATATATCAGATCGGGAATTCTGTTTTTCCGAGCCCGCAAACTGGCGAGGCACCGTCTTGTGAATGACTCGCCCTCGAGAGCTATATATATATCAGCCATACCCAACGCTGGTGTTGCCTCTATCGCAGTTTTTCGTGGGTCAAGGCTTCCTACACTGAGCTTCCACCTGGAATGACCTACATGATCTTACCCAGTATAGTTAATACTGCTGAACACGCGCCCAAAGAAATCTTTCAAAATTCACCACTTTGACTCACGATGCCACTTACTCCCGAGGATATTATCAGGGATTACGTTGACGATGGAAGTTCTACAGAACGAGTAAACAGGCGCAAGTCTAGAGTCCAAATAGCCATCGTCGAGCCCAATTCGGCATGGCCACAACGGTTCTTAGACACCAAGGCCCGGATTGAAGCTGTGCTAGGCTCAACCGCGGTTGCCATTCTTCATTCAGGATCCACCAGTGTTTTGGGTCTGCCAGCGAAGGATATTATTGACATCGATCTGGTAGTAAAGGACATCAAGGACGAAGACTCTTATGTTCAGGCTCTCGAGCGCTTGAGCTTCCGGTTCCTCCTCCGTGAGCCGGACTGGCATCAACATCGCTTTTTTGTTGATGAAGCAGACTGCCCTGGTGCATATCACATCAATCTCCACGTCTTCGGACCAGATTGCCCTGAGGTCGAAAGGCACCGGATTTTTCGCGAATGGCTTTCAAAATCACCAGAGGACCTGCTGCTATATGCGACGGTCAAACGTGAGTGTGCTACAGCTTCCGAAGCAGCAGGCGAGTCAATGCAGGAATACACCCTGCGAAAGGATGAAACAGTACGAGAGATCTTGAACAGGGCATTTCGCGATCTGGGCTATATTAAGTGATGCGATAACGCCTGTTTCTGCCACAGATCGGAGAGTATTGAAATGAAGCAGTTGAGCTAGAACAGATTGCGGCTTTAGAAATGGACGATGAACTAAAAGATGATGATCGGAATGTCCCAAATGAATACCAGATCAAATATATAATAAAGTTGAAATTTTCTAGCTTCCTCTCGTTTGTCTCCTCTTGCACTCAGAGTATCTACAACAACATTGAGCAGTTTACGAACAGTCTTCTATAAGCATAGCATCTATAATGATGCAAAGAACCCGTTCTCAATAATTGCCTCCCCCGGAATAGAGCGTGGACTATAGAAGGAGTAACGAACTCTACTGCACAACACATATTCACCCTTCCAATTTCAGAAAACTGCTTAATGCTTCTTTTGCTCTTCTTTGATTCTTTTAAAAAGCACTATATATGTAAGTCATCGCTCGTGGACAAGTATCAAAGAAGTAAAAGAAGGAGGAGGTCGTTGGGGTTGCTATAAGATCTTAAGAGGGGCTTGAGCTAAACTAATTTCCCAACAGGTGCCAGAAGCTGCAGAGCTTCGCCGTCTAGCCTTAGTCTTGAAGCCCCTATTTGTCTTCATTTATTACCACCAAAAGCTCTATATCAACGGTACAATCACCTCAAGAATAATTCCATGCTTTTTTCCACTTCCAAATATCACCTGCAACCGAAATCAACGAATAAGCAGAGAGCCTTCTCCCAATTTTCCTCCCTAGTCGACTTTGTCTTCGGGGTTGGAATCAGATTCAGCATCGCTTTCGGTGACAAGTTGCTTAGTACGATGGGTAGCATCTTCAGCTCGAGCAAGGCCGAGGTCAACCAGAGTGCCATCACAGCTGTAAGCGTTCGTTATGAACGTACATTTCGTACATCTCGTGTGTGGGTCTCCTAAAAGGAGGGAGTCGTTTAGGTCTTGTCGACATTCTCTTTCAATCAAGCCGACACATTCTTCGGTTCCGTGGGTTTGGGGGGAGAGGAGCGTAAGTGCGTATCGGGCTGCATTTGACAATCCGCACTAGAGGATGTGTTAGGTCTATTGCAGAGATTCAAAGAAGCTGAGGGATGATAGACGAGGAAGGCAGCCTTACAGTGCAGCATTTCCAGCCGATGGTGTCAGCTAATAGGGAAGGAATATCGGGGTGTTTGAGTTGTGATTTTGCAGACGGGCCGCTTTGCGAATGAGATTGATTGCCAGATCTGGAACCTGATGCTTCGATGTCGTTGCTAGAGCCTTTTGTCTTCTCCTTTGAGACTTTGAGCCCGAGGGGAGACGATGTTCGAGGCATATTGATAGCGAGAGGTGTTTAGGTAGACGGGTTTTTGTGAGTCGTAAAAATAAAGATCACCTCAATTAAGAATCTGGGGTTTAATGTAATGGAGAGTGACCTTGATCTCAATGTACTGTATCACTTCTAGTGAATTTGTCGTTTGCAGAGAATCTTCTTTGGATTTGATAAAGTGAATTTGAAAATTGGAATTTAAAATGAGCTCTTTGTCTTTTCCAATGACAAAGATAGATGACTGTATGTCGTTGTACTGAAAATCACGTACCTAGTGAATCTACAAAATATATAGAGTCATCTTTGACTCATGAGATCACTATTCCACTTGAAATTAGAAACCTTCTAAAGGTGCAGGCTTCCCTCGTCCTGTCAAAGAAGCACAAATTCTAATCGGAAATCTTCCTACCTTAAGAAGGGACAGAGGAAGAATATTTAAAGACTACAAAGAGAAATAAGCGTAGCAGCGTTCAGACTACTTAGCTTGATTCGTTAATTGACATAGCAGCTTGGAACCTTGAAAGATATTTGCGCGTTACTGGTTCAGGTAGCATTTGTAAAGGCGTGGAAGAAAGCCACGTATCTATTATTATCTAGCAATCAGGAGGTTATTAAACCCAGATGCTTCTCTTATTGCCTCCATACATCACGTTCTTTCTTGTATCTCGCCCTTGACAAGAAAAATGTGTTAGAAAACCAGTAAGATAAAAAAAGACAGAGGAAGTTTAACTTCAGGATATTAATCCCAATCTCCCTAGTTTTGTAGCAGCAACGATTACTATACTATATTAAAAGACTTGTTCTGAATGAAGGAGGTGTGACAATAAAAAGAGAATAAACAAAATAGCTTGAGGAATATTTTCTATTACTATAAGATGGAGGACAAGGCTTTTGATAAAGCCAAATACCCTAAAAACTAAAGAACATTACTAAAATCTCTTAGAATCCTTGGCTGCTTAAGCTGTCGCAAATATTAAACAAAGAAGAAATAGAACTTTCTTAGCCTTCAAGTAGATGTCACATTTGAGATTATGTGTCCTCGGTCATGTAAGCGAGAGCATACTCCGTTTTAAATTGCTGCCATAGGATCAACACATTCGAGCTTTCTGAAATCTGCGCTTTTCTAAATCACACGCAATACCCACTTCCACCTAAATCATCCCCACATCGTCGCCCAAAGCTTGCTCATCGTAGCAAATTCTTAAAGTGCCTCTCATGAAATGCCGAGGCTAACCGCTCTCGCTTTCTGAACCGTTTGTTGAGGCGCCTTGGAGAAAGAGTAAGTACCTAATTTTTCTTAGTTGGAAGTCAATGGCTTACCAGCCTTATCTCGAAGCCAACATTCTTCGCAGTGCTTCTCACGGTACCCCTTCCGTTTGGATTGGTACACAGTTTAACAACAGGGTGAGTGGCGTCAATAATCAGCTTTGATTCGCTCTTCAGTGGATCCTTTGGCAAGCACTAGAATGCGGCTAGTTTATTTAAAGGAGAGATATTGCGGTTGGCATACCCTGCAACAAATCAATGCTTCTATTTCATCAGGCCTTTAGTTACTTCGGGAGGCGATGTGCTCTGGTTGACAATACCCAGCTGAGGCCCGTGAAGGTATTAATATCCTTTAATCAAATTTGTACTTAAGGAACGGCAACCTCAACAGCGGGGGTGAGCGCACATCTTTCGGCCGTGTCAATCTATAAGTAGATTGGGACACTTCTTGATGCCAGCTTGGGTATTGTCAAAAATCGTTCCTGGGTAGCTCTTGGGCTGGTTGAGGCAGAAACACTAGATTACTGTTAGTTTAAACGAAGGAGGAGTATAAAGGCGGGTACACCTTGCAACAGATCCAGGTTTTTATCTCATTATTATTGGGCATGGTTTGTTGGCGACTTGAGGCCATATTCCTCGCGATATATTTGTATCTCGGAAGCGAAGGTAAAAAACGTATGCAGGTTTGTTTGTTGCTTTAGGGCTGGCTTGAGATCTTTTTCCATAAAGGTATTTTTCGAATTTGTATGTCGCAAAGATTTTTGAAGTTTTGCGAGTGATAATGGAGAAATGCCACGTTCTCAAGAGGCGAGCGGTTGTTTATAATTGTTGGAGGTCAAAAATGTTTCCCAGAATGATGTGGATGGATCAACTAGAAGAATTTTCTGAAATTGAAACCAGAATGGAGAAACGTAACACCAGGAGGGGATCTAAGATTGTTAGAAACACAATGGCAGACATGCTTACTATACAGCATACAGTATTTCGGTAGTGAGTGGTAAAGAACAATACACTGTATAGAAAGACCCAAACAGAGAGCTGCACTCTATCTTTAAATTTGAATCACTGCCTAAGACAGTCATTCCTGGACCCTTACTCATAAATTTCCAAGAATTGAGTAAAAAAATGGCAGGTCGTGAATAATAGGAATACATATTTTCCCCACGGCTCTGATTCACCGCTTGTATTTGAGCTCCCAAATCTCACAGTCATCGACACAGGGATAACCACCACAAATATTACAAATTCTAAAGGTAAGTTAGCCAGCTGCCTGATTAAATTGAATCTTTAGACTCTACAGAGAGCCGCCGTCTTAGTATAAGCCAACAGTGTCTTTCTCAGCATTTAATATTTACTGTCTTATTTCATAAAAGGGTCGTCTTGAGCATGAAAGCCTTCGGGCTGCGCTACTAAGACTCCGTTCCTGCTCAGGGCGGCTCGCAATACATTTCTCTTTAGAATTTAAACTAAACCTATTGATTAATTTGACTAGTTAAGTCTACTATACGTACTAGGGCTAAAGAGAGGTATAGTAATTTACCTATAAATTAGCCGGACTGTCCATGCTAGTTGTAAAAGTCTTAAATGGACTTAGCTGAATATTCAGAAAAATCCTATGAAATATTAAATATCCATTTACTATGTAGCCAGTTGCCAAGAAGTAAACTATATTATTACTATCAATGTCACCCTCGTTATAACTGCTTCACAATCACATACAACTAACTGCCTTCCCTCAACAACACTGACGTAGTTCACTCTTACTCTCATGCATAGCACTTCTATAGTGGCACACCTCCAAATTTGATACTCAGCAATCAAAATCAGACTACTGCAACTGGATGAGACGAAGGCGAGCATACAGCCCAGTCTTTAGCTCTAAGAACATACTGACAAGCCTGCTGACAAGGTTTGATATTCTAGATGTCGGAGCAATATTGAATTAAATACTTCCTTCCACACTATTCGCTCGCCGTGTTTTCTATCCATCCCGCGTACCTCTGTTTTATTCCTTTCACCCCCTTTCTACCAACCAGTTATCTTCTAGGACCAGTAGTCCTGTTTGCTAAGAAGCACTAATAATTTAAAAGTTAGCACAAAATCTTAATTCCAAGTTTCTATTTCTGGAGCTAGTGTCATGTTTCGCTAAGGCTCTGTAACTGGCTGCTTTTGAGTGTTGTTAGCGCTTAAAAATTCACTATGTTTCTAGCATCCCGGTTACTATTACTTGCACGCAAATATTTCCCAAAAAACTTGGACCTAAGTACTTAATTCTTTAAAGGCGAACAACAAAATAGCTAGGGTGTACACTTTCCAATTTCATATAAAAAAGTAACCTTAAGTCTATCAGATAAGAGATATGTAGCTCGGTTGCCTGCTTAGGTCAACGACGATCACTTTCCGGGAAGCCGGGAAAGATGGTTGGGGGTTAAATTGGATTCCAAATAGAACCTGAGATGAAGTCGTGCCGAGAAACCACCGGATTGAAGTTTGCATGCTCATCGTAATCAGCACCCTCCTCTTATAGCAAATCTCGGTCTATTAGTACATGGTGTTCCAACAACACTTCTGAATCTTCCAATGTGAACAAGTCAAATTAACTTTTTGTGGGTATCTACGGCCATAAGCCCGGCGCTTCTTCTGCGTCTTCTGCGGGGGAATCAACCGACTGAGCGAGACACGGCTGGGTACTAACCCCCTCCGAAAACCAATTATTTACTTCTCGTTTTCGTAGAGAGAGAGAGAGTTTTTAGTGATTATCCTGTTATATACATACGTGAAATTCTTAACATTTTATATAATCAAATTTCTCAGAGCTCCTATATAATTCTCTGAAGTTTAACTCTTATGACAGGGAGTCATTTATTGTTTAGCAAGGGGATTCGCATAGAGAAGATCCTCGTTCGAATGATTCGGTACCAGACGCACATCCTTCCCCAGACTATTCCACACACCTCCACACCCCCGCATGTCGCTTAAACATGACCCCCCTGACAATTTTTCTCCTTCCTTTCTCTCGATTCTTCGCCGTTTCCCCCTCATCTCTGTCTACTCCGGGAGAATTCTCTCGCAGAGTCGTAAGCAGGAAGTTCACTGCAATAGCAGGGACATAAATAGCCCATATATCCTGCTCTGACTCTATAGCTTTTGCTATCAAGCTGTCCCCTTTCCATCAACTTTCCTCTCTAAATATCTTCACTATCAGCAACCTGCCCTTTGAATTTTTTTCTCCTTTCACTATCCTCAACAATACCTGCAGTCATGGCTGGAGGTGTAATGCCCGTCGTGCATGGTACTGCTGACCTCACGCGAACTGAAGCACCTGTCACCATTAAGACCTATCTCATGTGTGCTTTTGCTGCATTTGGTGGTATCTTCTTTGGTTATGATACGGGTTGGATGGGAGGTGTTTTGGGAATGCCCTACTTCATTGCCCAATACACCGACAACAAGCTCACTCCCGGCATCAACGCGAACAATCTCCCCACTGGCTTTGCTATTGTTGCCTCCAACAAGTCTCTCATGACCTCCATTCTCTCTGCTGGTACCTTCTTTGGCGCTCTCATTGCTGCAAGTCCACCAGAGCGCTTTCTTTTCTTCGCTCTTCGAGGAATCCCATTCCGGGGACATGCTCTTCATGTGAAGACACGTGCTGACACTTACTTGCAGAGCGACGTCGCCGATGCCATTGGTAGACGTCCAACCATTATTATTGGCTCTATAGTCTTCTGCGTTGGATGTATCCTAGAGATTTCCTCCTCGGGCCAGCTGGCACTTTTCTGCATTGGCCGAGTTGTTGCAGGTCTTGGTGTCGGTTTCATCTCTAACGTCATTATTCTATATATTTCAGAAATTGCTCCCAAAAGGTTTCGTGGCGCGCTGGTCGCAAGCTACCAATTCTTCATTACAATCGGTATCCTTCTCGCCGGCTGTGTGTGCTACGCGACTCAGAATCGACTCGACACCGGCTCATACCGAATCCCGATTGGTGTTCAATTCCTTTGGGCTCTCATCCTTGGGGTTGGGCTTATTTTCCTCCCAGAATCCCCAAGATATTACGTCCGAAAAGGCGACCTTGCAAGTGCTGGAATCTCACTCTCTCGAGTTCGGTCCCAGCCAGTCGAGTCTGAGTTTGTCCAGGACGAACTTGCTGAGATCGTTGCCAACAACGATTATGAAATGGCTCTTGTTCCTACTACTACGTACATTGGTGGATGGCTTGCTTGCTTCAAGGGCTCTTTGTTCGATAGTAGCTCTAACCTTCGACGGACAATCCTCGGAACAGGTCTACAAGCTACGCAGCAACTTACTGGTATCAACTTCATCTTCTACTTTGGCACAACCTTCTTCGAAACTCTTGGCACGATCAAGAACCCATTCTTAGATGAGATTATTACCAACATTGTTAACGTCGTCGCCACTCCACCAGCGTTCTGGATCATCGAGAAATATGGCCGACGGAATATTCTCATAATCGGGGCTGCTCTTATGGTGCTCTTCCAATTTCTTGTTGCTATCATTGGTGTCGCAGCTCCTAATGCTCAAGTCAAGGGTGCCAACAAGTCTGCTGTCTCTGCTGAGCTCGTCTTTATCTGTCTTAATGTTGCTACTTTCGCTTGTACTTGGGGTCCATCTGCCTGGGTAGTGGTTGGAGAGATTTTCCCTCTACCTATTCGTGCCCGTGGTGTTGGTCTCTCTGCTGCATCCAATTGGTACTTACTCCATTTATTGTTATTTTCCCCTGAGCCCCATTTCCATAGTCATGGTGTGACGCATCTTTCGGCTCGTTTTGCTCCTTGACACAATCAGGCACTGACATCTTGAGTTAGGATGTGGAACTGTATTATTGCTGTCATCACTCCTTATCTTGTGTCCACAGACAAGGCCAATCTCGGGCCCAAAGTATTCTTTGTTTGGGGCTCTACTGCTCTGTTGTCTCTGACATTCGCATACTTCTTAGTTCCTGAGACTAAGGGCTTGTCCTTGGAGCAAATCGACAGGATGTTGGCAGAGACTACACCCCGCCATTCAACGAAATGGGTCCCCCACGAGACCTGGGCCGCCACTGAGGGTCTTGTTGAGAAATCAAATGTTGAGACACAACACATCGAGGCCCCTTTGTCTGATGACAAAGCCGTTTAAGTGTACAATTTCCTCCTACCTCTTAAGCCGCTTTGCTGCCCCGCACGGCCTTGATGCTCTGTGAAGTTACAAGATTTGGCGGGGAAAGATAGCTAAGTATGGAGAGGTACAGACCAAATAAATAGAAACAACCCATAATTCTTATTCGTAATAGATCATGCCTATACGATTCAGTGATATAATTGAAGTTTTTATTGGTCCGAAATTTTCGCTAAAGCCCCTGTTTACTCTCATGCACCCACAAAGCAAGCAATCTTCCTATCTAGAATTTTAATCGTCTCAAAATAGCTTTCTTCGCGACTTTCTTTGAGCAGAGGGATTTGAGGGGCGACATTACTAGCTTAGACGCCCATCAAGTAACTCGGAAAAAACATAACGTCCCTACGCTATGCTCTCCTGAGAACTATCACTATATTTTCGCATTTCTTACACCTTCACTTCTCAAACAATCCTAACAACGGCTTAAAAATCATCATACATTCCTTGGTTTAATACATTAAACAACCCAATCTTCTAATCAAGGCCTTCGACTAGGATAAGTATTCAGCTGCTCTTGAACCTTTGCGACGCCCTGCTTGCTACGCCGCCTCGACCCTGCTTTACTCTAAATTCGTCCTACGAAAGCACCGCGGAGAAGTATTGTTCGTTCGGTCAGGGGTAATTCCCATCACGATTCCTACATCAACCCTTGTGAGCCCCTCCCTGACCGAACTAATGAAAATATTTATCTGCCGTGCCTCCTCCGTACGCATATACGCATATGATTGATTAGGTAGGACTCCAAGTTGCATGACTAGATGACTGGAATGAAACCTTTGAATTTTGTAGGGAAGTGAGACAGGATTTATTCTCCGAGGAATATGTAATATATCCAAAAATGTTATTTATGAATTTATAAAGTTATTTAATACTTACATGGTCATTTAAGTTCTCCTCTCCTCTGCATATGCATATCTCGGTATTACATTGTACGTGTATAAGACGCCGTTGAAAGGTGAGATGGTATCAAGACCAGATATTGAAATACAAAATGTGCACTTGATACCCTTTTAAGAGGTCACTCTCTGATTTCTCGCAAGAATAGCAGATCCCATCGTGAAACTTAAAGAGAGGATCGTATTCTTGATATGAGGTATTTATAATGTATATCGACAGACATATAAGCAAAACCAACCTTCGAAGTAACTCGAAAACAGACCCCGTGTGGTCCCAGGACATACACATATCCGCCTCCACTAATTCGCCTTCCCTCTACTCTTCGAGTCTCGGCCCCATAACCACCGTACCTACTTTACAAAACCTAGGAGGAGCTAGCAAGAACTACTTAAGTAGTCAAGGAGGAAAAAGCATAGGAGTAAACGAATGACTAGCTCTTTAGCCACTGACTTCTAGCGCATCCAAAAGTAATTAAAATCAAATACATAGAAAGCACCAGAGAAAAAGGAGAGAAATTAAGACACCGAGGAAAATCTACAAACCTCAACTTCGGTAAAAAGAAAAGGTATCCACTTGAAGGGCTAGCTACCGATCATCAATTCATTCCTCGTCCATCTATCTATCCATCCACCAGCCATTCCTTTTCCGTCCCTCAACCCCCCCTCCTTCCATCCTTCATACGCCACCCAACCAAGCCCAATCCCTCTTCGCCCATAAACACAAAGAAGTATTAATAAACCTAAGGACTCAATCTCTTGGGCGTCCTGGGATAGTCACAGGCCAAATGCACACTGGGCAAGTTCAGATACCATGCCACTACTCTGTCGAGCCCGATGCCTCCACCTCCATGTGGTGGTACACCCACACTTCTAAATACATCCACGTACTCCTTCAACCCAGGTTGATTGGGGTCCAGTCCCTTCGCTCTAATCGTCGCTTCCAGCTCATGCGGGAGATGTAATCGTTGGCCTCCAGACAGAATCTCTTGCCCGCGCATCATAAAATCATAAGCGTTCGTCACCTGGGGATTCTCTGGGTCGGGCATCGCATAAAACGGACGAGCCCCAATTGGGAACTTATCCAGAATGTAGAAATCAGTCTTGTACTTCTTGCGAATGAGGGCACCAAGCGCCTTTTCTTGCGCAGTTGACATATCTTCGTCATCCTTAACGTCGGCGAATTCAGGCGGGCCTTCTTTGCGGAGCAGGGCTTGGCCTTCGGCGAATGTGAGCACGACTTCTTTTCCATCCTCGGGGAGGAGGAACTCTTCAGAGGGGTAGACGGAGCGGATGAGCTCAATCTCTTCACGGTATTGGGTCGAGAGGCCTTTGAAGATGTAAAGGAGGACGCCTTCGAGCATATGCAAGACTTCGTGGTAGTGCTCTTCGATTTCCATTTCCAGATCGAGACCGATGAACTATCTTCATTAGAAAGTATTTTAAAAATTGCAATATTTTGGAAAAATCTCACCTCGGTCATATGTCTAGGGGTATTGGAGTTTTCGGCACGGAAAACAGGTCCAACACAGTAAACTCTCTTTCGGCCTCCGGCAATCTCAAATTGCTTGTAGAATTGAGGAGATTGAGCCAAGTAAGCCTGTTTATCAAAATATGGTAGTGTGAAGACATTAGCTCCTCCTTCAGACGCAGCTCCAATCAAACTTGGGGGGTGGAACTTCTTAAATCGATGTTGTCTCAGGTACTCGCAGAAGAAGTCCTCCACCGCAATACGAATGTCGGCAATTGCTTGACTGACAGGTGCCCGCTTGTGCATAGCTGGGTTATTGAGATGCGTTGCTAAACTAGCATTTGGTGCTCCCGCCTCTGTGATGTTGAGACCTGAATTTCAAAATCAGCCTCTATCCAAATTTTGTCAACGCCATATTTTAGAGACATACCTTCAGTAGCCTCACTAATATCCTCATCATCCAACTTCCCCACAGCCCTGGACGCAGCCGCCAACCCAAGACCCAACATCTCAGGTGCAGTAGCGACGAGATAACACTTGCTTAGATGTAGCTCGAACCCGCTAACCTTGCAGCTCTTGACTGGCTCAAGCGGTTTTTGCACCGTCGCCTCCACCACCACAAAACTCTCGAGCTTCAATCCCCCAATCCACTTCACCATCTGTCTACTAACCGGCTTCCCCTCCGCGCTTGCCGAGACCACGCCCTGTATCGTCCAGCTCCCCTCCTCTCGTAACTCCACAAACGCCATCTTCGCGCCCTGCATCCGCGCATTCTGAATCCACGCCCGCAGCCTTACAACTTTGCCCACATGCTCCTCCCCTAGCTCCTGTAGGCGCACCGGCGCCGCTGTGACCTTCGGTCCCCCTGGCGTCACATCGCCATAGTTCTCCTTCGCGAGGTCCACCTGTGCGCTAGCAGACGACAGCGCAGCAGCAGCCTCTCGCTCCGCGGCCTTGCGAGCCTTCTCGGCCTCCTTCTTAGCTTTGGCTTCGGCCTTCTTCGCGCCCTTCTTCGATTGTGCGTGCTCCTCGCCTGCAGAAGCCCCTCCAGCGGGCCCAGGTGCGGGGTCAGCTGGCACGGCTGTGTCCTTTGGTGGTTCGGCCATGGTGAATAGGGGTCAATTCGAGTTCTCCCTGAAGAAGAACGGAGGACTAGCAGATGTAAGAGAGCCTGGTAGCTTTATGGGAAGAATCTGGGAGGAGAGAACATGAGGTTGTGGAGTCATAGGAGCTTCACGGAGTCAACCGGTAAAAAGTGCGCTAAAGGCATTTTTTAGCCGAGTCTCAGCCTTGTCTACCCCGCCAGATTCCGATGCTAAGACCCCGGAATCCTCTTGTTTTTAATAAGTGAGAAATTGCTACATAGCTCAAGAATGTGATAAAACCTCCTTGGATTTAAAGTGTGTATAGTAAGATGTTTTTTCTTCCTTTAAAATTTAGTAAATCGAAAAGGCCCTTAGCTTGAGCCTTTCGGCTCCCCTCACAAACTCACGCCACATTTGACTCTTTATTAACTCCAGTCCTAGTCAGGATACCAACAAAATTTCTTTTTCAAAACGCTCCTCTTTTAAGCAATGTTCCTGGCGATTCGATCTCTAACTAACACGCAACTAGTTTCTTAGACAGATGTTCTGTAACAAGTATAAACCAGAAGATGATAATATGTAGTGCGCTCTACGTGTTCTCTAAAGGTCTTGAAGTACTGTTCAGAGGATTTGAAATACTCTAAGATTTCAAAGGTTTAAGACCCATATCTACTTCCACTGCCTTGATCGCACTGAAGATATTGTTATACACTTATTATTCGTTATTATCGCACCCTTTCCGTTCGCAGATAATCCTGTCGAGTCTTGCCAGCCAAGCCAAGCCAGAATAAGTGCATAGCCAGCAAAAGGCAAGCCAATTTCCAGACGCCAAACCAAGCCACCGTTGCAATGCATCGCATCATACAATCACGCGTGTATCATCTGACCCAAGCCATTTCCCTCCCATGCCACCTCTGGCAGAAAACAAAACGCTATGGTACTTAGGTTGCACCAAAAGCAATCTAAGGAAAAATCACCCTTCTTTGGTACGCCTACCCCGGCTCATAGAGCACATTATAAGAGCGAAAATTTAAATATCGAGTCCGAGCCCACCACTCTTTCTCTCGGTACATGTATACAGATTAACGTGGTTGTCCCCCTTAGCGGCGCACGAAAGCATCATCCGGTGGGGATGGAAGGCTGTTGCTGAGATGGGGCTTTGGCGACCTTGGTGCAGGAAGCTGGAATACGGCTCTATGCGTGAGAGTTCATTTCCTGCAAAATTGAAGACCTTGACTACATGGTTGCCAGTTCCACTACAATGTTGTTAGCCTGTACATAGCTTAAAAGTCAGCAGTCGACTTACACAGCAAAAACAGGCAGGTGCTCATGAGTACTGGCTGTACGTAGGCCAGTGTTGGTTGCTCGTATTGTCCGAAGCGGTTTATCCATACGAAGATCCCACAATTTCACTCTACCATTAGTACCTGCCGATAAGAGTTCTCTCTGACCTCCTCGTTGCATGTGCACGCTTGTGATCCAGGCCCTGTCTTTGTCATTTTCGTCCTTCCATGCTTTAGTCATCGCCTCTTGAGGCCTTATCCGTGTATCAAATAGCCGAAGGGCGCCGTCGCCAAAACCGGCCACGAAATAGTCACCCGTCATTTGATCCGAAGTAAGAGAGCTGACGGGCGCTCCTGAGCGTGCAGGGAGATCCACGATGCAAATCTCCTGCGATGCAGACCAGACCCGAATAACCTTGACGTCACCCGCCACAAGAAGCCTTCCTGACACCTGCTGCCAGTCGAATACCATGCCCGCAGGGACATTGCTTGGGATAAGGTGAGTTAAAGCGCGCCATGCAGAGGCAACTTCTATCTTCTTATCCGAGTCGTAGTTTCTATATATCCTAATGACGCCATCCGAGGCTCCTGTCAGTAATAATGCCTGGTCATCTTCGTTGATGAATTGGAGGTCACTAATGGTGGATCCTTCAGGATTGCCATTCGAGAATCGGCTTAAGCGATCCGACTTTTTCCAGTCCCAAATGCATATAGTATCGCGGTCATCAGCAACAGCCAAGTGATCCTCGAATTGATGGAAAGTCATCTTTGAGGGTTGGCTTGGGTTGTTGAAGAAACCACAGGAAGTCGTCCATTCCCCAGTACCAGCAATCTCCTTCTGTGGCTGTGTCATCCGCAAAATATCTTCATTGCGGGATCTTCGCCATAGGCGTTCATTATAGTCGGTGCTACCCGGCTCGTCGGCTTCATTGGATTTCATTTGAGGTTCGCGGAAATACTCGATAGACCATTCGAAGAAAGTACTCTTTAATGGCAAGGTAGGTGGGACGGACAACTTTCGTGGCTGAAATCGTCCTGACATTGGTTCTTTGGCAGTGTGATATGCACCAGTAGTGCTGGCAAAACCATCTTGGATTGGTGGAGCATTGAAATCTTGAACAGGTCTTCCTCGCATTGGAAGGCTATTTCGCTGCAACCCGGGTGATTTTGGTGGATTTCTGATAGGCGAATCTCCAGGCGAGCTCTCAGTACTTGGAACACCGCCAAATGGCAATGTGAAAAGATAACTAGCTGTTCGCTTTAGCAGACCTACCTGCGACGAAGGGGCAGATCCCATTGAGTCTTGCCGCACAGGGGTGCTTGGTCTTGTATCGGAGGGCCCGTGACTTGATGCGGCTGGCTTTGGAGCACAACAGTTAATATCGTCAATGATGGCTTGGGCATGGCTTCCAATGGGCGACTGTAATAGTGCTGCGTGGACAAAATCAACGATGATTGTGGCATTTCGCTGGACCTCTGGGTGTGGATCGGCAGCCATGATCAAAACGTGCTTCCACACAGCAGCGAAGATGGAATTATGAGCGACCCCATGAACACTAGACTTGATAGTACCATCTATGTTTCGATTTTCCAAACGTGCATAGTGCAGTCCCATTTTATGATCATTTCCATCTTGTGGAGGAGGGAATTGTCGATATTCCCGCTCTTCAAGGAGTTGCTCGTACGCAGCCACCAAGAACTTGCTCTCATAACGTGGAACAAACTTGGAAAAATATACCAAAAGCTCTTTGCGAACGAGAGGGCTTCCATCATTGGCCATTTCCAACACTGTCCAGGAGATGTTCTCCTCGATTCGTGCGACCTCGTCAGTGATATCTGGTATCCCTAAAAAGGTAGTCAAGGCGTAGAGGATAGAAGCTCGAACCTCACAGCAGGCATCACGGACTAGAAAAGCGAGCTTTGCAGGGGCGTTTTCTCGAATGCCTCGCCACTTTGCATCGGGCAGATCTTTCCACAATTGACTGATACAAAGAGCAGCCCATTGCCGCAAGAGTGCATTTTCAACAGCACCGAGGTGGACCAAGCAGGAAGTCATAATCTCAGACTGGTTGCAGACAGTTTGCCCCTGCTTATATCCATCGCAAAGCCTCGCCAGGATGAAGGCGCACATAGCCTTGTGCTCCTGACCATCGACCACTGGAACCACCTCGGTAGGTTTTAAGATGGCAGCAAAATAATTATATCCGCTATCCCTAAGAGCGAGCACTGTCAGCGAGTGCGTCCAAAGTGGAAGCTCAAACAAACCAAATCGGGGGTATAATCTCCACTTCTCCCGGTTCAAGGGAGCTAGAGACATGGGGTTCGGGGTCCCACTTGAAAGGAACGTAGAGAACTGACTTAAGGAGGTCTGTTTGACATGTGATGTCAACGGCTAGTACCCTGGTCCATATAAAGACCATAACAGGCTTCAATTCTTGCGCGGCGGATTGCAGGAGCTTGAGGACATAGGGGAAGATACCGATGCTCAGAGCGAGATTAACGGCCCATGGTCCCATGTCGAGAAATTTACCGAGCAAGATCAAAGCTCGTACTCTGTGCTGCTGGCTCAGAAGGACTTGAAGAACGACGGGTAGCTGTTCTGGCGGTTTGTGAGTAACGGCGCCTTGGGTCAGGTACACCTCGAAAGCTGTCAGTTGCTCGGTGAAGAAAGTAGAATTAATAAATTCGTAGTTGGGTCGAAGACCAGCTTCCTTCTCCTCCAACATTGGAAGTTGCGACAGAGCCATCTCGACAGCCAAATCCCAGCTCGCCCAGAGAGGATGTTGATGGGTGTCTGGAAGCTCTGGATACGACTGAGGATGGCAATTGTAGACTTGCATTATTCTTTGCGCCAGAAGAAAGTTTCTAAAAAGTGCGGCAACCATAAGATCCTGTCGGAAGAATTTTCGGAAAAGGGGCCGCGGGAGCGTAGTCCAGGCAATTGTATCTGTGATTGCGGTGAAGATCCAATTGAGCTCTCCAAGCGGGGTTCTTCGCTCTTGAAGTCTCCCTGGCAACTTCTTCGCTCGCTCTGGTGTAATTGGTGACGGCAGCGGATTTTGTAAGACGAAGAACCACAATGCCATCTCGATCGGAGTTGTGAGGCAAGAAGTGAAAACATCAGCAGGTAAGAGAGGGTTTGTCGGGAGGTTCTCCTTGACACTGCAGGCTGCTAAATGTATGTAAGGTTCGTACGGCACCATGGCATAATTCGGATCCTTTGCAAGAGTCTCTTCCTCTTCCATTTTATGCTTCTCAACGAATCGATGGAAATTATTCAGGATATTGCCTGCTTCGGAGCAATCCCAAACATAAAATGTAGGCGCTTGTAACCATGCTTGAAGGTCGTACAGGGACACAGGAATGTACTGGGTGTAATTCTTGTTGAAAACCCATATCTCACCAGATGCGGTTGGCTTTGGCACACCATGGCCATTGTAGTGAAAGAGTACTCTCTCCTCCTTGGCGTTCCGCCGAAGAGACTGGCAGAATTTCTTGGTCTCCTCGACTGAGGGATCTAAGTATTGCTTGTATCTTGTTCGAATGGCGAGAGTCTCGTACTGGGCCTGTAAGGACTTCCCGATGTTCTCCAGAGCTTTCTGTACAGGCGGGTTCGTTGGGTCCTGCCATGCTTCCAATTTCGAACCCGGGTTTGTCTTCAACTGATCTGGAGGTTCCACTCCAATATTGAGGCATATCGCCAATGCTGCCGAAACTGTCTTCAAGCGATCCTTCATCCGCCAGTCTTGCAGTTCGTATTCTAGAGGTTTAGGATTGCCCGTTGTTTCATGTCGCTTGTCTGTATAATACATCCACCAATTCTGTTGATAAACGTCAGCTGCATCCTGCTTTTCTAACAATGAGATTTCCGCAAAGGACGGTAATTTAGCATGGCGCGCACGAGCTCCGTCCCAGGTAAAGCGGGCGGAAAGGAGGGCAGAAAAGGCATTCAATATTGCTCGATCGTTGTATGTATCAAGGTACACGAAAAAGCGATCCTCTGCAAAGACCGGGAGGCTTTCTATTGCAGCCACGGCGACCATGACTTTTAGTTAAAAGGGGTCTCCACTTTCAAGACCTCACGTCTTAGACTGTAGCCATTATGCTAGTCATAGGGTATGCTTAGGAATTAGAAAAGAGTAAACGAGATAAAATGATATGTAAAAGAAAGCATGATCATGGGAAGGGAAAGAGCTACCCACGTTCGCTAGTTGCGACACATATTCCTCAGAGGCGTAATGATCTTCAAATCCATGTCGCGCCCCCCAGACTTGATTGGAATCGTCGCTCGAATCTTGCTCCTCTCCTCCAAAAGGACCAAAGTCGCTCTTTGCGCGGTGAAGCAGCGCTCTGGGCCTAGACGCTCTTCTATTGCGTCTGTTTCCATCTGCTTCAGAGTCTGATGAATCCCCTATCCCATTTGGTGCCGAGTTCGGTCGTTCTTGTGCAAACAATCTATAGTTGGTAGCAGTGTTACCTGGGACTTGTACAGTCCGATCTGTGGAGTTGAATGCCTGCTGTCCATTGTCCGTCACCTGCCGGTCTCCATTCCCCACTTGCACTGGGTCGTTACTGATGGCCGATCTGGAATTCATGCTGCCCGTCCCATTTTGCAAAGGCGCTTCTTGTCTGCGGATCTGCGCTATGCTTGCGCCAGCAGAGCTCTGAGACCGGGGCTGCTGTTGGAGAGTGGTGTTCGAGGAGGAGTTGTGTGATTGTCGAGGGTTGTACTGCTGGCGAGGAGTCCCATTCTGTTGGACTGCAACAGCGGTCATCGTCATGGCAGCAGAGAAGGGAGCCTTCTCAGACTTGGGAATTCTTCATAAGGTTGGCGTAGATAGAAAGATTGCGACAAGCTGAGTAGGAGCAAAAGTGACGACAGGCTTAAAAATTGGTAGTCCTAGGCTAGAGGACCCGGGGCAAATAAGTCAGCCAGGCAAATTCAGGGACGAATAGAGGAGCACTAGCTGACCTAGAGTCTTTTGTGGATAGAGATAGTACTCGGTCACCTTTCAGGCTAGGGGTCTAGCAGCTGGGGCCGGTTTGGCGGTGGCGATGTTCCTCCTCAGAGGGCGCAAAAAAGGTGAAGGGGAGGGATGGAGGGGGAGAGAGATCTGGCGCACACATTCACACACCTCAGCAAAAGTGATGGTAGTGTGGATGTCCATGTACCGACGTTCTGCGCGACGGAGACAACCCAGACCAAGCAAGTCACGAGTTGGTTCTGCCAGGCGGCTCAACACATGACATGATGGAAGAAAGACGGTCGGGAGTTCGGATCGGGACAACAAATAGGCGAAGCGAATCAGAGGCGAGAGTCGCACATGGGCACGTGTAGTAGTATTATCATCATACTCCCTCTAGTACATTTTCTTGCGTCGTATAAAACCAGATCATCGCAGAAGAGTGCGAGAAATCCCCATCTTTTTCCAAGGCTATCGATGTAAGTGCAAAGCCGGGTCTTATTTTGACATCCAACGAAAACACAATATGTGCCAATTCCCCGTGGCTTTTTTCCCACTGTGACACTACAGTAGTCGTGGTCGCACTCGACAAGCTCCCCCATGAGCCCCACACCTTAACCAGTGAGGTTGGGTACAACGATGTATTAACAAGCTCGAGGGATATTTACGGAGTCGACAGAGCACAACGGGGTTCCCTTCGGCTTGTTTTCCTCCCAGCATCAACGAAGAGAGACTCGCAAATGCCAAATGCGAAACACGATGTAGATATGAATTACCAAAAGCCAAATGGTACCAAGGTGCACGTGATGTATCTGATAATCCCGACTTCTGCTGGTCGGTATTATAATTGCATTTCTGCGGCGCAGTTATCGTTCCGGTCTTCATATCGCTCCGACCTAAGATGGATTCTATATCCTATCGAGTGGCATACCAAGGTGGACCGAACCGAGCCCGAGTCTCTATAGCGTGAAGAGGAGAGAGTCACGAAGCGGAGGAGCATATCACAAAGAAACGAAACTCGGACTACCCGCTCATGCCGAAGGCTATTACGGAGCAGATATTGCAACTATTAATAGCACCAGAACAACTCCAGAAGTCCAGATGCACCCCAGCCCCACAAGGTCACATTTTACCACAGCCATTATCCACGCTACCAAGTATCCTTTATAACTCGCCTTTTATATCATCATTTCAGGACGGCGACGACTAAAGGGCCGGGCCCGCTCGGATTACATACCGTTTCGCGCCTATCGATAACCCAAAGCCCCGTCGTGAAACCGTCATCCTCATGCCCTTCCCCCAATACCCAATCCCATGCAGGAGTGAGTATTTATGGGTGCCAGAGACTGCCTCGCGAGCCTATGAGGTGGCAGAGATTAATTGCCGATTGCTGCGAAGCGGGAGGATCACCATCCAGTTTCTGGTCAGCTGGAAATCCTCTTCGAGATCTCTACTGTACTTCACGCAGCCCCACGGCGATAGATGGCGGTATATCTGTAAGGCTGGAATATGTTTCGACCTCGACCAAAGACAATCACGGCGAAAGGGGGGGAAGGAGAGGAGGCAGAAGGATTCCAAGCTCCCTCCTCTGCTATCCTTATACGGTATATCTACATAGTATTGCGGAAATAAACCTCGTTGGTGATGAAACAAGACCTGATCCCTCTTTGAGTAAGGCGCCGGAAGTTCACTCAGGGGTATTGGGATGAGGCCAAAAGGTCGAACGGTGCGAGATTTCGAGACGGATGACTTGACCACCTCTCTCTTTTTTCTCGTGCATGTTTCTTACGGTTTGGATGGTTTGGAGGACATACTCGGAGTGATCTTCTGTACCTTTTATTTTTTAATTGTATCCCGATGCACAAGATTGGACTTTGGCCTGATGCGACCTTTCCCTCCACTGTTCTCTTCCTGGCTCAAGCGACAAAATAAATTTGGCGACGACTCCTGAAAGCCCTCAATTATCCTGGAACCAGCTCCCACATCAACACTCCCCCCCATCCCCCCCGTCTTACCTCCGCTGGGTGGTCAACTTCTCTCGCCCACGCGCAATCCATCTCATCCTCCTCCTCGTCGTATCTGCTGTCGCTGTCGGCCGTTTCGACTTCCCTCCTTCCCTTCCACAACGCCCATTTCGCGTTGCGCTGCTCAACCCACCGACCTCCTCCACCGCGCATTCCCAGCCATTTCCAACATCGGAAACCTTGCTTTTCGCTCGGACCGACGAATATCTCCTGGCTTCCTCCTGGCTCCTTTTCATCAGCCATATTTCAACTCTGCCTTTCGAAACATCCAACATCGAGCAAAGATATCTGTCGAGACGCAGCATAATCAGCGAAGCCCCAGTCGGACTGGCATTGGACGGGAGGCTGGCCGCCGCATGGCATCATGGCATTTCTCTTCAAGAGCAAAAAGAATGCGGACAAGGCCCAAGCTGCAAAAGACGCTTCGAGTGCTGTCGCAGCACCGCAGCCATCTTTCGGTTCCAATGTACGCATCAATGAGAAAGCAGCCGTGCAGCAATCGGGGACCCCGACGAGCAGTGTGAACAATTCTATTACCTCGCTGCAGGGCGGTGGAACAGCGACACCGAGCCCCGAGCACGGCAACGGCCGTCGAGGGCCAAGTTCAGAGCAAGTCTCGGACCTTCCGGTGAGTGCAAGAGTAATCGAAACTATCCTCCCAGCGTGTAATCCACCCACCTCTCCCTCATAATGCTGACATGGCGAATAGTTGCGGAATGGTTCTGCGCCTCCCGCTCAACAAATGTCGAACCCGAACGCATCGTTATACCCATGGTCCCAGCGACGCTTAACATACACCACCTCCCACCCAAGTCCATTTCCTCGGTATGGCGCGGCCGTCAATTCGGTCGCCTCGAAAGAGGGCGATATTTACCTGATGGGCGGACTTATCAACAGTTCGACTGTCAAGGGCGATCTATGGATGGTCGAAGCTGGAGGGAATATGGCATGCTACCCTCTGGCGACTACAGCGGAGGGCCCTGGACCTAGAGTGGGACATGCCAGTCTACTTGTTGGCAATGCGTTCATCGTGTACGGAGGGGACACCAAGATGGAAGATTCTGATGTTCTAGATGAAACTTTGTATCTCCTGAATACATGTAGGTCTCGTAGGTTGGCTGATTTAATTACCTCTAACATCCCTAGCCACTCGCCAATGGTCCAGAGCAGTACCAGCCGGGCCACGACCATCTGGACGATACGGGCACTCGTTGAACATCCTCGGGTCGAAAATATTCGTCTTTGGGGGTCAGGTTGAAGGTTACTTCATGAATGACTTGGTAGCGTTCGACCTGAATCAATTGCAAGTGCCAACCAATCGATGGGAAATGCTCCTCAAGAATAGTGATGAAGGAGGGCCACCACCTGGTCAAATACCACCTGCAAGGACTAATCACTCAGTCGTAACATACAACGACAAGCTGTATCTGTGAGCGGAACTTCCCAAGTGATCAGGCTACCGAGGCCAAGGACTAACTTTTCCAGATTTGGAGGAACTAATGGGTTTCAATGGTTTAATGATGTTTGGTGCTACGATCCTACCCCTAATGCATGGGTGGCACTTGACTGTATCGGTTATATACCCGCTCCTCGGGAAGGGCATGCCGCCGCGATTGTCGACGATGTAATGTATATCTTTGGTGGAAGAACAGAAGAAGGTGCAGATCTTGGAGATTTGGCTGCATTTAGGATATCTTCCAGGCGATGGTACACATTTCAAAACATGGGACCATCACCGTCCCCAAGATCTGGACATAGTATGACAGCATATAACAAACAGATCGTTGTTCTAGCAGGTGAACCCAGTACGGCGACAAGGGAGGCTTCAGATCTATCTATCGTGTATCTCCTTGACACAAGTAAAATCCGCTACCCCAACGACCAGCAAATTCAGCAAACACCCTCTGGTGAGCGTGTCCCGGGTGGAAGGCGGCCAAGCAACGAGAAGAATGCTATGGGTGGTAACCGTGGGCCAAACTCGCAAAATGGTAGCCAGTTACCAGAACCAAAAAGGCTAAATGGTCCTCCTCGGGACCGGATGGAAAGCCCGATGGGACAAAACTACGGACGGAATGGCCAGCCCGGAGTAAATGGAAATGATATGAATGGTGTTGCTCCAGGATCAGCACAACCCCAAGGCGCTCCCCCTGGTGCGCCTCTAGGGGCAAACTCTAAATTGCCTAGGGCATCGATGGCACAAACATCTCCAGGTCCGCCTCCACAGCAACAGGCTCCAAATCCTCGTTCCAATAGTTCTCTACAAGGGAATGTGCCACGTGGAAAACCGCAAGGGAAACCCGAGAGAGGATATGGACCCAGTATTGATACGAGCATGAGTGCTCGAAACCCCTCGATCGAAAACATTGCTATGTCGCCTGCTCAAGGTCGAAATATGTCTCCTCAAGGTCGGAATATGTCACCTGCTCCAAGAGAGAGCCCTCAATCTCGAGAAAGTCCTATGATGAATGGGCGGCGAACGCCTACCTCCCAAGGTCAACAGCCGCCGAAGCAGTCAAATGAGAATGGACCGCCAGTTAGTATGAACATGAGCGGAGCAACCAGGTCTTCGTCAAGATCTAGGCAGGGCCGGCAGCAAAACTCCATCGATAGCACCAGTGAACAATCATCCTTACGAAATGTTACGAACGCTCGCCAGACATCCCCTCCTCCCCCAAATCGGAATAACAGTAATCCTTTAGGAAGAAGAAGCTCGGCTCGAAATTCGCAGACGGTCGCTGTCCTGAAGGAACTAGACGTGGCTAAGAGCCGCAATGCTTGGTACGCTTCGGAGCTGGAGCTTGCACGAAAAGCTGGCTATGTTCCAAATCCGTCAAGCAATCCTGTCCTAGATCAAAGATCCACTGAGTCTTTCGACGATGATGATAAACCTTTGATAGAGGCCCTGTTAGCCATGAAGTCCGAACTTTCCAATGTGCAAGCATCAATAGACAAGCAAGCCGTCCATGCTGCCAAACAAATAGCCGAGGTTGAGAAGCAAAGAGACGCTGCCATTAGCGAAGCTGTTTACGCCAAAGCCAAACTTGCCGCTCATAACGGAAGTCAGCAAAGCACACCTCAGCCAGATGCTGACTCCCGCGACCTCGGAAATCTGTCAAGTGAACGGACGAGTGATATTGGTAGAAAGCTGGCTGCTGCTTTGGCAGAACAACGGGATCTGAAGACCAAAGTGGAGATGTTAACAGTAGAGTTAGATGCCGAGAAGCGAGGCAGGCAACTAGCTGAAGACACCATGAATAGTGCTCAGGCTCACATGACTGAGTTGGAAAATTATCGACAACAAAAGTCTTCCGAAGTTGAGCACCTAAAAGCTGAGCTGCATGAGTCACAAATCAAGGCGCGCGAAGAGTCTACTATCTGCGCGGAAGCTGTTGCAGCTTCTCAACTCCTTAAAGTCGACAAGGAAGAGCTTGAAAGGCAATATCAAGAAGCCCTACTAAATTCGAAGGACAATACCAAGACTTTTGAGTCCTTGAGGGATGTAGTCGCCTCTTCTGCCGACATGCGAGATCATCTTGAACAGAAATTAAGAGAAGAAAAGATTGAGCGAGAAAAAGTGGAGTCCAAACTCGCAGCCCTCAAGGCTGAGCATGAGAGCCGGACAGCGGAATTGGAATTGGCCACTCGACGACTAAGAGATGCCGAAGAAATCTCAGAGAAGCATGCGAATGAAGCCCAGACACACCGTCAAGCCGTTCTTTCGGGTCTCGACCGTATTGTAGCTCAGGAATCTGTTACCCAGACCTCAATGAACGACGAGCGCACTGTAGCTCTTCAGGCTCAAGTTGATGCAGCTAACATATTGGTCCGTGAATACCAAGCCGCTGCAGATGCTGCTTCCGAGAAGTTACGGCGAGCCGAAGAGCGAATTGCCGGTCTGGAAGCGTACCAAGAGCAAGCTAGTCGAGAGGGCATGTCGATTCGAAAGCAGCTGCAACAAACTATGCGGGAAATTCAAACCCTGCAAGCTAACAATTCCGAAGTGAAGAGTCAGCTTGCGAACCAGCAACTGGAGACTAATGCTGTCCATGTCCAACACAACACTCTGAAAGAAATCCTTGGAGAGCGAGGTATTAGCCCTGCCGGCGCTGCCCGAGCCCGTGGTTTATCCAGTCCACAATCTGCTGGACGAAACACCCCGGATCTTTCTCGCCTGCGTGATCTTGAATCGCAGTTGACTACCGCCAATCAAGTCATACACGAGTCGCAGCAAAAGTTGGAGGAAGCCCAGCAGAAGTTCCGCGAAGAGAAAGAAGAGGCCGAAAACAAGCTATCCCAACTTGAAAATGACTACCAATCTGCAGTGCACTATGTCAAGGGCACTGAGAAGATGCTGAAACGTATGAAAGACGAATTAGCAAAATACAAGTCTGACAATTCTCGGCTAAAAGAGCAGCTTGTCGATGCTGAGGAGAAGGGGCCACAGGCTGGGGATATGAGCAGATGGGAGGAGGAACGCGTGTCGCTTACCAAACAGATTGAAACCCTGCAGGCTGAAATCAAATTGTCCGTCGCTAGACTCGAAAGTCAGATGAGTGAGGTTAGGAGCGAGCTAGCTACTACACAAAAGGAGCGTGATCAGTTGAAGCTGAATCATGAGGAAATTCAACAACAATTAACAACATCCACTCAGCAAGCGCAAACCGACCTTGCCCAACTACAGCAGGAAAACTCACTCCTTGAATCACGCGCACAAGATGCAGAGCAGAAGGTCTCCTTGCTTTTAGATCAGGTAGAGCAATCAGTCGATACATACCGCAGGCAATCAAGACAAGTCGAGCCACTGATCAATCCCACTCACAGTCGATCGTTGTCTGGCGCAGATTCGGTATCGGAGTCCTCGTTATATGAGAGTGGGAATCGAAATTCTACAGCCCTCGACAGTCTCGCAACTGAGCTCGAGACGCTACGTTCGCATTGGGAGAACACGAACAAGAATTACCGACTTAGCACAGCCTTCGATTTCGAGGACCGCACACCAACAGGTCGTGGCCCGACAGAGGGATTGAGCGCTGCCAATACAGGTGAGGGCCTAAGTGGAAGCCTAGCTGATTGGAGAAAGAGGCTTGATGCTGAGGAGGACGGAACGAGGAGTCGGAAAGAGAGCGACACTCTGGGACTACCGCTCTCTCCTGGGGCGATTGCAAGGAGGGAGATGAGTCCGAGTGGGAAAGAGGTTGCACCTGACGGGCCTGATAAAAGCCAGGTGAATCTGCTCTAGAGGTGCAGAAGAGATTTTTGGGTTACCGGTACATCGAGTGCCCTTTGGAGAGAGAAATCCAGCCAAGGCGAAGGAGATGAGAACTAGGAGGGACGAAGTGATACCCGAAGAAGGATGCGCCTTGGCGCATTGACTGCTTGCATCCTTCGATTTTCACGCACGCAAAACACTTTTTGGATTACCCAGCCACGGCTAGTCTGCTTTCTTGGCTGTTTGTTATGGGATGAGGCGTTATTACTGGGCACAACAAGTACACTTCCATTCTGGATTCGACGGGATCAGATCTATGTTTTTCTCCTTATTCGTTCATTTCATATTCTATTATCATTATGCGGAAGAGGATATATTTCATCTCAATCGGGAGTTTGAGATCCGTTGTCTTACTTTTATCCCTTTTTTTTTCTCTTTTTCTTTTTTGGGGGTCTGTGGTAGTGATGAGGGGAGCGAGCGGATGCGAGTGGAATCGAATTGGAATTGATTGGATGATGATTTTGATATATTATAAGTAGCATGCAATATGATTGATGGGAGACAGGTTGAAGAGGGAGTAGGGAGTAGTGTAAAGTGTCGAGAGTTGAGTTGAGAGTAGGAATAGGGTGGGAAGGAGGGAACAGTGAGAAGAATGTAATGTACAATATATTTTTATATCTGTGTGTGCGGGATACACTTCGTAGGGTTAGCTAGAGGTAGAGCATGGGGAGGCGAGGAGGGCGGAATCTTTGCATGTGATGGATAGGGCGGAGCAGTTAAATTAAGAGTTAACAGTACTCGAGATGAGAGAGTTTTTGAGATTATGATTGTGATTGTGATTTGGGATGTGAATGATATATGTCTCTGTTTGCTCCGCACTCCGTTCTCGGGTTTAATCCCAAATTAGACTCTCTCCTGTTTTATCACAAGCGGGGGGGCAGGGAGGTTAGTGGAATATACTATACAAAGACTGGAGTGAGTTAAACAGAGATTACTTTGGTATGTCGATGGCGAGAAGTCTGTTGTGAGGCACCACTGTGGTACGATGTAGCCGGTAGTTAGATAAATGTAAGTGGTTCTCGATTCAACTTCACTACAACAGAAAAATTTTTTGCGCTCTTCTAGTTGGATTTCAGTTGGAGAGTTAGAAGTAGTATTTGTATTCGGGAGGGCGGGTCAAAGTTAGTGTAATGGTTGAATTTACTCGCGAGTTGCGGGAGGAGAGAGACGCAGTTGTGAATTAAACGATTGGGACTTGGAAGTTTGGGTTAGAGATCAGGGTGGTAACGCGTAGGCTGAAAATCAATAATGGTTTTTAGGCGCGAGAGTGAAGAGGCAATTGTAGGCCTTGAAGATTTGGTCTTGTCCCCAGCCAGGTTGGTTTAATTGAGGGAGCAGGAGGGTGAATTGTTAGGATTGAACTGAGCCGCCTAAAAATTAGTATTTAACATCTTCAGGGAGTAATGATCAAAGGTAAGTTTGCTACCGAGGAATAGAATGTGCGTAGAGTGTTCAATGCTTTTAACGAGAAGCGTCCCAGTGCAAATAGAGGGGTGGCTATATGTTATGCCTCTAGGCAGTCACGGTGTAATAATTATCAAAGTTAAGTTGCTAATTTTACTTTCTTTTGTTAAAATCATGTGTGTTGTTACGTAGCGACGCAAACGACGGTTGAAAGAAAGGTCTGTTAGTGATAATAAGCTCCCCTTTCCCAACTCAAAAACGAAAGAATATTAAAATAGCAACCAAAATCATATATTTAGCTTTAAAATTCATTTGTTCCTTTCAACTAGTAATGAGGCACCTCAAGTTGAAGATGCTTACTGATTATATTTATTTTCTCCGTAGCTAATTCACCGTTGACATTCGAACTCAGAGACACAAAGAAATAATTATCTTAATTTCACTGAACGCAAGCTAGGGCAGAGAGATATCGTGAATGAAAGGGGACTTTAGATCCTCCACGTCTATCTGTCCTGATACCACGATTACTATAAAACTCTCTTCGGTTACTGTTGGGATGTCGATATTCATGGGGTTGGAGTGAATTGGAGTGTTGGAGCGAACGGGAGCGGTCACGTGTGACGAGACCGCATTAGACATAGCTTATTATTAGCGAGGGACCCAATTCGTATATATATGAATTGGACCCTCAACCCTATGAATGAAAGACCATCTTCAACTTAACTATTCAACAAGCACTCCTCTTGTGAAATAGAGTGGCGCTACGAATAGCAGTTGGACCGACAGTTACACTTTTTCTCACCTGCTTAATAGTCCTCCAGAAACCGAAGAGTGCAAGTGGCTTTCCCAATGTAGAAACATTAACCTCTATTTATTTAAATATTAAACGGAAAAGGAATAAGAATTAGAAGGGAGATGGAGAGGAAGCTTGCTAGTCTAGGCTGCTATTTATCTCGTGTTTTAATGATGGCGATGTTATAAAAATCTTTGACAACAAGACAAAAGCTTTTAAAAAATCATAGCCCATAAATAAAATGCTCTAACCGGCACCATATCTATTTGTAGCTGATCATCTCTCACAACAGTCGGTTTATTTGAAGCCTTGCTCGTAGTTCTCTTTTGCCAAGCATCACTTATTACGTCAGAGGACAAGGTCTGAACAAGCTGTCCCAGAGAGATCAACAATGCTAACTTTCAGCTTCAGCATAGTTAAACCTAAGCCCAGAAACCCTTGGAGGTGCTTATAGGTTTATTCAGTATAGGACATGCTTAATTTTGATTGGTCGGGTAGTACGTACATCTCGTATAATTTCTCGTATAAGATTCAGGTGATGCGGCTGTGTCCTAGCACAAGATCATACGCCAAGAGTACATTTGAGAACGGCGAAGTAGTGTAACGGAGTACTTCAGCTCTAAAGTTATGACTTGAGGGGATTTCCCCACAATTAAGGCGAGATTTTCAGGGCTCAAATGAACATGGTCGAGCATGTGGAAAAGTATAAAGTCTTTCACACCAATTCTTCTCTCGCTTTCCCCCTTCAACTTCTCTTCATTTTTTTTCAAATCAACTAGAACAGTCAACATGATTTCAAGAACTATCTCCTTACTGTTCGCCTCCCTTCTCTGTTTGCAACCTCTCGCATTAGGTTCTCCAATGCCCCAATCCAGCACCTTAAGCGAGTGGGGATCAATCAGCATGACTTTCACTGGAGGCCCGGCGCAATACAGCCTCACTATTCCCACTGATGGGCAACTCCATTATACCAGTAAGCCTTCAAATCCTCCAACATATTACTATTTGTGCTCCATGACTAACATACCTCTGAAAAGACGACTCCCTCGCAATCTCAACAATCACTGCAACGCCAATTGCCTACTACAAGTGTAATTTCTATTCCACGGATCTCCAGGCTATAATTTACGGCCTCACGCCAACTGAAGATGGAAATGTGGAAACTATCGCCGTGGGACCACCGCAGGGAATTGGGGCTGTGATGTGTGCGCCTATTCCAGCAGCAGGGACTTGTTTAGGGGTTTATGGTTTGCGATTCTTCTTTTCGGAGCTATTCGTGGAAAGAACCAGAGCGGCTGACGATAGACACAGATACTTGCTATTGGGAAGGGACGCATGGCGCGTTTTATACTGGTGAATGCTGTAGTGGGTATTGTGCGGCGGACAAATGCCGACCTACCTAATACAGGCAGGATTCGTGGGGAAAGGATTATGGGATAGGCTGACATGGTGGAAGGGTTCTCAATACTATGCTTATGAATTGATGGATGGAAGAATAAAGAAAAATTGTTGAACTGGAGACTGGATATATGTTAGATGGCCTGAATTTATTAACTCAGAGAAATGTCTGCCATGACTGAATTATGTTTGTTGATTGTTTCATATAGAGGTTGACAAATAATTTAACTATAAAATTATTGATAAGACTAAGCCCCGTCTCATGGCCCATAAATCTTTCAAGTCCCTTTCAAGTGCCCTGCTACTTCCAGCAGTTATGAATTAGGGAGGAGATGATTTCTGAACTCTATCTAAAGGCAGGGCATCATCACATCATGGAAACACCTTCTCGGCAATTAATTAATCGAGGAGCGGGATAAAGTTTAGCTAATAATAAACGATGTTTCCTTCAAAAAGGTTAACAGATTGCAATTCAACAACCACTATATAAAGCTATAAACACGTGTGCGCATTGCAGCTCAATAATCTTATATATTAAGAGGCGCAATGAGTATAAGTGTAATCACACAGGCCAAGCCCTTGCTTCTAGATATTACAAAATGAGAGGGGTAGAAGCTTACATACAAGAACTTCTCTAGGACTTTTACTGTTTACACAACTTCTTATTATCGCCTAGTCCCAAAATCAAACAAATAAGTAGGACCATTTTTTGGCAGGAATGATCAACCACTACCCGGCGCTCATTGATAGTAAAAGCTTGCTCCAGAACAGATGTACACCAATATAATGCCTATTGCCGCGAGGGTCATCCACGATTGTATGCGATGCTTCCAAGCATTACAGACGAGCCCACGCCGGACGAGTACAACAGGAGACATAAGATCCAAGGTAATACTGCAACAGTCCTGAGGCAGCCGAGCAAAAATATCCTATAATATTATGTCAGTAGAAACTAGAATCTATTGAGAATAAGCATTTGGAATAAGGCGATGAAGGCTTGAACAAGATGAACAAAAGAAAAGTCGTACCTTCCTCGCCATGTCTTCAGTGACAGCCCCGATAGGCTGTATAAGCTTCACTGTTGATACTTGTACCTAGTTGGGTTGCTGGATTTTATAGAGGTATAATGTAACTGTTGAGAAACCGATATTCGATAGAAGGGATGAATAGAGCTGGTAGAGCACCAGGAGCTGGTGGTGGGTCATGGGTAGATTAGTCATCCTGATATCGCGAATCACCAATGGTGGAGTATGAGGGAGGACAATGCAGCATTATGCAGTGTTGGTGCTGCCCTGGTTAAGCTATTAGCCTAGGTACCGTAAGTAACCTATTGAAATATCTTCACTTTGAAATCAAGACAAAATATTATTAGCAAAACAATTACTTTGTATTAAATATAAAATACGTAATCGGGGATTATTTAGGAGGGCAGGCGTTGGCATTCCTAGCGATCGACCTTTACCCTCTAACACATCCGTGGATATCTGAATTGATATCTACCACAATAATGCTATCCTCCTCCTTGTTGATCCTATCGCTGTCGTCGGAAGAAGCTAGTACTACCGAATTGCAAGTGGATCCTTCAAAGCAGACAATAATAACGATAATTACAGCAAGGGAAAAGAAAACGATATAGGACCAAGGTTACTTGAACCCAACTGTGTTCGGTTGAATAAGAGACGAAAATGAGGCGAGAAAAGGGAGTACTTGGGCATGAAAGATTGGAACGAGAGGGGTGACAAGGCAAAAGGAGAGAGGGAAAGTTGAAGACAGGTGTAAAAGAACGACTGTATTTTAAGCTATAAAGAGACAGAAGAGTCTATTCTTTACTTCCTAAGGTCTAATAGCGACAAATGAGCATCGGAGAAAGTGTTCCTGCAGCCTTTGGGAGCTGAGATGGTGGGGTGGCGGCCCCACCCCCGCTTTAGCTCTCAGGTACGTAAGAGCTTGGTGAGTTGTGGTGGTGTGAGATGTGAGATTCCAACAAGTTGGCTATGAAGCAAAACGACCAAACCCGACGAAAGCAGCAGCTAAGTAAGTCGTGTACTCGTCAAATATAGCGAAGATTAATTATAAAATACATGATAAGTAAAAGCTGAGAACGCAATTCATCATAGATGGATCTTATGTTGGAAGATAGTTAACTTTAGTCTATCCCAAAACCAGCTGACGAACACCCAATGGGATATGCAACTGCAACCAAATCGGCATTGAAACACTCCGATCGAGGGGTAGCTGTACAGACCCGGTTTCTGTAGCGTTAAACTTCGTCAGCGTCATTGATATTACGATCCGAGTGGTTGCGCAACGTCACGCAATACAAGCCATGGCAGGCATCTATCTTACGAAGACCGTATTCTGGCTAGGAGGAGACTTGAAAGGCCTGGTTCCTTCTTAATTACTCTCTCCTCTATGCAACATCACTCACTGCGGCAGTTTAAAAGCTCGATTCAGAGCTCTATTCACACCAACTCTTTGTGCGTGAATCCGACCTCATCCGAGGAATATTGCCTTATCCCTTGACTTGTTTCATTGCGAATCTTCCTCCCTTCAACCTCACCTTATCTTTCCCATTTCAATAATCATCAGTTATGAGGTTGCTCTCTACCATTTTGCTCCTTGTGGGCATCACGACGGCCTTCGTCCTTCCTGACCAGCAGGTAATGGGCAATACCATTGAAATACAACCTCAACCTCCCCTTGACAGACTCAAAGGTTCCCTTGAAGAAGCTTGGGCTGCTGTCGATGACACCTTTGAGGGCACCGTTGCAGCTAGCGAAAATGCTCTGGACTATGCCATCAATACTGCTTCGGCCAAATTTGAATGCTATCACTCGATGATGGCATTCGATACCCAAGGATGGCTGGACTCCGGTGCTGAAGCCGTCGAAGATCTCGATATCGATGATAATTACGATCATCCACACAAGAAACCCCATAAGAAGCCGAAGCATCCGAAGCATCCGCACCATGAGCCAAACCAGACTGTTTATCAGTTGATCGCTGGCTCGAAGTACACCACCAAGTTTACGAAACTCATCAACGAGTACCCGGACTTGGTTGACCTTTTGAATGGGACGGTTGCTAACTACACTGTCTTCGCTCCCACCGACAAGGCGTTTGAGAAGATTCCTAAGCACGACAAAGTTTCCAAGGAGCTGATCCAGAAGGTCCTCGCTTACCACATTTCTTCTCTCCAGTACTCTGCTCTCAATGTGCTCTACGCCCGCACTATTCCGACTACACTCAACGAAGATGCTCTTGGTGGCCACCCACAACGTATTCGTGTCGGTGTTGGACTGGGCGGATTACGGTTGAACTTCTACAGCAGGGTCATTGCCTTTAATATCGTAGGTTCCATTTTCATCCTTTTTCCCGAGCCATGACCATATAACCATGTGCTAAACATCCTCCCACAGTTCGGCACAAACGGTGTAATTCACGGTATTGACTCCATTCTTCTCCCACCACCTCCCGCCGCCAAAATTCTCGAGCTTCTCCCTGGCGAATTCTCCACCCTTCAACTCGCACTTGTGAAGACGGGTCTAGACGACGTCATCGCAGAAGGTCCACATGCTGGCGGTACACTCTTTGCACCCTCAAACTCGGCATTCAGGAAACTTGGCCCGAAGATCAACGCCTTCCTCTTTAGTAAATACGGCGAGAAGTATTTGAGTGCTCTACTCAAGTATCATATCGTTGCTAACCAGACTTTGTACTCTGATGCTTTCTTCCGAACCGATAGCGAATCTGAGAATACGGAAGGTATTACTAGCATAGGGACCTCGGAGAGGAAGTTCCACGTTGATTTGCCGACATTATTAGAAGATAAGAGTCTAAGTATTGACATCACCCGATGGGGTCGCATCATCACTATTAAGATTAATGCCTTCAATAGCGTTGCGGTCCCAGATGGAATTGCAAAGGATGGAGTTATCCACGTTTTGAGCAATATTCTCATTCCACCCAAGACTCCTGGCGAAGCGGAGTGGAAGGGTGAGGAGATGTCGGTTGATGAGTTCAAAGATCGATTTGATACTTACTATGGAGAGTTGTAAAGAGCTCACCCTCAGTCGACGATGCAAAAATGGTTAGCGGGGATGATGTATGATTTTTAGGGGATGATGCTTGCGGGAATATTTGGGAAGCAAGTCCCCATCCTCTCCTTAATATGTAGGATACAAAAAATGCGAAAAGAATCGTTCATTTCAATGGGATCCCGTTTACAGCACGTAGAGTCTTACGGTAGGTATCATTCACTAAATCTTCTAAGTTTCAAAAGAGCATTCAATACTCGATTTAAGAACTTCCTCGCTTAAAGTGTAAATGAAATGCATAAAAATCTCAAGTGGGTTTGGGGGTCAAGAAAATGAAAGATAGGACGCAGCTTTACTTGTCCATTGTATAGCATTGTGCTATCGCCTCTACTCCTGTTGTGAGGGATTCTTTCTACTGCGCAAACTCAAGATTTCCTCGGTTGCAAACTTTATCTTTTCGAGCGAATATTATTGTACCCTGTCTGATCTTAAAAGAAAGCCCAAAAACGAAAGGGTACAGAAATAGCACCAATTCTTTCGTTCTTCCCAATCCATTCAAGGATTGAATATTTTGCCTTGTAATTTTCCCGTCTTCCTTTACCTGGATTAAGAGCCGTTTCCCACCTTAAAATATGGAAATGCAAACTACACACATGTTAAGATATATACTTTTGGGGGAATCGCTTGGACATTACCCCACAATATAGATGATAAAACCCCAACTTTAGAGTTTTATAGATCACTTAAAGGCTATAAAAGATGAGTGTAGTCCAAATTAAGAGCTTTAGCATCGTATTGGAAGAGGTAATTCTACCACTAAATAAAATATTCAAGTCAGTTCCAAATCAGGTATCACTTTGATGCTGCTATACTCCCTCCCTCGCACTTAGGTTTCAGCTTCCTTACCACCTGAAAAAAATATTATTAACATTTATTGTCGTCAGTTCCCCAGCTTCCATCGTCGCTATCCCTACTCTACTATTCGGGAATGTATAACAGAACGGACCCCTGAGCAATAACGCTTACTAGCCACCAAGACTCGCTTGAAATCCTTTTATTTTTAAAAGTCACAGCCAAGAACTTACACCGAGCTAATATAGCTAATATTGATATTCTAGCGTTGCGTTTCGTCTCTAGGTTTTGCTATAACCATCTTGCCCTATTAAGTTTAAGACCTTTTAAACAGTCGAAAGTAGGGTACAGGGAGAGAATTTAGTTCAGAAGTGAAGCTCGTTATATATTTTTTAAAACAAGTTGTGAATTTCAACACTTTGAAGTTTAGTCACATGCTTACAGCTGTGCCAAGATTGAGAAAGAGGGGTATAAGAGCTAGAGTTAATTATCATTTGTAAACTTGAGGCAAAGTGCGAATAACACAGGATATGCCAGATAACGAAGAAATCCTTGCATAAAATTAAGAAAGCCAGGTAAGTTTGTACTACTGAAGCACTCCTTCATACCTCCTTTGGGAGAAAATAATATTAGCCTCTTCTTTCTGTTATATTTTTGCTAATTTCAACCATAGTCAAGTCAACGATCGCCACTGTAACCTCATAATTGCCAATTCATTAATCTTCGTCTGAAATATCTTTCAACAATTCTCTATTCAAGCTTAATTGAATATACAAGGCCTAACTGCTGTCCTCTCGAAGGCCAGAAGAGAGTGTATACAATACAGGCCGAAGGCAATCCGATCTCGCGAATCAAAATTTGGTTTCTGGGCTTTGCAAATCATTCAGAGCGCGCCCCTTTGAATACAGAGAATGAAGAAGACCGGATCAAGGGCCTCAAATTCGTAAAGTGCGATTCTATGACCTAGATATAGTAACAGAAGTGAAGTGACAGTCGAAACTTGGTATTTGAATGAATTCGGGGAAGTGGGAGAGGAAAGAGTATTAAATCCCTTGGGAACAAAATTTAAGAATTGTTGCGAGGTTCTACTCACTACCTAAAAAGCATATACATTTAATACAACAAATAGATTCTCAGGGTGTGCCAAGAGCAGCTATGCACTAGTTTATAGTATAATTCTAAACAAGAAATTCAGTGCCTCATTTATTTTCCTCAGTGCTAAATACTATTGCCATGCTTCTACTTGTTGTCCCTGTCTTTTAAACCCTCTTTGAACTTCTTTAGCATCCTCCTACCGTCCTTTGGCTCTCTTGTCTACAAATAAAGGACCACTCTACAATCCTGCCCCTGAAAGCAAAGTCGCGGCAGACGCTAACTTATAGATATTAAGAAATGATGGGAATCATCCAGTATGATTCCAAAACTGACTTTCAATGTCATTACAATATAAGTCCTTTATCTCTTAGGCAAAGAAAGACTAGTAAGCTAATCACTAATTTAATTATTAAAAGTGTGGAGAAGAGATATAAGTATTTGAAGTAAAATACGCGCCACTGCTGACATTACTCGATTATGGGAGGTATAGGTGAGTATAAAGGGGGGTTTGCAGTATATTATCTGACTCTTACATCTGCTTGAGCACTTTCGATTCAACTCAATACTGGCATATATGAATCAATTCTTGTTCGAATTGTATATAAAGGCAGTTAAATGGGTTATTTCATAGTTTGTATATTAACATTGCGGGAAAGTACACCTCTCTCTACCTTGAAAATTAATATCAATTTTCGTTTCCTCTCCAAACAGTCGGTACCAAAGTTATTATTGTCAAACCTGCGTTCGCTAATGTGTCATTGGATTTGAAAGAAATAAATAGAAGTCATAGTTATAAGGTATGTTCTTAACTATAGTTAAGATAGCCGAATGATAGACAGTTAGCTGTTATGGACTGAGGAGCAAGGTGTGTTAGATGGGAGGCAGTGAGACTTGAATTGCCTGTGTGTAGTAGAATGGAACCTTTTTTGACTCAGGTGCCAATTAACCAGAGTGTTAGAGGCGCTTTAAATAAGCAAACAGATAATTATTTGAGAAAGGAGGGCAAACTTAACCATTTTAGTGAAGGAGGCAATCTTGAGTAAGTCAGAAGAAAATTGAAAAGCGAAGTACAAAAGCATGAGCAGACCCTATTCCAGCTTACGTTGGCTGCTTGGGGAACTAACATCCGCAACAAAGTTGGGGCTATATCAAGTGTATTTGATTCCAAATAATGCAAACAACGAACGAAGACCTTCACTGGAACCGAAAGTTTGATAAGAACGCAAATTGAACTTTCCCAAATATGTATGTGCAATTTGCAGTATGGCCTAATTTGCTAGTAACTTGACGATATCTCGCATTTCCAAACCATCGGTTTCAAGAGGGCAAAATTCAAAAAGGTCAGGTTGTCACAGATATTGACTGGAACCGCTAGATGTGATACTCTCCGCATATGATACATTCGCCGCCTCGGTTTCTCATTCCAGTTGATCCGTCTCAATCTTATTCCATGGCACCCATCATGCTGCATCGCCTATCCCATATCCGCCTCTAGTGAGCTGCCACCGGCTTCTTCCCCTTGAGCTTAGGGTTTCGGGGGTCGTTCTTGAATTCCTCGCCTGGGTGGTCTGTTAGATTAAATCTTGCGATTCCAGAAATGCAATCTCTTCTTACTATTCATCATCGCGTTGGCGGCAGAGTTGACGCCGTACAGAATGACAAGACCTGCATCACCAATCAGCACTTATCCCCGCAACCGCAACCATCCCGCAATCCCGTCATTACAGGTCTTAGATTCAAACCGGGGGTGGGAGACGTACCGGCAACGTAGAATGGAATCATTGGCTTCGCTGTTGACTATTTGTTAGCACACGCATCCCGACCTCGGAAAAGCTTTCTAGCAGCCATTTGGGGCCGATCGACGTACCAACAGGCGCATTGAACTTCTTGGGTAAGAGGGAGAAAGCCATCTTGATTTATGTATGGGAAGACGGTATACAGAAATCCGCAGTTGGTTGAGGGGAGTTGAGATAGTTTGCTATGGGGAACCTAAGGTGTTGTCGGAAGCTGCTCACGGAGCCGCAATGGAAAACGCGCTAGACCCAATCCGACTAATCAATCAGGTGACTCTGACGTCCAGCTCTGCTGACTAAGAATATAGATGGCCCTTGTTGTTCCCTAACAATCCCATGGCCCAATCGCATGCTGTTTGTGAAAGTGCGGGGTGCTCTTCCGTCCCAACTCTCCTTTGCCCAATTGACTGACTACAACTTGATTAACTTCTTGTGCCTCCTCCTGCTTGTCTTACTTGTGTTCCCCCTCTCGTCGCCCCTCTGCTCTGCTACAGATTTCACTTCTTTCACGATCACAACTCCCATTTCGTCTTTGTCCTGTGAACTCTTATCCTCGGGTTACTGGTCTGGTTTCACCAAGACCGGGTCATCCCAAGCGATATCAGTCCTTCGAGCTCCGTCAGCTTTGTACTTCCAGACAATAAACCATCACAATGTTGGCACGTCGACTTGCAAAGAGCTCCGGCTCTCTTAACGCATCGGCCAACTTTGTTCGTGCATTCTCCAGCTCCGCAGTACTATGTCGTACCCCCAGCCTGGCCGACATCACCCCGGAAGGAGTGAAATCTTTCGATGCGAAGCAGAAGGAGTTTCGAGAGCGGTTGGCAGCAGCAGCAGCAGCGAGGAAGAAGGACATAAGTCAGTTAGCAGAGAACATCCCCTTTCCTGTTACACATCCTCCCACTGCTCCGTCCGTGAGCAATGGGAGTTCTTCAATTGATGCGAATAATGTAGACTCACAAACTTCCGCATCCACAGAATCTGTTGAAGAGAATACTCCGAAGAAGGGGGCGTTGAGTAGCTTGATTTATGGGACGAAGGAGGGCAGAGAGTTAGATAAGGAGATTGAACACTCATTTTCACAAGTCTTGGCAAGGGGGAAATATGTTCACTCGATTGTGTTCCATGAGGTTAAGCCAGATAAGGTTGACGAGTATATTGAGCTGGTTGGGAATTGGTACCCGAGAATGGCATCTATGCCTGAGAATAAGGTTCATTTGGTAGGAAGCTGGAGAACCGAGGTCGGAGACTGTGATACATTTGGTAAGCTTAAGCCCTTATTTTAATGAGCAAATACCGAAACTAATACTGTAAAGTCCATATCTGGGAGTACCAACGATATGACGGGTACCATGATTCCCTCCACTCCATCTCCAATCACCCTGAATTTCCCGCCTTCGACAAGAAGCTCAAGACCTTTATCAATCATAAGAATACCTCCCTCATGCAAGAATTCTCCTTCTGGCCTACCACCCCCCCCCGCCAGCTAGGTGGCGTATTTGAACTTCGATCCTACACCCTCCACCCAGGCAATCTTCTCGAGTGGGAGACACACTGGAGACGAGGCCTGAAGGCCAGACGAGAAGTTATGGAAGGCGTCGGAGCGTGGTTTGTGCAGATTGGAGAGTTGAACACTGTTCATCATCTGTGGCAATTTGCTGATTTGGAGGAGAGAAAGGTTAGGAGAGAGCAGAGTTGGAGCGTGGAGGGATGGGGTGATACCGTGCATAAGACCGTTCCCTTGATTCAGGCGATGAAGAGTCGGATCTTGATTCCTATGCCCTGGTCGCCTGTTGCATAGATGTTGCACAGGATTGGAGTTTCATGGCGTGGGTGGGATATTGGTATTTCTCGGGACTGAATGATATGGCAGAGGGCCGAAGCGAGGCGGGGATTATATGGAAGTATTGTTTAAGTATGCTACTAAATTTGGGAATGGATGGCATGAAATTCCTATGATAGCTGAGAATTATGAATGGCGGAAAATGGGGTTATAAAACAATATCAACTTGGGCACCGGGGATTCTCTTCACCTTAGTTGATGAATAGGACAAATATGATTTGCATGAGCTAACTAGCTATACATTTTTAGGTGTTTAAAGGGACATGTCTTATATCTCCTTGTATTGCTGTCGCAGATCAACTATTTGGGACATGAGGATTTCTGTATTTATGTAGCATAGAAGTCAAGATATGATTTAGGTACTGCCAGGTAACTAGCTAATCATGTGTTACAAGAATTGCAGATCTTAAATTGTGTTCTGATTAGCTTGATTTTATAAGGGACTAAATTCAAGAATTTAAGTTATGCTTTATTTCTTCCTAATGGGCATGTAGTAAGTGAAGTTTCCAACCCTTTTTTTTTAGTAGTGAAGAACTGTTTTCTTCTTGCATCGGAGCTATTTTGGAGTGTATATATACAGCTAGGTGAATGCGAAAACGCGTATGAAACTGATTCTGACATTCTTTAAGTACAGTGTAGCACGGCTACAACCCGATCCAGTAGTTCTAAATCCAATAAAAATAAACAGTACTAGAAGTAAGGTTGAAAATAAGGTTTGGGATAACCCTGTACCAGTCTAGGCTGGATTTATCAGTAGTAGCTCGAAGCTCGGCTCGGGCTGAGGGCTAAGGGCTAAGGGCTAAGGATGGCATCAAATTCCTTTAATAATAAGCACCTATTTAACTTCTCTTCCCCAGACCTTGCTTTGCTTTTTCTTCAATTGCACTTACATATCTCCAACGTTCTTTTCCAACGAAAGACCTAAAATGTCGTCTTTCATTGCCCGATCTTCATTTCACCTTCCGAGGCCTTTGGGACGCCCTCGCCTCATCCCCTATTCAGTCATACGCTCACATTTGCAACCTCAAAGCGGCCCTCTCAAGCGCAACTTCATGACCTTTTCTCCACATCGGACAACAAGAGATAGGGAACAGAACGGCCCGGTCTCAAGAGAACCAGATAGGTGGCTAAAAACTTCACTAACTGTGATAATGGCATTGCCGCTCTTGAACAGTTGGGAAGTGAGGTATGAACGCCGGCAAGGGAGAGCAAAGGTCGAAGAGAAAGATCAAGAAATTGCATGTTTAAGAAAGGAGATAGAGGAGCTGCGGGTACAACTTGAAAGGCAAGAGCGCAAGGACGGAGCGGCTACGTCTGTGCTTGGCATGATATAGAACTGCATGGACATAGATTCTCCCTACTAAAAAAGAAACTTGTTCAAGAGGTCATGGATATATACTCACTCCATGGCTTTAGATGATCTTATCCTAGTACGGTGCTCCGTAATGCCCCAAGATACTCAACGGCTGGGCTGCCGTTGGCCTCGCAAACTTGAATCCGTACATACCCAACACTAGCTCCTCTTCACTCCCCTTAGTGATCCCTATCCCGATCACTATCACTATCACTACAATTCCCTCCATTCTTCCCCTCCCCTATCACTCCCCTCAACGCAACCTCGCATCCCCTACACACCCGCTCCAAGCTCCCCAATTTTGCACCTAGCGCGAGCAAACTCGGATCCGCACTGCCTTCTACCCTAACCTTCTCCTTAACCCTCACTTCCTCCCCGTTATATGTAAACACCTCGTCCATCTCATCATGCTCTAGTCTCCGCTGGGCTCCGATCGCGTATGCTAACCGTGTTCCCAAATCCACTTTCTGTTCCGCCTTTTCTAATACCCTTATAGTCAACAATAAGCTACTATCGAGGAGACTTAAATCGAGAGATAGGTAGGCGGGAAGAGGCGGTTCAAAAGAGGAGGGCGAGGGGGGTGAAAGTGTCCAGTCTGAAGGTAGACAGGGAGGAGGGGGTGTAGAGGAGGGTGTTGGGTGAGCGGGGGAGAGGAGAGCGGGGCCTTTGAGGAGAGAGATGGATTCGAGGAGGAGAGAGTGGAGGAGATGGAGCTGCGAGGATATAAATGAGGCAGAGTGCTTGTCACCTGTCCAAAGGGTGATGTCGATACAGTCGAGAGATTGGTTCAGAAGGGAACGGAGGTTTATTAGATGCTGTAAGGGAAGAGGATTGGTGGGCGAGAGATGGAGGTGGGCCGGAGGTGTTGTGCGGAGTCTGAGATGGAGTGTCTATCGTATATCATATACCATTAGCTATCTGCAAACAATACAGATGCTTTAGAATTCGCATCCGGAAGGGGTAACGAAGGAGAGACAGGCAAAGAGAGATATTAACTACGTACCCCCTTCACTACTACCGTCCCCACCCTCGTAATATGACCCTTCACACTCTCATTTCTAGCACTACTCATCACCAACGTACTTCCCGGCTCAATCGGCGCCAATAATGCATAGCATTCTTCCAACCCCGCCTTTAGACTCGCTAATGTTTCCTGCAAAGAGTCCAATAGCCAGGATAGCTCTCTGGCCTATAAACCCAATTAACACCTACACAAGCGCTATATCCGAACATAGACGTACTGTAGATTCATCCTCGGCTTGTTTGAGCTCTAAGGCAGGTAAGGAGGGCCAAACTGAAGTCGACATTTCGGAGTACGGATTTGCGGATATATTCGAGGGGCAAAGGGAAGTGAAGCTGGTGATGATGATCCGCGGCAGAATCCTTCACCGCCATCTAAACTAAGCTCGATTTGAACCTCATGTCTAACAACCCCAATTTCACAGCTTAATTAACAGCCCAACAACTCAATGGCAAAATCAAAACCCTCCAAACCTCTGCTCCCAGGGCATAGGAAACTTCCTAAACTTCAATCAAGTAAAAGCCTACAACATCTCCTTTTTCTCCGTATATACACTAATACACCTAGACCAAAAGATTTCCAAACGCCCACTCATCCACCCCCCCATCGCCAACCCCCCTCCCTCTCCTCCACCACCCCCAAAACCATCTACATCTCCACCAACACGCCCTTCCTCGCCGCCACCAAACGCGTCCATAGCCACATCTCTGCCATCCAATCCCGCGCCACCGGCCCACTGAACTTCAAATCCTCGCGACAGATCCTCGCAGCTGTGTCGAAGAGCATGGACACTGGCGGGAGCAAGGCTCGTGAGGAGGAAGTGGTAATGAAAGCGACAGGGAGGGCGGTGGAGAAGTTGCTGAGGCTAGCGGTACATTTTCAAGGAGAGGAGGGACTGCGGGTGCAGGTTCGGACGGGGAGTGTGGGGGCGGTGGATGATGTTGTTGATGAAGCGGGGGATGAGACGGGGGAGAGTAGGGTGCGGAGGACGAGTTGTTTGGAGGTTGGGGTTAGGCTGGCGTGATTGGTTTTTGTCAAGGCGATCGAGAGGCGGGGAGTTGGAGTTTTGGAGTCATGATACCCGGCGGAAAGATACCCGGGACTGAGGTATGGCGAAGATGAAGAACTGGCGCTGCTGGAGTAATGGATACATGAGAGACGGTGAAACACTGGAGAGGAACTATCGCAGATGCAACCAGATGATTTACGTATATTAGTATATCCCGCTCTACCCTCCTTATACCGACACCGAACCACGCACAATCACCGTAACCCCCCCACCAATCCTACAACAAAAACTCTTGACCTCTACCACTAATGGCTTACGCAACTCGCAAATCTCTTCCTTGGTCATTTTAAACTAAGAAATATACTGTGCGGCCCTACACAAACCACGATGGGGAGAGGATTAAGAAACATGAGCCGAACGCCAAGCGGCTGGACCATGGAAGAAACCAAGGCTTCTTGCGTGTGCAGCACCGCTGAAGAAAAAACAGGTAGCAGTACATACACAAAGCCATGAACCACACCTGGTTGGCTGTGAAAGTAGTCGGTAGAGCCGTGTAGGCTATATCATCTCGCAAGTCTACATACAGTCACAAATGACTTTTGCCATCGGTCTCTTCAGCAACATTTAATGAAAGACTAGTCTGCGCAGATTCGGAGGACGATCTCTCAACCCCCACCAGAGTTTAACCAACTTTAGCCACAGAATTTAGCGTTTGTTGATTTAATTTGTTATTGCTTGTTATGCTTCATGCCTAGGTAGTCCCTACACTTCACGCCAGTTTCTTTATTGCTAGGTCATCATCAAGCTAATCGGGACTCTTTGTTCCAAGCATCTGAACCCCACTAGAAAGCTGAGATAATTGCAATGCTCTATCCACATTCTGTCATCAATGACCTTCCCAACAGGATCAAATGAAGACGCGTCAAATCAAATCAAATCACATCCACAGCGTCCCATCTTGATTCCCACCCCTAGTACTTCAAGGAATTTTGCAATGTTGGATGAAGCTCTGGGCAAACTCGGCGCCTGTGTCCTTTCTTTGTACAGAAAGTGCACGTAAGATTCTGGCTCTCCTTCTGCTTCGGAAGCTTGTTCTTCTGTTTGGAACGGAGCTTGACGTCTGGTCTGAAATAAGCACTGGAAGAGGTAGACGATGGATCGTGCTTGGATGTCGCGGACTGTTCACCCATCTCTTGAGTTTTAAGAGGATATGAACTTTGAAGTCTAGCCTCGGCATGACGCTCCTGGACATCGTGGGTTCTGACCATAACTTCCTCCATATGTGAGCTCTTCAACTTTGTCTGCTTCTGATATTCATCCATTGCCTGCGCCACCCAGCTTCGGGCCTTGGCGTCCAGGTCAGCCTCTGATTGGCTTTTTGTGACAGCTTCGAAGATGATTTCAAGCTTGCAACCTTTCGTCGACCATAATCCAGCCTCATGCCCTTCAAGCGTGGCCTGGATGACGAACATCTTCATCGCCTCGCTCATCTTGAGATGCAGTAATGCTTCGTACTCAAATCTGTTCTCTAGCTTTGCCAGCTTTTTCTCTGCCTCCATAATAGCTAGGAGAATGTCAGTTTTAAGGCCTGCAATGTTGTTCGCATTGTAGTTACCAGTATTGAAATTTGTCTTTATTCCTCGGCCACTTGCACCTGAATCAACATCATGATCATCGTCGCTGTCCTTTTCCCATTCAGGCGATTGCGTGATGCCGTTCTTTAACATGTAAGCATCATTTTGATTCTTCTCCCCCTTAAGCTTTCGAATTCGCTCCTCGATGTCTCTTTGCTCTTCTTGGATGGCAAGAACACGAATTAGTTGCTCTGCATCGAAACTCGCGATGTCGCGACGGGCTCGATTTGCCTTGTTGACCTCTTGATCCCAGGCGTTTGAGCCCATCTTCTGGGTGAGCGTCGTGGTCAGCGGCATCGCAAGCAAGAGCGATCGGGACTTCGTACCTCAAGGTCTCGTAGCTTGGTCCGATCAGTAGCGAGATTCTCCAAATGCAACTCGATAACTTCCAGGGCCATCAACTCCGGGAAGAGTCGATGAAAAATACCTTTGAGCTCGCCCAAGCACGTCTCTAATCGGGCGACCGTTGCGGCACTTGGCGACGACATAGTGCTTGATGGCAAGAACAAGAGCAGAAGCAACGACAAGAGTTCTAGGTTTTGTTGTCCGTAATCAGCTAAAAGTACACTCATTGCCATTGAATAGGAAGCCACCGACCTTGTCCCGCAGACTTTTAGTCACTCTTGTCAGCGGAAGTATCCTTCGGATGTTGCTTTGCGGCAACGCGTTGTTGGGGAAGGGAGGAGTTGAAGAGATGAGGACGAAGATGGAGTGAAGACGAGGAGGTCTTTATAGTTGCTGCCCGCTGAAGATTTCCTCTCGTTTGGAGAAGGAACGAAGATGAGCAACGTCGCGCAGCTTCCAGAATGAGCCAGCTCTGGTTCTCACGCACGTGAGTGGAGTCTGGCCATTTAGGCTACTAAGACTGCTACTGGAGCGAGCAGATCGTTGTGATCGTTGGGATCGTTGGGATCGATATGATCGTTACGATCTATTTAGAATGTCGGACTTTCGAATATCGACTTTGCGTTTCTTTTGTGACTTCAGCTGCTCAGGTCCTACGACTGATTCCGCGACATCGATCAACCATGTTATTTTATGGCCTCGCAGCCTGAAAATTCATTGTCCAAGTCTTCAATTCTCAGCATTTGACATTGATATTCGATCCATATCTCTTCAACTTTTTTATTCTAAACATTCGTAAAATCACGCAAAAATCCGATGTCACACATCGCGGATCAGTCCATCAATCTTCCTTTCTATCCTCATCCTTCTTTCCTCCATCCTCTGACTCCAATAACGTCGAAGCCTCCGCCACAGTCCTTTTCAGGCCAGCTATAGTCTTGGCCAAATGCGGCGGGGGCTTCCTATCAAAGAACTTGGGATCTCCTATGAGCTTGTCGGCTCCAGCTTCGGCAGCGGGCTTCTCGGTCTCTTGCCGAGCTTGCTCTTCCTTGAATCTTTTGACAGCATCTTCCGCAGACTCGACGCAGGGAAAACCGCCCCGGCGATGGTTGAGGTTTGGGGAGTCAGCATATTCGGAGTCGGCTAGAGGAATGGGGCAAGGGGCATTAGAGGAAGGCTTCGAATTAGAGTTAGAGTCGGACTCGGAGACGAGGGCTGACGTCTTGCCACTCATGCTGACGTTTTCCTTGTGGGGGACGATCTTGATAGGAATGAGAGGAAGCTTTCTTGAACTTCTAGAAAGGCGGAAGGAATCTGGATTGTTGACTTCGTATCGGTATCGTTGATTATGGTGGAGGACGTGGAGGCTCGATGGAGTGAAGAAGATAGCTGGAGCTCTCTCAAGCCAAGAAGCGAGGCGGTAGTAGGAAGAATCAGAGGAGCAGGATGGCGGGAACGTATATGCTGGTGTATGCTATCCTTGTTGTCTTTATCTCTTCGCGTCGAGGGGATACTAGATCTGTTCTAAGTCAACAACTCTGGACTTCAACCTGCCTGGCTAGTATAAAATAGACAGATTGAGGGAAAGAGAAATAGAGAGATGTTGAACATACTCGTTCGCCATATCATGACTGCTCTGTTGACTCATTTTTGCTGCCTTGACCGTCGTCACTGGCATACTTCCAGCAGTTTCTTAATGTGGTGTGGTTGTGGTTGTGCTGTGCCAGTTGTGATTGTGTTTCATTTTTATACAATTCGAATAAGCTAGGCTGAGGAATCTGTACTTTGTTGTCCATTTGCTCGGCATTGTTGAAGCTATTCGGACAATTATGTCATTCCAAGCATAAAGTAGAAGACAAACAGATCTGTTGGAGAGTGCAAGTCTAGAACAAAGATTTAAAGACTGACGCTTTAGCTCTTATACATGGTTTTGAATAGAGCTTCTCGCATTCTAGAAAGAAGGTCAAAATCGAGTTAATACTAAGATGTGTTCTTTTGAGTTTGCTCTGTTTATCCTACTTTACATTTTCAATGTCTCATGTCAATTATGCCAGGCCTACCAAAGAAGTATTCGTCAGTGAGCAATCTTCAGCTGTCACCATTCATTGTCTACTGCAAGAAACGCTATGTCGCAAGGCATATCTCCTCTTCCTATGTAGCATTTTGTTCGCACTTGAAGCATTACAACTCGATTACCTTTCTCTGAGCGCTTTTGAAAGGCTGTATACTAGCTCTAATAAACATTGCAAGGCTCAAAGTGCTGATATATTTTTTCCTTAATTAGTCTCGAGGCAAGTTTTTTCCCTTTCAAAGCTACTTTTTTAACAGATTTTTCTACTAGGAACATCTTCAACTAGGTCATTAATTTGCTTAGACAATGCAAAACCTGCGTTATGATTTTCTATGTCGATAGCCAGCTTTTACTCTGTGGCGTTACTGATATCCTAATGTTGACCTTGACAAATTATTCTCGAGAATTCACTTTCGTGTTAAGTCATTGACCAAGAATACATAGCCTGAACTAATCCCGTCATAAACTCTTCTCTCTTCTCCTACAACGATCTTATCATTAGTGACCATGAATTTAAATTCTAGGAGTGGGAGAATATGTATAGCTGTGGGTTAGTCGGGGAAATTCCTGGCAGTTCGTTTGCTACTGTTGTAATGTCCAAGAACAGCAAGCAGAGCAATTGAACGTACTTCGATTGTACAACTATGTATAAAATGCTTCTAGTAAAAGAAGGCTAAGAAAGAAGCTGAGCTAGATACAGAAGTAAGGGCCCGCCTCCTAGTGCATAGTCATGTGACCTAACAACTCTTGAATTAGGCACAAAAAGGAATCTGCCAATTCATTTATAAATGGAAATTTTGAAATTAACCATGTTCAGTTGGTCTGGTAATCCGTTCAACTTTATCTTCAAACAAACGAAATGTCGTTGGAACTGAAGATGGTTGCAGATCACATGAAACCTCTCAGGAACCTCGGCTCTTCTCGGCTTCTTTCTCTATGGATTGTTGGACTAAGATCTTTGCTTATAATGCTTACTGCAGCTGTGCTTACTTATAAAGAATACCTATCGTAAAAGTAATAAATCATCCCTTTCTTCCTTCTGAGATGTTGTCTTTCGGCCCTGAAGCCCTGAAACACCGCTGGCTACAGTGATGGCATCGACATCAAACAGAGCATCAAGCTCTAACAGTGGCTTCTTTCAGCCTATACCAACGGTTCCTAATCAGACTCATGATGATATAAGCCTCCAAAGAATTCTTAATTGTAAGCAGAGAGCAAGTTCACTGCAGCACGCGATACTCATTGATTAAATATAGTATTTCTTCCTCGGAATATTGCCCAAAAAGTGCTTCCAGACTTGTCTCGGCTTGGCGAAGAAGTTGTCTCGAAGCAAATATTAGACTGGGTCACAGATGCTGAGAAGAATATTCCATACTTACGAGGTGGCGGAAGAGACGCTTTTGGACGGAGAACAAGTGAACTCATTGTGAGTGAAGGTTGGAAAAGATTGCAGAATTATGGTATTGGGCAAGGGTAAGTTCTCGTATTTTATCACATTAGGTATGCTGTTTAACATAACTTTCCTAGAATTGTTGCAACTGGATACGAGGGTGGTTTTGCCGAATACACTCGAGTTGTCCAGTTCCTAAAGTAAGTTGGGGCTCTCAAATTATAAGGCAGAAGACTAATTAAGATAACAGAGTTCACATTTGGACAGGCTCTTGCAGCAATGTAGCTTGTCCTAGTGCAATGTCTGACGGCGCCGCAAAACTCTTGAGTAAACATCTATCTTCAGAAAACCTTGACCCCGCTTCGAGACGTGCATTCCAGAATGCGTATGATCGGCTTACATCTCGTGATTCTGATTTTGCCTGGACCAGTGGGCAATGGATGACTGAAAGGAGTGGTGGATCTGATGTTTCCGGAACTGAAACTATAGCTACATGCGCTCCCACCACTACCGTCAAGTCAGAACCTCAACCCGGTCCTTGGAAAATCGATGGTTTTAAGTGGTTTTCATCAGCAACAGATTCGTCAATGGCAATACTCCTCGCCCAAACTCAGAATGGATTAAGTACACTCTTTGCACCTATGTATCGCACTATTTCAAGCAATCCCGAGAACCCCGCCGCTGCTGGGATTGAACTGAATGGTGTTGTTATATCACGACTGAAGAACAAATTTGGCACGAAAAGTCTACCTACAGCTGAGCTCGAATTGTCTGGTATGAGAGGCTATCTTGTCGGAAAAGAAGGGCAAGGTATCCGAGAGATCAGTACAATCCTGGATATCTCACGACTTTACTCAACAGTATCCGCTGTCGGCTATCTTGGACGAGGAATTGGAATTGCAAAAGCCTTCGCTAAAGTCCGCCGGGTGGGTGCGGGTAGGGGAAAGAAGATTTTGCTAAAGGATGCACCTCTACACATGAGCACACTTGCGAAAATTACAACGGAGTATCATTCCATGATGCTCTTCACATTCTTCATAGCATGGCTGACTGGTATGAGTGAGCATAACAATCATCCTGGAAGTCCAACTGAGTTGGACTTTACAGTAGGTTCCTATCTTAGACCTGAGAACATCTCTGATGTTAACTTACTCCTCCGGCTCTTGACACCAGTCCTCAAGGCTTCGGTCTGCAAGCGCTCTATCCATAGCTTGCAAGAGTGCATGGAAGCCCTGGGAGGGGTTGGCTATCTCGACAACGCTGAAAATGAAGCCATCAACATTGCTAGACTATATCGAGATTGTTGTGTTCTCAGCATCTGGGAAGGAACAACGGATGTCTTGGCGAGTGATATGCTGCGTGTTATCAAGGGTCATAGTGGAGAGAAAGTGATGAGTGCTCTTGATCGTTGGATTTCCAAAAGTTTAAGTACTATCAAGAGAGTAACACCGAACTCCGATGTGAAAAGCGGTCTCATCTCTAAGACCTGGATCACGATTCGAAATGAGCTCACTATCAACGCGGTTACTGCTCTCCTACCCAAGGCTCGAGATCTTCTATTCCGAATCTCAGATGTAATCATGGGGATACTCCTCCTTGTTGACTCTAAGAGTGATCAGGATATCGTGGTTATTAATATGTGCTCCTCGTTTCTAGGACAACACATTTTCTCACCAGCAAACATGGAACGAAGCCAAGAGACGACTTTAGAGCAGAATCAAAAGATTGTTTACGATAACGAATATATAAACTGCTCCGATGCCAGTCTGTCAAAGCTATGAAACATTTCTCATCCACAAGAATTGAAACCTATTATATCCTTGTCCTTACCACGATATGAATTTGAAAAAGGGTGTATAAATGTCAGGACCATCAAATACAAAATTTCATCCACTTGCTCATTTTCCGTTACTTCTGTACAGTATGTCAATACTTCCCAACCCATGGAGCCTGACTTGCCGGTGCTGCAGGCCCATTGATATCCGACTTTACAAAAATATGTAAAAGCTCGCTTGCCGCCAATACAAACGGATCATGCAATAACTGTGCAGCTTCACGATCCCCCAGCGCGGCCTCTAAAAACCTTCCCAATGTTTTGGGGTCCATCGAAGTAGACGTCCCCTCGGGGCCCCATCGATACGGATATCCCACCCAAGCCGGAGTCACAACTTCATCCTTCGTCCCCTTTAACCACTCCGCTGCCACAATCTCATGTCTCTCCGCCGTATTCAAGACCTTTCCCCCATCCTTCGTTGAATTCACAACCTCAAATTTCAATCCAGCCGGCCATCCCAGGATCCGCTTATTCTCTGTGAAGTTATCCCCCGGCGATGGGAAATTCGCATGTCCATTTAAACTTGAATATATGACTGGATGTGTCCCATGCACAAAGTTGAATGTCTTTCCCATCGCCACTTTATCAAAAAATATATTTTTTCCATGTTCGCTCAGCATGATTCCAATGAGCTCCTTGCTCGAATTATCGATTCGGATTCCGGCGTATTCCCAGTCGCCTACATGTTCTCCTAGGGGGGAGACGTCGATATCACCCATATGATTGATTTTGTTATCGACTAAGCTATCAAATCTTACTGTTCCGTGTCCATTGTAGGCGCTGAAGAACCAGAATTGAAGATCAGTATATGTGGTCCCTTTTAGCCAAAGCGCATTCACATATGCCTTTGCCGTCTCGAAGTTTCCTGGCTTCACGATATCCTCGATCTCGAGGTAGTATCGAGTCCCTTGTTTCGGTCCTTTGGGAAGCTCGGTTTCGAGGGGGTGAATAATGTTGTTCGCTTCGCTTTGGCTATCAATTAGGGTGCTGTGAGATAAAAACCACTCGACGGAACAGTTAAGATATTTTTCATGTGGGTGAAGGCAAAGTGTGGGGGCATATCTGGAGATTGAATCTTTCAGGTCTAGAAGGGTGAGGCCTTGAGTCATTATGATGTCGTGTTGTGCTTTGGTTACCCTTTCAGCTTTCCATTCAGCAACGACGGAGTGGATGACACCCATGGGAGTTTCGAGCTGGAAGAAGAACAATTTGTAGAGACAATGCCTACATTTGAGTTTGGAAGGCATGTCAAGAATTAAGAGTTAAAAGCTATCTGAGACAATGAGTTCAGTTGTTTCTCAGCTGATATTTTCCGCCTTTTAAAGTGCGCCATCATCGTCGAAATAAAGTCATTTAGTAGATCATGAATCGAACTCCGAAGGGAGACAGCTATTTCATGTGCTTGTGACCTTTTATGGCTAACTTTATAGGTGAGCGTGGTTCAGCTTTCCGGATCATGTGGCGCTGCACAAGATCAGAGCCTTACCCCGCCTATGAGACTCTTGAATCACTATTCTCCGGTGAGATGCCTATTCGCTGGACGTTCGAAAATTGATTCTTGAAGTATCAAGTGAAATTAGGAAGGTCAAGGCGGAAGGGACATAAACACTGCAGTCTAAGAGCGGTTGGAGATGCAATTGTCTGTATTAAAAAGTAAACTTGTAGAAGGTAGAAAGTCAAACGTAATATCGTTTGTATGAGTAAAGACCTCCACTCCTAGCTAAAAATAACTGCATTGCCACAAGAAGTAAAAAATGGCCCTTGTCTAAAATAAGAGGCAAGCCTATTCAAGTATCCTATGAAACAGAAGTTACCCTTAATTACAGGACCAAAGAACCCGACCTAAACATGCTGAGAGTGCCATCTCGTTTCTTTCATATCTTCCAGCCTCTTGCGACAGGCAGAGCCAATCAAAGAGCCAACCTCGAAAACGAATATAAAACCTGCAAAACAAGCCAAGCCAATTGCGAATGGATCGAGATTATGTGCTGATCTCTTGGTGATTTCTTGAGCACGGGCTAGGATTCTAGTTACGTGGCCGTATTTTAGAGTCGGGATTTCGCAACGAGCTTTGAGGTGGATGCTTCGCATGATATTGGGGAGTCCATCGGAGTCCATCACATTGAGACTAGGGATTTTCTGGCCTAGCTGTTGGATTGGAAAGCCGAGGAAATCTTTGATTGTTGTAAGGAATGGAGAGAACCCCATTTTGTAGCTAGAAGCTGTCAGGAACTTCCAGAACTTATGGATTTATTTAGCAAGTCGTCAGAGCACTTATTGTTAAATTGCTTTGGGGGGACGAAGGCAGTTATAAAATATGTGTGCTATTACTGGTCGAAGCGGGGAAAGCCTGGCCAGGCTTCTCCTAGCTTCTTCTCGACTCAACGCCGCTTCCTTCCCCTTGCGAACTAGATATGGGTTAGCAATAGGTAGGCTTGATTGTAGAAATAATGGGGGAATTTATACTCCTTACCACTAGCGTAAAAGACTTAGATTAGTTAAGAGGCGAACGGTTACTCAGGGTCGAAACAGGCCTCTACCCGAGAAGCAGCCGGTATCATATTCTTCGATCTAGTCCTTAGCTTCTTATAATACTGGAAAAATGGTAGTAAAAAGGCACCATTTTAGAAGAATAGAGTAGTATTAAGTTTTTAACTCATTTCACTACAGAACTAAGATATAACCGAGCAGTTAGCTATTTAGTGCTACGTACCTGACAAATCTACATCTGCAACGGTGAATAGGGTTAATGAGGAAAAGAAATTTCTAGATATATGATTTCAAGTAATAAAAGTTGTCTCTATGTGATAACAGATCGAATTTAAGCTAGCGCAAGGTCTTTGCGGGAGAGGTAGAAGAAAACTCAAGAAAACTCCTAAGATTGATATTATCTAGAGTGTGAAACATCTGGTTATGAAAATGAGAAATTTTCAGGTTTATGTTCATGCTTTTCATACATTATGTCATAACCAGTACTTGTCGAAGATCGAAATAACAATCGTAAAGAAGGCGGCTGTTGGCATCGGTTCGCGATCCTTCTTCAGACGAAGGTATATGACTCCCGATTCGAAAGTAGACACACGTTTGTTCCACATACCGCTGGATTCGACGTTTCAAAGCTTTGTAACACCTTTATCACATCGTCAGGTGAATGGCGATGCCTCCCTGAGGCCCCGGGATAGGAAGGTGTTTTCTCCCCTTTTAAAACTCCCCTCCTCCTACAAACTCCTCTTCACCTTTATCTCCACCAACCTCATATCCCCAAATAGAATGTATGCCAATCAATCAAACACTAACGATAAAGCCCTTTATAATTTAACTGTTATGATTCTCGCCTCTCCAAGAGATGCGGGTTCGATTCCCTCCGAAGGAGATACTTACACAGACTGAGTAGCAGAATGTAATTAAGCAAGACCTTGCAAGGAATGACTGCCACTCGATATTTGTCTACGAAAACGCCTTGCGAGTTCCAACTCTATCTAGAAGATATACGCAGACCTTCATGTTGGGCCCAGGCGTTGTTTCGCACTGATTACCCTTTCAAGAGCAAAGCGGTGCCATAGAACATATCAGTTGGGAGAGGTTGATGTGGGGTAAAGGAAATAGATACGACTCAGATGTATCGACTTAGAAAACACCAACTTAATTCCAAAACTAAGAAGAGGAAAACATTCCGAATAAGCATCACTATGGCATTTGTTCTACCCATACCACCCCCCAGGCTCACCTTTCCCGCGGTTCCTTGGCAAAAACCAGGGACCACAAAAAAGAGTTGGCAAGTGTTTTAGTTGTTGATAACCTTATTTTAAGCTTATATCAGATTGACCTCTTTCTTCTCCAAGCCATATCCAAAATCTCTATACAATGTCGTTATGATACATCCAAAAAAGTCGCTCCCACCAAAATCGCAATGTGCACAACCCCAATAACTCCCTAACCCAACTAAAAATGTCCGAGCATATATCCTAGAAGCCAAAATATACACGGCAATAAATCCGACCTTCAAGAATTATCCGGCTCCCAATTAAACCCATCGCACTGCCCTTTTTCCAACCTCCACGCCTCAATCCTCTGCAAGTCCCATCCGCTCTCCCACTTGGCATCGCCTTCCTGCTTCCTCTGCCTCCCGAACCGGAAATTGGGACTGAGCACGCAGCTCTGTCCATGATGCACAAAAGTCAAGCAGTTCAAGTCCTCCTTACATGTCTGCTTACAACTATCGAAACTGACCCACGGACGCGGAGTGAAGCGGTCGCGGAAATCGTACCAGAATTTCAGGTACTTGTATTTGAATTCGGGGCTGTTCTGGGGTGGGGAAATGTCCCTTTCGAAAGCGCCGTTGTCCCAGTCGGTGCGGTTTGGGAGGAGATGGGTAGATATCAGTGACGTGAAGAGTTCGGATTGGGTGATGGGGTCCTACATTCATCCAGCATCTATTAGCACAATCCCGACCGCATTCCTAACAAACAATGCATGGGAGGAAAGGGAAATAAGGGGGTTATAATTACATTCGGGTTTGCTTTACTCTGTTCCCACATCCAAAGCGTATTGATCTCCTCCGGCCCAACATGATGCATCGTTAGCACTGGATGACACCACCGCCTCTCCCCAAATGCAATTTCTCTCGTCCTCTCCCCCTGGATAATCGGCCTTACATTCGTGATATTCACCCCTTTCCAATTCAGTGCCTGCGCAAGACTCTCATCCCCACAACAGCGATGGCTAGTATCCAGATCACTCCTCGCCGCCAAGTCTGCCCGGTCGGGCCCTACCAGCTCCTTCATCGCCGCGCCAGAGACGATATATCCGCTCCCTCCATGCGCATACGCCGGCTTCCCAACCCAGACCGCAGACCCGAAATACCATTTCTCCTTCGGATCATACCTTTCGAGAAACTTAAACAGGGTTGGATAGAAGATGTACGTATCCGCATCGATGAAGAAGTACCACTTCCGATCTGGGCGCAGGTCCCAGCTCTTCTGCGCAATATGTACATTCTTATACTTATCTAATTTCCACGCATCCGGTCCCCGGCCCGCCAATTCTTCAATCATATGTCCATCTGCGATAGCTTCATACTGATCGCGGTATAGATCGAAATCCGAGTTGTTGGTATTTTTCACTTCTAGAATGACGGACGAGAGAGAGTCATAGATGTGGTAGGCGCCGATATCTTGCTCCATGTCGGAGAAGAGGAGGAGGTCGTCGCCGGGGCATTGCAGGAAGCCGACAAGGGAGGCTGGGAGACGAGAGAGGGCTTCGGTTGCACCGGTTTTGAGAGCGATGATTAGGGATGCACTTTGGTCGTAGGTACCACATTGGTTTGTGTTTGCCGATGGGTGAGGGGAGGTGTGGGTAGTTGGGACAGTTGCTGCGTTGGGAGGAAATTCGGAATCTTGGGGTGAATGTGTGGAGTCCGGTACCACCACTGGCGATGGTAATGGTTTACTCTCATAACTGAGTGATACTTCGGTCCACTTGTTATCCTTGGGATGAGAGCGTTCTTGTCCCCTCGAGTGGGCAAAAGATCTAAGATTGAATGCAAAAGCCAAGAACGCTGAGGTAGCAACAATCGCTAGCAGATATCGGCGACCCCTCGAGTTAATGTATTGTAACATAGTGACGTGAGACACATCGGCATGCAGGACCCAGCCGAGGCGTAGGCGGTCTGGCGAGAGCGCTACGGGAGAGACTGAGGAACTTGCAAGAGAGGACGAAACATAAAAGTATAGATATTTTCGATCATGATTATCATGGCGCTGGTCGAAATAGGGTATAAGCCACTTAGAGTTTGCCCAGGTCTTAAGTGGCACAAATGATCATGGTCCTGCGATTGGATCCAGACTCACTTGGTACCAACCTAGGTAGAAGCCTAATATAGCGGGGCGTCTGACGACTAGGCAATTGTCAAGGGTCAGTTAAATTGAAGCATTTAGAGAATGTATAGTTGAAAAGAGGCCGGTTTATAAAAATTCAAGCTATACGGGAATTGCGAGCAACTCCGGAGAATGTGGAGGCAGAAAAAGAAAACGGGATGAACCCAAAAAAAATTGAGCAAAAGGAGGCGTTTTCAACTCTCGAGAAGTTGAAACCCCTTCAACTTTGGGCAAAATCTGCGCTAACTGTAATGTAAAATAGTACTTTGATTAATACGAGAGAATAACATACGATAACAACGCCCGAGTACTTTTAAACTTATCCGTTCCAGCTTGACAACAAAGCATTTGGGGTTTGATTGCTTCGCAAGTAAAGGCTCGGAGAGCTTAGCTCGCCCGACCCGACCTATACATACTCATACATTCCGAGAATGCAAGGGAGTGAGTGAGTGAATTGAGAAAAATGATACTATCATGTGATCAACATAGTTAATAGTTCGTCTTTTCCTCTTGAGGCTAAACTCTGCACTTGCAGTCGAGGTATACTGTAAAATAAGCAAGCTTCGTTACACCATTCTCTCAAGCAGTCAGCATCCACCTCCACGCTAGTATCGAGTCTCCTCGGCCCCAAAAAATGAGCATCTTTGTCATGTGATATAATTCTCACTTTGATATTACTCGTCTGATCTTCGTTGAACACGAGCTCGTATCGGCCCTCTTTTGGTTCGCTCGTCGTTCGCGTGTGAGGCTATGCAGGGAGCATATATCCGGTGTGCGGTAAACTCTCTTCCGCTGCGGTGGTAGTAGCGATTATGAAATCAAAGTTAGCTAATAAAAATGAGAACTCCGCATGTTGCTTTGATACATTGAGAGATCGGGGTCGTTGAGATTGAGTTTTGATTCAATCGAAAAATGTCTTGTCGTCGGCTCCGGGGCAACCTTTCCCCGGCACCTACCTTTTTGGGTTATTCCCGCCCTCTCAGTTGGCTACACGGCTGCCCTATGTTATGCCCATATCTGGAGTTGAGGGGCAATACTTGACTTGAGAGGAGCAACTCGAGATGCTTGTCTCAGCTATACTCAACAGACTTGCTTTAGTCCATATATCTTCATCCTATCTTGCGCCTCCCATTCCCCTCTTCCTGAAAGTTTCTGTGTAGTATAGTAAAATGATACGCAAGGGTATAGAGAGAGCATCGAGGCAGAGAGGTTGAAGGCAAAGGATACAGCATGAATGAAGCTTTCATCTTTAAACAAATTAGCTTCCCTCAGTTCGCTAGGATTGAACACAAAAGACCAGACATATATCACATCGAAGCTTCGAAACTTGGTGATCGGCAGCCAAGTTCTCACTTCACACACAAAATTATAGAAACCTCGCCCACCAAAGGACTCTAAAAAGCACCGTCTATATTTGTGTTTAAAATCCAACGCAACTGGACCAGTAAGCACCCACTCCCGCCCTCTCTTTTAATATCTTTATCTTGATCTCTGGACCCATGAATAAAAGAGTATGGATGTTTGATAAAAAGCTGCCTATATGTGGTCAGTTTCCAGAGCTTCACATAAAAAAGGGACACAGAAAGGAGGATCTAAAGCAAAGGAGGAGGAAATTTTCAAAATGAGGAGAGAGCTTAGGTACAACAGCAACTCTAAACCAGCGAGGTTTAAAGCAGTTGATCTTTAAATCATTCGCACTGTTGCTAATGGCCAAACACCTTTTTCATATAGCTTTGTTTCGCTCGCTTAATAGCTCTCTCTAAAACCCATTTTGGAACATGACTGAACTTGAGGAAAGTAGAAGTTTAGCAGAGCTTAGAGATTTTCAACAACTCGAGTTTAAAACGTCAAAGGAGGCTAGTTACATATCCTTAGTCTTCAAGCATAACTGGTAATATCAGAACCCAATCTCTAATCCATAGTAAGTATAAACTTTCCGCCTCCCCTCTTTCCCGCCTTTTCATACGCCTCCACCCCATCCTCAAGCCGCACTTCTGTCCACCCCTTCGATCCCGGACCCTTCAACGCTCCCTCCTCAAACTCCCTGCTCAACTCTCGCATCATATTCGCCATTTCTTCGACCCCATATAACAAACTATTAACCCCGACCAAACTCTTTCCTTTCCTATAAAAATCAATCATCTCCACCCCTAACACGGTACTTTCCCCTCCCCTCGGCGCAGAAATGAAGACCAACCTCCCGTCCCTCCCCAATTTCAGAATAGCACTCTTCGTCAGTTCCGGACTCCCCACCGTATCAACTATGACATCAACGCCATTCCCCCCGGTCAACTCATCCAATCCCTTCAACTCAATGTCAGCAGTATCCACATCGCCACCTCCTCCCAAGACACCTCTGAGTACCTTTCCCCCCTTACCTTCGATAATCCTACACACTGCACTCCCCACACTCCCTCTCGCCCCTAACACCAACACACTCTCCACCTTCCTCCACCTCGCTTTCTCCACTATCAAACAGGCCGTCGTATACGGCACTCCCACCACCGCTGCCTCAACCCACCCCATCCCCCTCGGCTTCTTCACTACAGCCGTACTCGGCACCGCAAGAAACTCTGCATGCGCCCCCTCAACCACAAACCCCTGCTCCTTCCCACTCGTTCCAAAAACTTCTTCTCCTATGCGGTCTTCCGGACCCTCAACCACCACGCCGGAGAAATCACGCCCGGGGATGCGAGGAAATGTCGTGTAGGGGAAGCCACCTTTGGAGTTCACGACGTCGCTGGGCTGGATGGAGGAGGCGTGGATTTTGATCAGGAGGTGGGATGGTGAGGGGACAGGTTTAGGGACGGTGGTGAGGGTTAGAGAGGGTAAAGTGGTAGGATTGGCACGGGTGAGAAGGAGGGCACGCATGGTTGACATTTTGAGAGAATGAGAGAATGGAAGTGGTACAAAATTGAGATAAGATGTTGAATTGAGGGCTTAAAGGAGGGTTGAGGTTGATGTATATACCTGTAGGCCTTTTCTCCCCACCTGGCTGTCGATAACAAGGTGGGGAAGTTCCGGGCTGAATTTTGATTGGCTGAAAGGAGGATTAGCATGATCTCTCTTAGAAGTGAGCTGCGTAGCGCTTATTAAGAACAACAATATAATATGTAAGCCCGATAGAACCATGGAAGCTGAATAAGCCCTTTAGTATGGTTGGTTCAATTCGAGAGGTGAAACCCCAAGGTATCTTTCAGGAATAAGCGATAAAGCCTAAACGCCTAAGCAACGGATGTGAAAGTATCAGTATAACATATTTTACTCCGATAAATTAATGATTTTACACCCAAAATACACCCTTCATTATCTCTGTCATCTAATGACTTCATTATACTCTCCCGTCGGATGCTATTCAGTCATACTACTCTGGCTGTGACTCGTCGGCTTCCTCACAACCTCCTGATATTCCGCCCTCCTACGTGCCTCAACTAACTCCTTCTCACTCGGACCCCTAACGACCCCTTCTCTATCAAACAACCCACTCTTTCGTCCCTCCCCAACTCTATCTCTATCCTTCGGCTCATTCTCCGTCTCCCTCTCCTTCTTCTTCTCCAACTTCTTCATCGCATGCGCCGTTAGCTCCTGCCTCTCCATCCTCTCCAGCACATCCTTCTTCCTTGTCTTATGATCCCCGACACTGATCAGAATCCCGGCTGTAATATTGCATGTGATGCTGCAACAGAGGATCACGGTTGTCAGTGCAAATGGCCGAACGTGGTAGTTGATACTCCAGGTAACTGTTCCTAATGATATTTGCAAAAGAGAATGACAATCTAGGAGTACCACAATGGCGATGAGGAGATGTAGAGGAAAGGCGCAATGGGTGACTGTTTCATGTGGTTTATAAAACGAATGCGAATTCGAAAACTTCTTTTGATGGTATGTAAGTCTGCGTTGTTGTTTTTCGCTGAGGACAGAGAATTCCTCATCCTTGACATCAGCGACGACATTATCGAATTGGATGGATGGAAGATCGTTTTTATTTGAGAGTTTAGGGAGAGCCTTTTCTTTTCGTAGACGCCAAGTGAGGTGGTGGTAGTGGGCGATGAAAATCATATGGTATGTATCTACTGCTCGGAAAGGCGCGAGACCGTCCCCCATAATGGCGAAGAGAGCGACGAGGACGTTGTCAATCACGTTTATTACATATAATTGTCTTCCACCAACGTTGACCCAGCCTTTTGATGTTAGCTGAGGCTTTATGGGTAGCTAAAATGGTAGGGGTAGCAGGAGCAATACTCACCAATTAAAAACAGAACCCATGCAAGACCAAAAAGAGTGATCAAAGTAGCATAAAGAGTAATAAAGAATCCCAATGCTACACAAGATCAGCGCTTTACCCTGAAATTGAGGGCGATGCACTTACGTCTCCTCACATATTGCCCAAACCCTTTCATGCGTCGTTTAAATCTCGATCTCCTAGAATGAAGCATGTGCCTGACATGATCATTCAACTCGAGCTTTTCTTCCTCTGTCCAACTAGGTAATCTAGTTCCATGCGGCAGCACCGCATAATATCTTTCATTCATTCTACTAGAAATGGTGTTAAGCGTCCCTCCTGTGTCGAGTCTTTGAGTAACCGGCCGCTGTCGGGGAATTCGATCCTCATCGCCCTCTTTACTACTCACACTAGTTGCTTCTTCAACGTCTGACTGATGCCGAGTAAGGTTGTATGTCGCTCTTCTATTCACAAGTCTTCCCAGATTCGGAATGAACAGAGAATTTTGCACATTGGTGAGAGTTGACAGCGTTGCAACTTCCGGATCTGAAGACTATCAGAGTTGAATCACATATTTGAGTCGGGCGATACTTACCAACAACATCTAAGAGATCAACAAGATTCGAATCATATTCTTCTTCGTCAGGTGTACGCTCCCTTGAGTTCTCCTCTCCGATGTTTGTTCTCGCTCTCCTCAGCGGTCTCCAACTCGCTCTCCTCTCTGGCGTTGGGGGAACCAACAGTGTTCCCTCGCGGGGCGAAGAGAGACCAGCCTGGCTCACATTGCCTGAAATTCTTCCACTCGGTGAGATGGTTTCTTCCGCCAGATTGGGCATATGTGTGACACGGCTAGTATCTATCCTCGGTGGATTTGCTACAGCTTCTAGCGGTTGAGGGGCAGAATTACTCCTATTCCTCCCAACTGGAGTCCTCGCCAGGTGCCTCCCCTCGATCGTTGCATTTTGATGTGGGACTTGCTGGGCAGATGCCGAGTTCACTTGTGGCTGACCCAGCGATGACCGTCGGATTCTTATACTCGGTTGGTATCCATTGTCAACAACAGGAAATTCCCTCGCTTGACCCCCAAAATTGTGCTGTTGCGAGCGCTGTGATCGGTTTGATCCGGATCTCGCCCTACCTCCGGAATTATTCGGTGGCGGTGCAGGATTTAAGAATGAGGGTTCGGGATGGGAGATAGTGTGATGGTTACTATCCGTCATGTTTGGCATTCAAACTCTTGAAAAGGAGGAGCATTCATGGAGGTTGAAGTTAAAGTTAAATTTCTATCTGTTATTTTCTCATACTCACTTTGCCGTGTGTTGCCTTGTTTCCGACACCTGTGGTGCTGTTCCAGATCGGCGATACGTCATGGGTTTGCTCAGTAATGGCTTTATGAAAGGCCTCAAAATCCCTGTAGATCCGCTCTGACTAGGGCTTTTTGCTGACGGAGGGTGAGCGACAGGGCTATTATTCAGCATCCTACATGAAGATGCACTACAACGGCTGTCTCGGAAAACAGTGAGTTGGAAATCCTCTTGCGGATTGTTTTATACTGCTCTTCTTCGCCGACGTTCTACTCTTTTTCGACAATATTGTTTTTTCCCGATGGGATCGCTTTTCTCGTCTTCATATATACGGAGGTATGGCGACGTATCAACATGGGATTCCTGATTGGCATCGGAAGCTAAAATAGAATTTTACCCCAGGCTCAAAAGTGGGTAAACACCAGAGCCGGATTTGCGGATTCTCAACTGGAAACTGGAAATCGAAGCAAATGCTTAAAAGTCAAAACCCCACCCTGCCGTTCGTTCCTTGTGTTCTATACTTGTCCAAGGTGGTCTTGATATTTTCTGCTACTTTTCTCGAAACGTCCAATGTAATTTTTTGTCGAAATTTAATTGCATTGCGCACATCTAGGAAGTTACGATCAGGTATTTAGCATCTCGAGATTCATTTATCACATAAAATTGACCTGCGTTATAGCAGCCCTCAACTTTTTCCAGAAGTTAGTCATACACACTAATCAAATGAAGCTCAAAATCCCCAGCATATGTAACTCTACTGGGTGGATGATTTCACCCTCATGTACGATCTATCTGTAATATCCCGCGCGGGAAGTTAACAAAGAGCTATCAATGGTCGGATATCTACCCAAGTCCCGATGGAATGAGATTTACAAGGGAAAAGATATTCTATATAAATGTCAGGGGAGTTCCTGCCCCCAGTGGCGAAGTGGCGAAAACGGAATGTGTCTCGCTGAAGTCGACGGAAGCACAAGATATGATCAATGTCCCGCCAATATAGGCATACTTAGAAAATATATAGCAGTTCTGACTATATCATGTTCTCTCGGATAATAGGTACAAGTGAACTGGTACGTACTGCAACTCAAAAGTGAACTCTTTCATACCAAAATAAATCCAGCTGAATGCATTCTATTCCAAGGATTCGGACTAATTTTGAGCCCCAAAATCACTTATTTCTGAAAGAATGCTTTGCTTTCTCAGATGCTGACAGGTATAAGTCGTCGTTCGCTCTTTCGTCGAAAGTCTGTCTAACATTTTTGACATCGGCATCAATTTGATATTCTTAAACTGTTAAAGAAGACTTCGCTAGCTCTCATACGTGTATTCTTGCTTATTATTACGATGTTTATAGTAGAGTGTCACCCCAAGAATTTTCTTCATGAAGTATCTCTAGTATATAATTCAACGTCCAAATAGTTCGTACACAACTACCCATCTATATACTATAAAATATTGGTATCAAGCAGATGAAGAAGGATTAGAACTAGCAAGCCCAAAACTCAATCAGAATAACCAAATAACCAAACAGCATGCTGACCTCCAGATGTCTTATAGGGCGGAGTAAGTGGCACTGGACAAGACTAAGCTTATGCATTAGCGGGGTCCCAGAAGAAGTAAGCCAATTAATACTAAAAGGGTGCAGAGATTCATGAGGAAAAGTAACTGGTAACACTTGCTAGTCGTTCACAGGTGTATATGCTACAAGATGAGGCCTCTATTTGAATAAGCCAGCCTAGCCAACAGAATCTTGTCCTTCTTCCGGGTCTCCAAAGCGAGAGCGGCATGGGGGAAGCGGATCGGGCACCAGATATATTGCAAATCGCCACGGAATTTAATAAAAATGCTGACATCGTGGAGTAGAGAAAGGGAACAAGGTGGATCTCATAAACGTTTGGAATATCATATAGTAACGCATAATTGATTAAAACTTGCCATACCGATCAAATATAAAGTGACGACGAACAAAACTAAGCCGAGGCGAGCCAGCAAAGCACAGAGAGTCAATAAAGAGCTGGATATGGATATCATTCATAAAAGCCAACTATATATATATCCCTAATCCATATTTTAGAGAAGTGCCATAGAAGCTAGAAAGTACCTTGTGAGAACAATGAAAATTTCTGAAAGATTAAAAACTCCCGAAGATAGATAGACCTATTCAACACCAACATCCAGACCAAGCTCCCTACCCTAATACAATCCTCGTACACAGCAAAACTCCATACCTATATCCAAACCCCATCGCTTAAGCAAACTTCTCTCCAACCCAGCCTGTCAACTGGCTTGTCTCGACATCAACCCAAGGGCTTGCCACATCATCCACATTCACATCTGTCCCTGCAACTGCATTTCCACTCTCCACCTCCATCAGCCATCTTCCAGCTTCCCCCAGCTCCTCCTCCCTGAATCCCATCCTCCCTACCAAATCCCCAACCTTCACTTCGCAAAGCGAACTCCGATCACAAACCTTCATTCTCTTGCTCCTCCCCTCCTTCCACTTCCCTTTCTCATACTCCCTCTTAAACTGCACCGATACCCCCCCAAGTTCCTCCTCTTTCCAAAAGCAACAGATATGTCCCCTCCCTCTCTCCGGCATATTTGCTAGCAGACAATCCCCCGCTCCGCCGGGCAGCGCACTCAACCGCGAGATACAATGTTCATGCTCTACCTCACCACCGTCGATGCCCCTGATGCCGGAATTCAACCTCGAGTTAGAGAACAAACACTTCGTCGGGTCTGGATGAAAATGCTTGTCCCTGCTCAGTGTAATATACTTGCAGCTTCGAATCCCCTCATCACACAAACCAGCCAGTAGTGGATTCTCATGCATCGGGTCCACTATAGTCTCGGCCCATTTTGAGAGGATCGCATTGCCCGGATTGTTGAGCACCTCTAGATCCTGAAGGTTGATGGCTGGTTCGTAGTCATCGTGGGACATGTCGGCTGCTGGCGTGGCGCAGAGAACATCTGTTCTGTTTGTGGAGCTGAATTCGCGGTTGGAGGGTTCGGCAGAGATGGATGGAATGGTGAAGGGCAAAAGGGTTGTGGCAGTGCCAGAAGTGGAACCAGGGCGAGAGCGCAATGGAGGTTGTTTCTGTGGGTGAATTGGGCCGTTTTGGAGGATGTATAAATGACTGGGTTCAGTCACAGTATCTCTAATTCTTTTCAAGGCATCAATTGCTCCCGAAGGAAGTGATCGAGATGGTGGGGAGAATATTGTGGCCATAGATGTGGCCGATGATGGAGGTGAGGCTTGCCTTTCAGCAACTGGCACCGCCTTCGATTTGCCGTTTGTTTCTACAGGCGGAGATATTGGGGGTGTAAGGGGGAATGGGGTTTCGGCTTGGAAAGAGGTTAACGAGACGCTACCTTTTGCCTGCAACTCCGCATTAGTTTTGCCTTTTGCTTTGCTTGCAACACCATCTGGGCTTTCTAACATCAGCTGCCGCCGTTCCTCGAATAGAGACTTTGCTTCTGAATTTGACAAGGTCCGTCGGTCTACCATCTTGACCTCATTTACCGGAATCGACACATCTTTCGTAGTTGAAGGTGTTCCATCAAGCTTTTGGCTAATTACCCAAGACCAGAAGGAGTAATTTTTAGGGCCACAAAGCTTAAGTTTCCGGATCTCCCCTCCCAAAGTCCATAGTTCTTGATTTGGACCCTGAACTTTTGGGAACCAACAGACATGGTCAATGGCGATTGTTCCGCTCTTGTAAGTGTTGAGATTGATAACTGGTACTTTAGCCCGCTTTCCGTTTGCCTGAGGACCGCTGTGAATCCATAGTTTATCTCCACGCATGTAAACAAAATCATCAAGATCAGCGCTATCGAATAACACAACACCATGAGAATCGATCCATGTGGACTCTATGCTCACGTGTTGTCTTGCGTAGATACTGTGTGAGTCCTTCTCGATGTCAGATTTCGGCACGAAACATACAGAGTTCTGCTCTTCGCCATGGTAGCGCTTGACTGGAACTTGTACGCCATCCTTAGGGATCCTTAGCATGGGTGACTGGACCACAACTCTCTGGCCCCTCTGACCCCATCGTGAAGGTTTTGATATCAGGACGTACTTTCGCACTTCGACCTTGCTACTCGGTAGCTCCGACTTCTGTGAGCTCATCGTTCGAACTATCGCTGACGACGCATCCAAAATGTTCCTCTGACGAGAAGAGAGGTAATGAAGGACTGGCCCAAGATTTCTGGGGATCTAGTACACACTGGGATTATTCATCGGATTGGCCAGAAAGTGATAGAACTATGCAATGCCAGCTGGGCTTCCAGTTCACTTCTCGGGGTCCCGATTCTTTGGTTCACCCGTGCAATTGCAAAGCCACATGAATAGCTCAAGAATGTTACAGTGCATCTCCACCAATAAAAATGAAGCCTTGTCTTGGAACGGCAAAAATGGTAGACACCTGGGATAATTGACGAGCCACTGACCGCTACTACTAAAAAAGAAAATAATGTTTCGCGGAGAAGGCTCCGCGGTTTGAACTGATGTGAAGACCTTCTAAACAAAAGCAAGCAAAAACTCCTCTCAACAAGAAACCTGTGTAACTTAGGGCTATGCGCCCAATAGACTCTAATCTGCAAGGCCTGTCTCGAAGCCTCAACCTGAAGAAGAATCGGGGACCCCAGTGTCTAAGAGAAGGATTTGAGTTCCAACACCCGTTAATCGACCGATTAGCCCCGATCTGTGTAGCATGGCGCAGTATTTGCGTCCTAGAGTAATGTACAATAGAGTAGAGTGTTTCATTTGCATTGATAGCATTGAACTCCGCCCTGTGATGGCGAGTTCAAATGGCCTCGCATGCATTTCCATTACCTCTCGGATAAGTAACCCAGGTATTTTCAGGATCAACGAATAACCACTAGACAGATAGGCAAATGATATCAACCATCTGCTGTCAACAATGTCACTAGGCAACAGCCTCGAGACTCCTTTACCTCTCCTTAATCCTTGACCCTTATACCCCCCGTTCTAAGACCTTGAACTCCTTTCCCCACCAAGACCATATCAAATCACCCATCTCTCTTTTCTGGTTCATGCTGACAGTATCAATCAACCAATTAGCCATTCAAGATTTCCTCTCGTCCTCCCAAGCCTTCTTCACCACCTCATAGTCCTTGATCCCTTTCTCCCCCTTCCCTTCGCCTTCCTGTTCCTGGGCCCCTCTCAAAGCCTTAAACTCCTTCCTAGCAAGCACACTAGCAAACCACTCCTCAATCTCCTCCTCATTTTCCTTATCATAATCCCTTCCCGCTTGATCTCCCCCCAAAAGCTCCTTTCTCACTCTCCTCCTCATATCCTCCAAGTCACTTATGTCAAATGCCCAAAGCATCCCACCCGTTACCATCATCGCGAAACTAGCCACGTTAATCGTGGCGATATTCAATGCTTCAAAGGCTTCAATCGCACCATTGACTTCGTGGTTGAGGTGGTTGGAAGGTTGATAGAACTTTGGAAGCGTAGCTTTGTATTTTCGGACGAGAGAGCGGCGGGTGACCACTGCAGATATAGCGAGGAAGGCTGCGCCGGCACAGAAGAGGCCTAATTGTTTCCCAGCACGTGGAGAGAAGAAATCGGCTCGGGTTATCGAGGGGTTTGAAGATTCGGAAGACTGTTTGGGAGCTTCGGATGCTGATAGGGATTGAGGATCGGACATGGCGGGACGTTGGAGGAAGGCCATCGATGGAAGGAAGGGTTTGAGAAAAGAATTATGTCAAAGGAGTGGATTGGCGGCCAATTGGCTGCTAGAAAGGATATGTGAGAGATGGATGGGACAAAGGATTTACACAGAGAGGTTGCGGGATGGTTTTGGTGTCGATTGATATCGCGAGGTTTGCCCGAGGGTCCCGGTAGTCGGGGTCGGGTAAAGGTGAGGACGAGATTACGGTAATTATCAGAACCAACACAACCTACTTCGTGGTCTCCTCCCCTATTGCCAGACATCAATATGGATAAAAATGCCCATCCATTATAACCCTCGTTTATTCGCAAGATGTAAAATGCATTTCTTCATCTAGTCGCTAGCACGGCTCTTGACAGTCTTCTCTGCTTCCTATCTGATTGTCTCTAGAGTCTTCAGCCGTCTATCTTCATAATTGAAATTTGCATCGCGAAAGCTATTTATTAAATGGAGTAAACGATCATGCGCTGCCCAACTAATGCAATAGAATTAGAATGCTCTGTTGCGCGGTCAACTTATTGCTTGCAATTTGTTGTACCTATGTGATACCGGACGCTGTTCTGTGCTTCTTTGGCCCTAAGAAAAGTTGTAAAGGCATTGTCGATGTATGAAATGTGCAATTCCTACATAAACAAGCTAATTCATTAGAGTGGGCTACTAGCCCATGCTCTAGGGTTCGGCTCCGGTAAAACTTCACACTCAGGCAAAATGAGTGGTGTTGGAGATTCCATATACAGACAAGGCTATCTCGCATTGGTTTTGAGGTATGTACTTGGACGACATCACCAAAAAACGTATTTTTACTAGGTCGTGCTATTAATCCTTGACACCTCTTCTAGTACACTAATCACAATATCGTGCCAATGGTGAAAGGTGGTATATGAATTCTCGTAATTAGATCTTGCCATCCATATCTGATCGCTTACTAACACTTACTAGTTTCACCGCACAATTCTCACGGCATAGATAGGGAGGTCTAGGTGTTACCGAAGATCTCTTATGGGATCTGCAGTAACGTCTCATTTTCAGGCCTGCGTAGATCCGTCCCGAGACCTCTGGGCCCCATCATGGTTATGGATATCGACATCCCATCCCAGATCAAGTCCTGTTTATGGAGCTATGGAAGAGGAACTAGAGCCGCATATGAGATGTCGCTACGGAGAATGAATGGTCACACGGGAGAGCTCTGAGGCGCTGAGGAATCTGTATGGCGTCAACCTAGGTATTTTGATCCTTGGCTTGGTGTTTGGCATAGGCTTTTGGTTGGTTGTTTTCGGAGAAGAAGGCGTAAATGGGGAGGTTGGCCTTATTGTTGAGTTTCCAGGCTGAGATTTAGGAGAAGATATTAATCGATAACGATATCGCAGATTTATCTTTCGTCTCCCCCTCATAACGACGCAATTGGCCCAGTGTTAGAAGACTACTTAATTTTAAGTCAGGACCCAGCCGTTGGGCATCTCGATGATGAGGGTGTTCCTTTTCTGCTCCTGGGCCGCTCTGTTTACAGGAAGGCTAGTTATCTATCCTAGGAATGTCTACCGCATGTCGGTGTAAGCTCCGCCAGCGCCATGGATCAGGTGCGTTAGCGTAATGAACGAAGAGATCCGGGGGAGCAAGAGGCTATCATTACAAGCAGGCGGAGAAACCTAGCCCCACCCGGGGGATCTACCGTCGAGGCTGTTGATGAAAGGAACATCTCCGATTGCGACGTTGGTGAGGGTTTAAGGCGAATGGAAGCGAATCTATGGACTGTGGATTTACAAATGAAAAGGGGGCTGGAAGAAGGAAGCTGTGTGGTATGCTCTGCCAAGGCTAATAGGTGTGGCTTCGGTAATGAGAAGCTTTATGTATTGGTTATGAGTCCAGGGAACAAATAATAAATACGGCATGCGGGAAGAGAACTATGTGAGTTGCCAAAGACTAAGTGAGACCAGGGGTGACTTAAGTAAATTATGTATCTAGATGTGATATGAAATGTGGAAGGCTGCAAGCTGTAGGTATAGTTCTAAAGACCTCAAGCTTTCAAGGGTCTAGGCGATGGGAAACTTGTATGAAAAGAGGTGACAAAATCAAAAAGAACGTAAAAGGCGAGAATGAAAATGGGAAGAAGGTAGATGTAGGGCCTATACTTGTGGTAAACTTTGCAAGAGGTAGCGATCAAATAAGTAATTGGGCCAGCACTTGTTGAAAATCAAGACGGATGTGTCCTGAGACAAAATAGTGTTAATTTGAGTCTCGGATTACCATTGACTATGTTTGTGAGAAGGCACAAGTTTGCTCAACTTTATAGTTACTTTTTCGTGCGTAACTATATATCTATCAGGCACGGCTGAGAGTAAGAATCGAGGAACTAAAGCGAGGGTGGTGCATATGGAAGTCCACTTAGAGTTTAAATTAAACTTGTAGCGGTGAAGAATGGCTATTATCTCAGATGCTATTAGAAAATCAAATTGAAAACTTTATCAACTCATTTGAATATGGTTTGGTCTAGCCTACAGAAGATTGATGTTGAGCTTAAGATTACAAAATAAAAGCCCTGCCTTATTAAATATTTCATAACCAGTCCCCACTCACTTCATTCACTTGTCAGCAAAAAGGGCCCTCGTGTTTCCTCTTTCCCCTCCTAATTACGTTTCATTGACCGCGTTCCACAACGTCAAATCAAGCCACATCCGACAACACTGCTCGGCCTTACAATGGACTATCAAGGCCCAGTGGCGGCAACCGAAGTCCCGAACCGTCTCCAACAGTATTTCTTTTTCTACAACGGAAATTACGAGATACGATCGATAAGCTTAGCCTCATGTGGTAATCGATAAGTCTGCACGGCACCACGAATTCTTTACTCAACGAGCCCTCAAGAAACCGAGGCGCGGCCCCCTATGCCCGCTATTAGTAGCCTAAGTCAGTCAAACGCAAGGGCGAACATATACTGATCCTTCCTCGCCGGCCAAGACTCGATAGCTCTTCAACCTAAGAAGGTATTATTTTAAGCAACCTACTAAAGTATGAGCTTTGTGGAGTATTTCCATGATTTTACATAGCTCTCTAGTAGGCTTGGCAGCTTCGTCACCCCAGCAAGTACGACCCGACATGAAATTTTTGGTTTCAGATCACATTTGTTCTAGAACTCAACATGTAGCCTCGGCTGCCCTGATCTTCTATTCTTCAAATCGTTCCCGATTCCTAAATGTGAACTTTCCAAATTAGCACAATGTAGCAAGCTCGAGAAGTTAGGTCAGCAGAATCGAGTCACATGATTAATAAGTGTCTAAGGTTTCAAGGACAGCAAGGCAAAGACCCTGTTAAATTGTTTCCGGAGGGAAATAAAATGGAGGAGCTTATTGACCTACTTGGTAGGGCTTGAGTTAAATCCCTTTGTGTAGATGGAGAATGCTTGAAATTGAAATTACGTCTTTCGGACGTTATTGCCAATTTATGATAAGAGCCAAGGTTTATGCGCTTTAAGAGCAGTTAGGTACTCGCTACTGTTTGAGTGTGTTATGGAGACGCAATTTTATTCATTCAATTGGGCGGATATTATGGCGACGTACTCTCTTCTATGCAGAAATGGCACTCTTCAAGGGTTAGACTTGGCTTGATAGTAAAAGGGGGAGAAGAGATATCTCAGCTAATATCGTATGCACCAGATTAGAACGCGCACCTCTCTAAACGACATCTATCTCTACGGCGTAGAACTGGTAATAAGTGGAGCGATTAACATGCGTAATTAGATCCCACATAAGATCATCTTCGATCCCAACATCATCAATTTCACTTAATGCCAAACACCCTTCATTCATCATCACGATCCACCCCCACCCTTGATTAAAACACCCCTACCGATGAGAAATCTGTATCAAATCCCTGTGCCTTCTCTCTAATAATTTCTTTCGCAGTTAACAGGGTGTTTCATCCCATCTTTAAGCTTCTTTTCTCATCGTTCACAACAAAGCACGTTTGAGACCCTAGTTTGGACATCCTGTTTCCTTGAAATGCGTCCCACGTAAGAGAAAGGTCAAATTTGGGCAGGTTCATGTATATCAAAATTTCCGCGTCTTTGCTACTGTCTTCTTTCCCTTTCTCTTTCTCTTTCACACACTCTCTAGCAATTGATCACTCGAATTGGACTTCTGGAAAGTTCAAAGCTGGTACTGAACGGTCAACTGACATCACACTCCTTTATATTTGCGATTGATCAAAATCTGCGAGGACAGAAGATCGGCACTCATTAATAGAAAAGAAGAAGGGAGGAAGGAAGCTTTGGAAACGCCGGATTAGTCAATTGACTCGAATCGCATCAAATATCCCCTCCCGGAATTCAATCCAAAATCGAACCAGAACTATCGTCAAAATGCAATTCAATTTCGAACCTCATACCCACAAATCGCCCTCGTGGGTAGTCCCAAACCGCAGAGCCCAACACTGTCTTAGCTTTGCTATTATTTTCATGTGGGCTTTCTCCTCTATGCAGCCTCGACTATATTTTTGGGTTCCTTTACTGATGATTATGGAATAAATAGATTCGTCGCCGTCTTTGGGATATACTCTCGAGCAAGCATGCCACGGAAGACCCAACTACAATTGGAAACGATACAGGGGCTTTATAGGTATGGGAGTAGCCCTGCTGATGGGAGCCCGAGGGTACCGTTCGTGGACACTTCGAAGAGGATGTCCCAGGCGGAAGAATTTTATGAGACAGAGTAAAGTACCAGTCGAGCTGGAGTGGAAGTTTGATTTGTTTCGCTTTTCGGGGAGGAGAGGGGGCCGGGTTGGATTGACTGGAACTCCTCAGTCACCTTT
>KB205940.1:2464515-2567517 GCA_000328965.1 Ascocoryne sarcoides NRRL 50072
AACTGGCAAGTTATGTGGATGCAAACATTAGCCGTGGACGGAGATATCACCTTTCTGTTTCATCTTTTGTCTTACTGATTTCAATTTTTATTTGTTGACTAGACCTTGTTAAGAACCTTTTTTTCTCACTTGTCAATTAATGTACCCTGATGCTTTGTTCCACGATACTTAATTTTATTAAGAGGTTCCCTGGAAGTCTCCCGTGGAGAAACTTTGTCCGCCACATGTCTCTTTTCTAGTAAAAACAAAAGGAGTCCGAGTTGCTGCGTAAGATAAGTACATGCATAAGTCTGTATGCTAAATTGTACTTTGTTCCCACACCCGGAATTTATTAAACTTCTGTTGAGCCTCTGAAAACCGAAGGTCTTGCTGGCAATTCAAAGTTTTAAAATAAAAAGGAATAACTACGAATTCAAGTGTTATAAGCTAAAAAGCGAAGAAAATCGAGTCAACGATTTTCTTTTGCTTTTTCAAAACGCTTATCAAACTATCATGGTCGTATTTAAAATGGCTTGTAGCGCACAAACTTATATAGGGAGACTCCTTACGTGCATACCAACAGGTCCGAAAGAAGGGCTCGATGGTGTAGATCTCAAAGCCTACTTCTCCCTATTTCCCTACTTGGGAACCAACTCCAACCCAAGCCATTCCACGGCCTTTCTCACATTCTTCCGAACCACCATTGGAAAATTTTCAGGCGCTGTCTCAACTACGCAAGCGCAGTGCCAGCTCTCCACCAGTACGGACTCCCATTCGGTCCCCCAACGACTGTGATATCTGTTCGTGTTTTAGATATCGTTAACTAGGAATCCCCTGCCTGCAGCCTCAGTCTTCTAAACTTCTCTCTGTTAGCTATCTTATGGTATTCATTCAGTGGCTCCTCGCCCATAAACGTATGTTGTCTCCGTTAGTTTCCCTACCTTTGTCATATTAGAATCAAGACTCACTTTATTGATATGTGAGGTAAAACTACTTTGGAGTTCGGCATTGAAAGCGCCCTGCGCCGTTCTCGGCTACTTGTATGAGGTTGCTTCATGTTAGATCAGGGTATCACGGTAGCAGGTAATGGACTTTGCGTTATACAACATTGACGAGCAAGGCAAACGAAGTGTATTTTTCACTTGAGGTACTTGATCGTTGCTGCAATACTTAAATTAGGGCCTTTATTATTAAATTTGGATTCCATATATATTACATGTTAAAAGCGACAGTCTCGCGCTTTGCAAAGCTAGGGGTATATCGATTAGTGCCATCTCGTAAGGTTAAGAAGTCAAGTAAGTGAAATCCATATGTAAACCTTAGCCTGTTGAAGATAGGGAAGAGACAGCCAGCTATCGGACCACCAGAAAGCCGTTCCAGCATAGTGAATAAACAAACGGGCAGGAGGATTGAATGCAATTCGTTGATATTCTCCCTCGTGCTATTACTAAAAAAAGAACAACGGAGGTCGAGTCCATTGCGACCTTGTGCAGGTGGCCCAGAGAGGAATGGCAAACCTTTCCTAAATACTTTCTTTTTTGCGGAGGGTAAAGGATCGCCTTCGGTACGGCCTGTGAGAGGATCGGTATGCCTGCTTGACACGGAGAGGATAGGCCCAGTGAGATGCCGGCTCGGGAGTGCCAGCCAATCTATCCCGTGCCCGTGGCCGCAGAATGTTAGCCGAGGTCCCCCGGACCTGGGAGCTGCAAGCCGGAAGCTACGGAGGTAGCTCCACTTCCTAGCCAAACCTCGTTAATCCCAACCGCAATGCAACCGCCACCAACCACAAATCATCCATCAAAAGAAATCCTCTCCAATACCACCGTATCACCAGTCTCGAGCAAATTAGTGCCACCCCCTTCGCCCTTCGGCCTCTCAGGTCTTTGGGGCTTTCCCTCCCTTCTCTCGGCTTCTCTCTCCCGCCTCGATTCATCCAAAGAGAACTAACTGTCTTCCCAGGCCGCGGAATCCATCATAACTACCTTTTTAGCGCAGCCTATTGTTTTCTTGTGGCCTTGTGAAGAAATCTATTTTTTGCTTATTTCTGTAGTGTTTCCGGGGACCCCTTCGCTTACTCTCGTTAAGAAGAGGCTGCATTAGTGTTAGGATTTCCTGTCTCATCTTGCGAATCATAGCTACCTTGTATGGGGATCGATGCAGAGGGTCTTCAGCGTGTCTTGAGATTCTTGGCGTGATTTCAGCGCCGAGACAGGGTTGCTGAGATCGGGACACATTCCCGAACGTCAGTCTCGTGCTCAATGGACATCAATTTGCAGCGTTGGGCGATCGGGCAGGGCGGTTTTGCGCCCTGCCTGACTGTACACTCTTATTGAAGGGATATTTTGTGTAACAATTCAAACCTCTGCTGTTATTGCCTTCTGTGTTCTCCTTCACTATCTCAAGACACTTATTCGGTCTCTATTCTGATATTCTACATTCCGAGGCCACAGGAGTTCAAACTCTCCATTGTCCTTTCTTGTAGCAGCAAGCAATCTTTGTATTCCTCCAAGTCAAATATATTGTTTAAAACCCACCTCCGATGGTTCAGGCAAAACCTAGCCTCCCTTCAAAAGAAACTTAGAGCTCCCACCTGTCTTAGTCGACATTTTATAACGAAATGGCTTCCATCACCAACATTCTCGGGCTCGTCAAAAATATCCGTGGGCCTTCATCTGCAAAGAACGAACCACTGCTTTGGTCAAAGGCAGAATTGCAATCTGCTTTGATGCAAGAAATTCTGGATTTTCAGACATTGCAGTCGTGGCATAATAGGCAAATGGCCTGGATTCGTGGCTACACCAAAAACCCAGCGTTGGATCAGCTCGGTAATACTGTTGGCAATCATCTGCTTTCTACAGTCAGAAGAATACATCACCTACGATGCTGGGCATCAGGAGCAACCGAACCCCATCAAGGTGCTACGTCGGAGCGCCACATAGTCATTTTAGCATTGGGTGATCTCATTCAGGCCTTCAACTCTTTTATTATCGTGAGAATGGACACTTCGTTGGATACTGGGCTTGTTTTCGAAATGGTACTTGTATATCTCAGAAAAACGTTCGATATCTTGATTGCCGTCGGTTATTTGCTTTATCCTCGAAAGGAGGATGGCGAGTGGCTGGAATATCTTAAAGAAGCCAATGAGCAGTCCGAATTACGGGACTTCCGTTTTGACTTGCCAACGGATTATAAGAGAATCCTGGATCCGACACTCACTGGAGTTATTGAAGATGCGGCGGAACTACCTGAATCCTTCCTGCCCGATTCTCCAACTCCACCCGCACTGTTGCGAAATCCGGGTCCATATGGCCCAACAATATTGGAAAATGCACGAAGACAGCAATAGTAAGTATTTGTCTAACTATTTGCCTCTTTTTATTTCTTGATAATGTTCTAACGGAAGCTGTAGGGGAATCGCTCTTGGAAAAGAGTAATGGATAGGATTTTCGACCTTTTTACCCTCCCCTACAGAAGCTGTTCGCTCTCGGTCTCAGTCCCTCGCCTCTCATCCTCCACCCAATAGATACCCACATACATCAGAAGCATGTTGCCAACCCCTTGCCTAGACACTACCCCTAAAGTAGAATTTCAACAATTTCAAGAGCGCCTTCACCGACAGACCGCCTCGTCATCCATTATCATCTATCACGTTCTCGGCCCTTCTCGACTACCCTCTCCACTAGTCTTGCTGCCGGGATTGTGCACCATGTACTACAGCTGCAGGGGATGTTGCAGATGCAATGGCCATTTTCCATCTGACAAGCCACTCTCTGTGTAACACATGACGGGAAGGTTACTTATGCTATTCAGTTGACAATTTGAGACTAGCTATTTGCAATTTCATATTTCACGCTTTACGCTCAATTAAAGCCCCTTGCTTCATATCGTTTAATAATACCTTGTGAGTTTTGCACTCTTCTTGACTGCTTGTAGTGTCGCTTTTTTGGTGCTGGTCCTCAATTCCCTGGATCACACTCTCATCCGCATCTTCTCAATTTAGGTGCACACAATCTCTTCACTTAGCTGCTGGCACCGGCACGAAGGGAAAAGACTTTGTACCTTGTCATCTTCTTGTGGCTGGGATATTGGGGATTTTACTAAGCAATTACAACTTAAAATAAAGGTTTCCTTGGGTTTGGGAAGGGACAGTCAAACTTATGTAGTGATGAAAATGGTACAATAAATATCTCTTAAATCGATCTAGCTATCAGCTGCATCTCCAACGATTATAAATGTTATCTAAAGGTATCCTTTTTGTTGTTGTTAGTTGTAGTAGATACGCTGTTTTCTCTCCTTTGACATTCGTTCAGCTCCTCCCTCAAGCTACAAGAATGTCAAAAGACTGGCGGGAAACGATGTGTCCTTAATTGATTACAATTTTGTGATTAATGTAATGTTCGTTTGTGAGTAGATTTGGGTGATGTTAGAATACGGTTGACAGGGGTTTTCTCTGAATATAGAACTCTAAAGTCAGTTATTGGTTTCGTACAGCCTTCTAAATGACTTATTTCCAATATTGACAGATAGCATCTTTGTTATTGCAGCACTTATGGAGGCGCTATAAGTTGACCATTATGGTATAGCGCAAGAAATCGGAAGGAATAGAAGGCATCTATGAGTCTATCTTACAGTTTTCATAGCAGATAAAAACTTGAACCAAAATAAAGTAGATGGCGGTGAGACATAAATACGTAACTGAGACCAGTGACAACTCAGCGAAACAGGTTGTAGATACTTCATTAATAATACTATAAGGTTGAAGCATAACCACTATACCCAGCCTCTTTTTAGCAAGGCGTTTCTCCATCGGGACCAATTGATGAATCTCTAAACTTCAAAGACCGCAAGAATGCTTTGAAACGCCCTTCTTGCCTCGAAAATTGAAGTAGCTTCATAGTTCTTACTAAAGTTTCATTCCGTCATCACTCAAAGAAAAGAGCTAACTTGTCTAAATAAAGTTCGATGGGGCTGTTGAGCGTTGAGCATGGTTTCGCTTCCCACCCAGAATCGTGACTAGAAGCAGCTCGATATAGCATGCTGGTTGCCACAAATACATTACAAATCATAAGACGGCATCGCCAAAGGTTTCGAGGATCTTCCTCTTTTCACGCAGAGATCCGTTCTAATTACCCATTTCTCACCGTCCGTCACTTCTCTTCCCTCGTGCTATTGTTTCGTCAGCTGTTGCATTGTTTCGTCATGCAGCGTTTAAGTACTAACCAGCATGCAATCATTCCCATGCTTGTGTAAAAGTAACATTCCTGTTTCCAATTCCACTACAACAGGCTCTTTCACAATATTTTTCTTGCCAGGAATCATAATTTCATCTGGGTAGAACACCGTTTCTCCTCCTTGACAACCTGTTGCGGGAGAGGTAAGATATAATAGAACAGTCCATGTCGTTTTTGCTGGCGTAGGAGAAGGTTTTGTGTTAAGGTTGAGAATATTGGATTCATCATCTGAGAGTCAGGTCAAACATGTGATTCACGTGACCGTTCTTAAAAACCTACAATGCTGATCAAAAAACTGCCCTTTGCTATAACGATATATCCGAATTGAAGGATTCAAACCAATTGGTTCCCCACCCCTATCACCAAACCATCAATATCACTAACATAATTGAAAGATGTAACATCACGTGAAACTTACCACAACTCCTCATTCGTACCATCTTCCCTATCACAACCACAAACCAGCTCCCTCAGCCCAGTCTCTGTCCATAGACGATTTGCAAACCCTTCGTCAAAGATTTGAAATCGATCATTAACTCTGAGCGCATCCCCTCTCTTTGGCGCTCCTGGCGTCGTCACCAAAGGTAAAGTTTTCAAAAACGAAACATAATCTTTGCATAACTTTCCAGTCCAGAAGTTCTTGATGAGAATAATTTGAGTGGGTATTAAGGGCTCTAGAGATAGGTCAGAGGAGGGAATGAGAGGTTTGAAGGCTGGCCAGTTGGGTGGAGGGGTTGGTTCGGGCTTGGCTTTAGGTTTAGCTTTGGTGACGACTTTCTTTGGTGGCATTTTAGATTCTCGGGAGTGGTTGGGTGTTTCGGGTTCCTAATGAGGCTGTATTGAGGCGTGGAGAATGAGAGAAGAATCTAATATTGGATGTTTAAAGATGGAACTTCATTGCTGTTGAAGCCTGGAGTACGGTGGCCGAACTCGCCTTCCTCGTCTTCTCGGTTGGCAACCTCACCTCATACGCTCCCCTTCTATCATCACTTGGAAGTAAATCAATATCTGAGTCGCCAAGGCCTATCTTAGTACTTGATTTTTAACTAATCTCTTGACTAGATGTCAAAGCTGTGGTAAATGATCAAGGAGCGCCATGTTCTGTCAACGACTCCCCCACACCCTACATTCCTCCGCAAGGGATGGTGTCAAGGGCCCATTCTCACTTGCCACATGCCTCGAAGGGGTATATAGAGAGTATGTGTTCCGTTGCAAACTTTTGCCCCTCAGATTCTTTTATAAACTCCGGCTCTTGAAGAGTCGTACAAGTTCACTTCCATACCCTCTTTGCAAGCTAAGGCATTCGTTAGACATCATGTTGTTCCCAGTCTCTCGTCCCATACTTTTTGCTCTCTTCACTTGGGCGCTGTGCGTCCCCGCCGCCAGTTCATTCTGGTTTCGCAGTTCTCACAACCATCCTGTCCGTGCCAATAGACGAATCCGCAACCCTTCCCTAGACGTTACTACCCAAACGCAAACATATACATCCATTGAGAGCGTGTCAAGCTCGCTATCTGGCATCTCCTCTCACAACTTTTCACTTCCAACTGTTTCGGTCATTGTCCCTTCACCAACATCGCAAAGCATGATTGTCACATCCATAATTCCCCTTTACGAAGTTTGCCCCTCACCCGGCTCTAACTCGTCGTCCTGCTCAACAGTCTTCTCAACCAAAATTACCTCTTCTTGCTCGGCTGTCTTGACATATGCATTTTCCGCCGTCACAGTAAGCGACTGTAATCAAAAGATCACATTTTCAACTCAGAATAGCTATTCCCTGGCTACCGCATTCGCAACCACAGTCACTGTTGCCCCGAGTGCTACTGGACTCGTGAACCGAGACATTGCATCAACAACCCTCATACCGACTCCAAGTACATATATTCAAAGCGTCGTAACATATTATATTGCACCATGGCAATCCCTCATCGCCGATACACCATCAAACATCACAGTCCAGATCTGCAAGACGGATCGCGGGCAACAGACATGCTTGACTATCACGGAGGTCTGGGTCGTGGTTACAGAGCGGGTTCCTGTAACTGAGACAAGGGATGTTAGCATCTCGACATCCTTTACTCAAGTATGTCCGCCTTTTTTCCTTCTATTCATATTAAAGCTCTAAAATCTGACCTGAAATAGCCCGTGGTTCTTCTCCTTGGGCCAACTCAAACTCTCACTGAAAATGCTGGCGTTTTCATTCTAGAGACACTGGCAGAATCCAGTTATATAAGTACGAAGAATGTTACTTCGACGTCCACATTGAATCAGAATTCAACGACGCAGGCGCCGCCAACTACTACACTTACATCTACTCTCACTGTGACGGGTGGAACAACGACGGTCACTAAGATGTTGAGTCAGGTGCAGGGTTAAATCCCTGATAAAGGTAGAAGGCAAATTGAGAAAATTAAAGCCTTGCGGGGAATTTTGGCAACGGGGTGAAACTTTGGTGGTTACAAAGGAAGCTGAGCGATTGCACGGAATATACACGCCGCTTTATGTCGTCTGCTCAGGCTAAGCAGTCAAGTGCCTGAAAGGTATTATATCGACAATCTGCAGGTCAGATTGTTGTGAAGGAAGAGAAACCGTAGCATGTATTTCCTCCAACAGAGAAGGCACGTCAGGATCTGAATTCGGGTAGCCGGTTACCATGGACATCTGTTGATGTTTGAATATACACTACACTATTCCAAACCTTGAATTGCCAAGTTTATTCCCACTATTTGAAATGCCTAACCCTAAACTCCCTGCCGGCTCTAGCTACTCCTATCTAACAATGTCTATATTCATGTTCCCTGCGTCCTTCTCAAGCAAGTCACATAGACGACATTCAATGCTGATAGTGACTTTGTCGGTGCTGCAATCCTCCGCCCAACTTTCCTCGATGGTGAACTCCAGACCAGTCCCAATTTAAAATCCATCGATTTAGCTACGTCAACAATATGTTATCATGCGTTATGGACACTAATTTTAATAAAAATCGTAGATAGAATCACATATCCTTCAGATATATCACTGGTTCATATCCTCGTTCTCCAGACCTGCCTCGTCCGGGAATAGCACCCCCCCCCATAGGATAAATTTTCTTTCCATCCGGCTCCCCAACTGCACCATCTCGATTTGCCCTCCACACTCCACCCTCCTCACCACCAAACTCCTCCTTTTTCCACACTTCGACTTTCTCTTTGCACTTCTCAAGAGCCTCCTCCCCCGCTCTCCAAGCCGCTTGACGATGCGGCGATGACACGGTAATCAGAATACTCTCTTCCCCAATCGGAACAACACCCAATCTGTGAATCATGGCAATCGACGTCAAAGAATGCTTTCCTCGGATCTCCTTGCATATCTGGAGCATAGTTTGGAGAGCGCGGGGTTTATAGGAGGTATACTCTAACTCTTGCACGGGTTTGCCATTGAAATTATCTCTAGTGGTACCTAAAGATAGGGAATTAGCAATGGGGGTTTAGACAGCGACAAAGGTATTACCGGCAAAGAGGACGATGGCTCCGGCTTTAGGGCTGCGGACACGATCCATCATAGGCTTTGCATCGAGATGGTCGCATGTCAACGCAACATAACAATCATCTTCCTTTAACTCGTTTGCCATAAGTAATTTTGTAGCTCATATGAAAACTTAGACTATTGCTTTAGGATTCTGGCAGAAAATTATAAGTTGCATTCATGGACTACTGGTGTCACATGACCGTGTTGGCGACACATTTCCGGACCAAGTTTGTTGCCCTTCAACATCTCCATGTCACCATTAAGCAAGCAACTACGACTCTGTCATCTCACCTAATAGCGCATACTATTCATTAGATTCCGATACGATATGAGTTATCCTCGACCAATTCGGCCTTCATCTGGTCACGACTCCAGCATGTACGATGACCAGCCTTACGGCCAGGGCGATGATGATTACTACAACGGCGCAACTTCCCAAGGCTACGATAATTTTCGGAAGGGTAATCGATAGTTAGAGATGAGAATGACTTGAATCTGTGCTGATATTCGCTCTCTCAAAGATACTCCAAGAACACCTCCACGCGGGCCGGCGAGCGACAGAATATACCCCTCTGTGCATTCAGAGCAACGGCACTGGGAAGATAGGAACGACGGTGATAGACGGCGGTCTCCTCGCTCGAGATCTCCGCGGCGAGAGGGCCGAGGACGATATACCGATCGAGATCATGAAGGATACCAATCTCCCCGTGCGGGTAGAAGTCGTAGTCGCTCGCCATATTTTGGAGGGCCTCCAAATCGGAATGTCATACTCGAGGGGATCCCACTTGAATTGACTCAGGAAGACGTTGGCCGCCCCATTTCTCCCCCGTATTTGGATTTTGAAGCGCTATGCAATCCACAATTATTATCCTAAGTGTTTTGTGAGCAAATTTGGAACTCTGGCTAAGCAAGAGATTGGCCGTCTTGGCCGTTCTCTCGGGTCTACAGATTTTGATTGAGCTACATCATAAACTCCGCCTGGAGGGCTTAGAGGAAGTCAGGTTGATCAAGAATAAGCAAAGTGGTATGAAATTTGTGTAATTTTTGAGAACACGGATATCTGATGATCTTGAATAGGACAATCGCGCGGATTTGCATTTGCACAATTTGTTGGTATTCCAGAAGCTAGAAAGTTCCTAGAGCAATATTATCCGTCACTTCCACTCTACGGCGCCTACGACCCGGGTCAGGTTGCTGCCACAGAACCTACCAAAGTCCGAATCGCATATAGCCGTGATAGAGATGACCGAGAAAAGGAGAAACCTGGAAGGGGGGAAGATGATTGGAAGTGTGAAGTTGTATGTTTTTACTGTGCATATGAGGTATAAATGCTGATATTCGGCAGTGCTACCTTGCCAACTTCTCGACTCGTACATTGTGCTTTCGTTGTAACGCTCCTAGAACTCGTATGTCCTGGAACTTCTAGTCGAACAGATCAAACTGACACATCTAGGTGCTACTGCACATGGGATCGTTGTTGCACAAGCTAATATGTCTACGTTTTCTGGATTTGCAACAACTGGTGATAGTGATGCCTCCACGGATGGCACAGCATCACAATTTATTTTACTTCGTGGTCTTGAGCCGGGAGTTAATGAAGAGCTTCTAGCTAAAGGTGTAAGCAAGCTTTTAAAGACAAAAAGCGGCACTCCTCCTTCTGATGCTCCTCCGGTTAAGAAAACGAAGATATCATCAACAACGAACGATGCCAGCTTAGGTGCCAAGGAAGGGTCACTTCGACGTGTATTACTAGTTCGGGATAGGAAGAGCAACGATAGTTGGAGGTACGGTTTCGCGGAATTCAATACAGTGGAAGATGCTCAAGCTGCATTGGTCAAGTACAAAGCCACCGATAAGTTTACTATTTCATCGAAGCCTGTTATGGTTTCCTATATTCACGCTGGAGTATTTGTCCCTGTTCTGCATCCTTTAAGCGAGGAGTTTACTAGATTCACAATCACGCCCTTAACAAATGCCTCTGTCAAATTGATGTACTGGGATGAAGGTGCTTTTGTCAATGAACTAGTAGTCGCCACGGCTGAACAGCCCTCTACCGCTAAAACTAAGGCTTCGGAGAATTTTAAGCTAGCTGCAGCTGCAGCTAATGAAGGCCTCATTACCTCTGGCAAAGACGGAGAACCACGTCTGAAGAAGAGAAAAGTTGACAAAGATTCGAAGGTTGTTGCACCTCACCTTCAATTTTGGACCAACAGACATGCCGAGTTACACAGTCTCCCTGCAAAAGAACGCGAACAGGAATCATCCACGCATGGATCCCTTAAGAAGACAGAGAAACCCAAAGTTGAAGATCCGCCCACGCAGACCTTTGCAGATTTGCAGCGGAAGTGTTGTCTTCTTTGCTCACGACAGTTTAAGACGGAGGCGGATGTCAATAAACACGAACGCATGAGCCAGCTGCACAGAGATAACATGAAGAATGAGGACCTTGTTACGAAGGCATTAGCTAAGCTTAATAAATCGTCTAGTCAGGCAGGGAAAGAAGATCAATCGTATAGGGATAGGGCCAAAGAGCGCAGACAAGCTTTCAACCAGCCCAAACAACCAGCCCCACAGCAGCACAACCGCGGTCCGAAAGATTCAGGTATGCCTGCAGCACAAAAAGAGCCCTCGCCGCCGGTTCAGTCGAAAGGAGCTGCATTACTAGGGAAGATGGGGTGGACGGCTGGAGAGGGCTTAGGAGCTCAAGGGACGGGCAGAACAGAAGCTATCACACCAGAAATGTATACCAAAGGTGTAGGATTGGGGGCTCAAGGAGGGAAAGTTGGTGATGCAGTGGAGGAGGCGCAACGGCAGACGAGAGGTGGAAAGGATGGATATGCAGCTTTTTTGAGTAAGACGAAGGACAAAGCGAAGGAGAGATATGAGGGGTTGGCTTAGGGGTTGGCTTTGAGGTATATACTACCGAAAGAATTAGGTATATGGATATTGGGTAGAGCGAGCGACTGCTATTAATCAGGATGAATGGCTAAGTTGGGAGGCGTTTCTTCGCTGTTTGCCTACAAGTCCCGCTCTAGTCTAGGAGGTATACTTGAGCCTAGTATGTATAATACAATCTTAATTGCATCAAAACATGCAAGCCATTTTCAAGTATCATATACTTACCGTTCCACCTTATATCCATCGCCCTTGAAACCTCCCATCCTGTGAGAGGTTAGAAAAGTGAGAGCGAGAAAACGATAATCCTCAACCCCTCAGAAGGTTAATAACAAACCCCAGCGACCCTGGTGATATAAAGAGAACGTTAGTAATATATAAGTGGCCTTTCAAGGATCCTTTTAGTTTGTTGGCTGGATTCATTGCCAGAATCACTTATAGGGAATAAATTGCGATCAGATTATCTTACATTACGCTAGATTTGTAGGGTATTAAACTAGAGATACTACGTTTAGTGAATATTCGACTTCATCTAGTGCTTATTGCTAAATTGTTTTAGTGCTGAGATAGAGTTTACCAGTATCGTCAACTGGAAGAAGCTACACACTTATTTAAAGGACTGTTGAGTAATAGTCTAAGACTGAGATGATCTCAACAACAGAAACTCTGCCTCACCGACCAAGGAGCGAGCGATGGTTATCTAACTTCGTGGTATTCTCATCCATAACTTGCTGAGCATTTTGCACTGTTTCCGTACGATGGAATTCCGGTCTGTTCTCTTCCTTCCCCTCCTGCTCCTCAGGATGATGATCTACGAACAAATCCTTAATGGTTCCAGCCCCCGTAGCTCTCTGGTACACTGCAAAACTCGTTGCAAACTCCTGGTGTTTCCCGAGCTGAATAGCTTCTAGTAAAGCAACGGCAAAGTTCTGGCAGTTGTTGCTAATGATGTTATATGCTGGTCTTTCTTCCCTCATGTTATGAATCACCATTTCACCTACACGGTCTTCTGTCAGTAGAAAGACTCTCACGAGAAAGAAATAAAGACTTACTAGCTTGTCTTAATGCCTCATCAGTAAATCTCGTCTCTCCGACCTCAAACGTTGTCCACTCCTCTCTCACAACCCTCTCGTTAATATAAATCACGTCTAACTTCTCATCCATCCAAAGTTGATGGACGAAATCCCCCACCAGCACAGCCCAATGCTGCGTCGGATCAGGATACTTCCCAATCTCCTTCGTAATCATCTTCCCTAGGCCGCACTTCTCGGCAAACCACTTACCCCCCATACCGGCGACGGGATGCCAACCAATTTCGAGTTTGCGGAGACCGCCATCGACGCGGGCTTCCCCCGTGGGGATGACGTTTGGTTTGGCGCCTAGACCGAGAGAGTGTTGAAGGGCAAGCTCAGCTTTGAGTAGCTCTTCGACAGTTTTTTCGCGTCCCTTGGAGAGGGATTCGTGGCTAGGGGGGTTAGATTGTTGGGCTTGGGTACGGAGTTTGGGAGATGTACAGGTAGATTGCAAATTTTGCACGCTTGCTTTCATGTTTTAACTCAGATGACTTGTCGGACATTTTGACATATGTTTAAAGCAGAAAATCTCATAAAACATTTGTAGCGTCCTCAGTGTTAAGAGTTGGCACTTCCAGTTTGAGGTGAGTAGTGTAGTTGGAGTTGGAGGTGTGGGGCTAGCTCGTTTATGTGTATCACGTGCCTTGCGATATGCCTAGGTCACATGACTGAATACTAATCCCTCCTTCACCTCCAACCTTGACAATTTTAGGAATCATATTGAGGGTTACTCCATACGGTATACATTGAGGTAGAATGTATTTGTGTCTACATCTTTACGAGACTAGTAGGGAATAGGCTCGCAGAGTGACTTGTACAGGTTTTCGCAAAGGTATCTAGTAACCTCCAAACCACAACAATAATATAAACGAGCATGATCAAGGAATCCAAGACCCTGGTAAGTAGCGGTAAAGAGGAAATGCAGTCCAGTAAACCTTACACTAATATCAAAGTCTATGTGACCTGTAGGATAGAAGTCTACTGCGAAAAGAGATCAAGCTAAATGAAAGAACGCCACTCGGGTAGGCGAATAGGAGTAATTAGCTATTTCTTCTACTGTTCATAAAATTTGCCGCAGAGGAAATTCGAAGGGCTCTAGCCCTGCACTTAAGACTCTGTTTGGCACTGTCTAGAAGTGTTAATCGACCATGAGCCTCGCTATCCATATCCCATGGGCTCAAACCAAACTTTCGTCCCCGCTCTTCTCTAGCATCCGACTATAGCTCTGATTTTGGACCTTTGTAATAAGAGCCCATGAACTCGTCCATCCATCATACTGTTCTGACAGCTGACTATCTCAAGTTCAATCTAAGAATATCCATCATGTCAGCTTTTTTGAAATTTCCCTCGTCGTGTAGCACTCTAGAGATATGGCAAGGTAATTGGGTGGAAACACTAGAGCCCCATTAGTGAGATTGGATATGAGGTGGAAGACTCCTTTTTTAGATATTTGGAAGTAAGTCAGTCATGATAAAATATCTGCTCTTCATCCTTCAAACGACTCGCTCTGATTTTTAGAAAGGCCATTGATTCTTGAGGCATTCGCCCTCCATTCAGCCCAGAATTACTTCCTTAACAGGTAATAGTGGATTCATACCTTGAGATGGGGTTCAGAGTAGTGTTGAACGCAGAGTATCGGATAAATGGCATCCTTCAATTGAGGCCAAGGCTTCCTTACAAGATCGCCTCGGCCGATTCTAGAAGTGTACAATAAACTCCGTATTCCCTTCAGCCATGGAACCTATTCGGTCTCCTTTAACGCCACAGGATAATTTTGTCTAGTAACAAGTGCAGATGTTGAACCAAGAAGGCCTATGTATACAGCTGGCGGGCGTAACGTCTTGTCCGATCTTCGTCTTGTGCTGTTTGTCACCAGAGCTCAAGCATGTCTTGGCTTTCTCTGGGTTTTTTATATGCTCACTGATATCCTCCATACCCAGCTCTCATTTTCTTTTCCACATGAGTCCAAATATCTGTCGTCTTGTTTCAGCCTAGGGATAGATACTTTTCGTTATTGTGGGTCTTGGTGATTCGTTTAAGTGGTTGGGAATTCAACAAGTTAGAGCAGCAACCCGTAAGTATTCAAGCTCTTCCTTAAACTTTGTTTCTTATTTCAACCACCTTTTAAATCCCGGTGTTTTCATCTCTTGTACTCTTCTGCACAAAAGGGCCTACTCAATCATGCTGCAGCCTATATTGAGAAAGGAATCCTTTGATAAATTTCAGATCACTCACAAATGTTGGTCATTGGCACCTCCAAGGCCTGCGTGTAAAGGCTTCGGGCCCATGTAGCAGCCAAGGATGCGGATAGCGTCGCCGCTCCGCGATAGTAACCTATCCTATCCGTATTCTGCTTCGGTCTTAACGAAACATAAAACACGACTAGAAAGAACGAAAGCTTAGGAAAGATATCGACCACCGATGCCAGCTGATCTCGTGGGAAGCTGGGCAAAAGGGGATGGGGATGGTCGGGGAAGCCGGGGTGATTTCGGTGCTTACATTCACGTCCTTTTCAGGTCAACTTATCAAAAGGATATTGCATCATCAATTGCACGAGGATTGTCTCTAGGGGTAGCATGATTACGATGAAGGAATCGAAAATGGTCATCTACTTCGTAGGGAGGTAGGAGAATATCCAGACGATCCAATACTGTATTGTGTCTCGGACCCACACCTACCCCGCAAGTGTGTTTGATCAAGGCCTCTTTCTGGTTTTCAAGTCATCTTTGTCTTTTGCTACGGGAAAACATCCTTAATTGGAGGGATAATTCAAGTGACACCCTTCTGGTGTGGGGTATGCCCGTTCCAGCGGGTCCTAAATGGTTCTCCTTGCATGCTTCGGTTTCTGCAACGTCCTTGAGAATGCTGAATTTGAGCTCGAGGCGGCAACCTATTCGCTTTAGAAAGATGTCGCCTCATTTTCTTTAGTTCCAAACCTCACCTAGGAGGGGCAGGCAATTTTTGAGATTGTTCGGTATGGCCCTAATCTATAATCCCCCAAAGAGATCAAAGACCAAGATTCATCTCAAGATCCCTTTGCGGCCTTTGTTTTCGAACTCCCTTCATCATCAGGTATTCATTGGTGCTTATTTAGTAGGGGGCTTAATTTGTGCTTAATTTTATATGCAGAATTAGCAAGCGCTACCTAGAATTAAGTAACACTTATATGTCTTTGCAATAGTGGTGGTTAAGAACACTGTTATGATAACCGTTTCCTAGCCAATGAAGCTCAATTATTCCCCCGTTTACTGTAACATTGATGCTGTCTGTTCGACCTTTCCCCCGGCACGTCCCCATCTTCGGTGCATCGCTTTCCGGGGTGGCAGTTAGCCACCCCGCACCGTTGCCGATCTTGTGCTTCCTGGCTGGGTAGAGCTACACAGCGAGACTAGCAAGCTCTGGAATAATTTGTTCGGTTTGAGTATCACAGCAGGCATTAGATGCGCACCAATAGGGTATTAAACCAACCTTGTGCAGCGGTCATTCTCTTTTTAAACTTACCTGTGATGCTGTATCCTTGGATCGGATATGGGGCTATCATGGCAAAGATCTCTTGATTTATATAGATATCTCGTTGCTCCAATGTATGCCTCGCCATTATTCCTTTGCTTCTAAGTTTTGGGGGTGAGCACCTATAGTCTGACAACTTCGGATTTGAAACCATGGCGGAGATTCATATGCCCAAGATATACAATGTCTACTTTTTGGCATCGATCGCAACTGTTGGTGGGATGCTGTAAGTCCTCGAATCCTCCGTCCAAAAGAACCGAACCTCACACTCTTCAGGTTTGGGTTTGATATTTCATCAATGTCGGCCATTATAGGCACCCAACAATATATCGACTACTTTGACAACCCTCAAGGCATCGTTCAAGGCGGAATTGGGGCAGCGCTAGCCGGGGGCTCCGTTATTGGGGCTATCATGGCAGGACCTGTATCCAACAAATTTGGTCGACGAGACTCAATCTTCTTTGCTTGTTGGTGGTGGCTTCTCGGGACAGCCATCCAGACTGGCTGTAATGGCAAGGGGATGCTTATTGTTGGTCGATTCATCAATGGCATCTGCGTTGGCATCACTTCTTCTCAAGTCCCTGTCTACCTAGCCGAAATTTCGAAGAAGGATGTGAGAGGTTCCATCATTGTGATCCAGCAATGGGCAATTGAGTGGGGAATCTTTATCATGTATTTCGTTGGCTATGGCTGTAAGTTTATCTCAACAACCAAAACAGCTTCTTTTAGGACAGCATGGGCTATGCAATTTGTCCCAGCTGTTTTTCTCATGTGTGGAATTCCATTCCTTCCGAGATCGCCTCGGTAAGTAAAATCTCAAATGAACCTCTAACAATCTATTTCAAACAAAGGGGAAAGCTGATTTCCGGCATGCAGGTGGTTGGCCAAGGTCGGCCGAGAAAAGGAAGCCATTGAGATACTTGCCGCTATCCAAGCCAAAGGAAATATCCACGATCCTCTTGTTGTCGCCGAATGGGACGAGATCACGACCATTCTTGCTGCCGAGAGAGAGGGACAGAAAGGCTGGCGGCGGTTTTTCAAAAATGGAATGTGGAGACGAACACTTGCTGGCATGTCTGTACAAGCTTGGCAACAGCTCAGCGGGGCTAATGTCAGTTGGCTTTAATAACCCCTCTAAAAGCTGTTAACGCTAACAACGTAAAAGGTCATGACATATTATGTAGTATATATCTTTGAGATGGCGAATTTGACTGGAAATATTGGTCTCGTATCTTCTGGAGTTCAATACGCCATCTTCATCGTTGGAACGGCAGCAACTTTCTTCTTCATCGATAAAACTGGACGGCGTCCTCTTCTGGTAAGCTTTTACTCTACCTAGTTATGTCTAGCTTAGCAACTGACTGGCTTGCGTATTTAGATCTATGGCGCCCTCGCAATGGCTACATGCATGTTTGTAGTTGGCGGTGTTCTCGGTGCCCATGGAACCTTTCTTCCAGATGGTCTTGATGGCAACCTCAGCGTTAGAGTTCAAGTTAAAGGCTCGCCCGCATACACTGTCATTGCATTCTCGTATCTCCTCATTCTTATCTACTCCCTCACCCTTGCACCGATCGCATGGGTCTACGCTGCTGAAGTTTGGTCCCTCGAGACTCGCGCAACGGGAATGGCACTCGCGTCAATTGCTAATTGGTGAGCTTCTCTCTCTCTCTCATACATCCATCACCTCCCTTGCTCTCTCTATCTAAGATCGTGGGGACTCACACATCAAAAATATAGGTTGTTCAACTTTGCAATTGGCCTCTTCATCCCCCCAGCCTTCCAAAACATTTCCTGGAAGCTCTTTATTATCTTCGGTGTTCTCTGCGTAGGCGCGTCCATCCAAGCCTATTTTACCTATCCCGAAACAGCCGGGAAGACGCTCGAAGAAATTGAGATGATGTTTAAGGAGGGTGGGCCTAAACCGTGGCATACCAAACCGGGTAACAGTTTGCTTGAAGCGCATATTGCTGAAGTTGTTGAGAGGGGCAAGCACCAGGATGACCTAATAGAGAATATCAACGAGAAGATGGTGGCGGAGGCTTAATTGACGATTGAGAAAGTGATGAGCTAGTGTTGGGTAGACCTACGGTCGTGTAATGAAATATGAAGTACTGGCGTTGTTATGAGACTGTCACACCCTCTATTGTCTGAAACTTGGGAATGATCTGATAAGCACTGTCTTCGTCGTATGTGGCTGCATTGGAACGGAAGACAGCCCGGGGAGGGTCGTGATTCACCTCAAGGCTTCTTATTAAGATGCATAGTCGCTACTCGATCGCTGTTATATAATGTTAGCTAGAAATCTATATTGACATCGCCAACGTGAACCAGCCGGTATCCATTAAATGAGATGCTATCAGGTGACATGACCGAACGTGAGCTTTCCCTTGCTTACCTCGAGATGAACGTGTGCACCAAGAGCTATAAAAGTGTGAAATTGCTCTAATGTTACGATCAATACTTAAAGATATCTTAGTACTGATTAGTTATTCCTTGATAGTTGAACCTCGGTCGCAGGTTTAGGTAACAAACAATCTTCTCCTAAAAAGCATGACCGTAAGAACTTTAATTGTGAACTGAGGGCCACATTTCCCCTTTTTTGTACTCCAGTTTACAATCAAGCGCTTCATTGACTTGAATTTTACAAGTAAAACGTCAAAGCCAAATAATATCTCAAGTCATCCTACGCTTGTCTTGTCCCTTGCGCCCTACCACGCACGGTGCGATGGCCGATAGCAAGAGCTACTCTACAACGTCGTTCAAATCCCCGGACAAGCTCTTGAACCCAACGAACTCCCAGCAACCTGCACCCGGGATACTCGAAATAACCCTCCTCAAAATCAAAGATCTCGACAACACTTCAGCTTCATCTATTCTCAAATGCCTTGTCTCAGCGCGAAGCCTTATCAAGCAACATGCATACGATACGCAGTCCCGATTCTATCAAGACGCATCTGGTGATGTCTCTCAAATATACATCCTCGGCTTGTGGCCCTCTGAACAGGCGCATGCAGACTTTCTGTCTAGTCCTTATAAGGAAATCTGTTTGCGGGAACAGGAAGAGTTGATGGATTTTGTGTGGTCGACGAGCGTTCCCTTTGTTATTGTTGCAGGGGATAATGTGGGGTCGGATGGGTTATTAGAAGATCCGTTATTCTCGATTGCAAAGAACAATGGATATTTGAAGACGGGCCTTCTCAAGTCTATGGAGAGTTAGAATGTGCCGAGAAAGATGACAGCCCGAGTGGCGTATATGGAAGTTGAATGGCTGTAGGTAGGCTAAGGCATGGCACCAGAACAATAAGCTTTAATATTCCAGCCTTACATATTACGCAGCTACCAGAAACACTAGACGGTTGATGCATTTTCCATTTGCATATTTTGCCATTTTACACTTGGTTGGCTTTGTGATAGGTGTTTCAAGCCGCTTAATTCATGTCTTTGACTCTAGTTTTGGAGATAAGTAATCTCCTAGCAATTGGTCTGCATACCCACTGTCAAATGTCAATACTAGGCCAAGCGGTTATCATTGAATTGTCGCCGAACGAGACAGCTCTACTTAAATGCCAGATGAACAGCCCAACCGTTCACCACAAGAGATATGTTCCTTTAAGATTCGCATTGACGTCTCTCAAAATGGCAGAAGCAAGCCTGCCAACATTCAAGCGACTGGAGCATCAACCTGCCTACTGATACAGCTGTGATACTTTTCTTTACCTCTGAGCTGTAACAATATTCATCTGCTTGTTTCTGTATTGCAAGTTCAAATACACATGCAGCATTGTTCTTTCCTTCCTGCGACCTCATTACGGGCAAGGCTGGTTCAAAGAACTTGCTTCATGGTGTTGATCAGCAGTTCTCCAACATCGTGAAGTGCCACAGGATTCCCCGAAATCGGACGCAGAATGATTGGATTGTTGGTATTTAACCAATGGTCAAATAAGGCCGTGAGGATTTTGTTGGACCGAGCCAAGATGCACGTTGGGGTTTATAGATAGGTAGTGCCAAGGGTCTGGGGCTCCAGTAGATTCTAGAAAGAAAGGCTTAGTCCAATAGATAATTGATATGAGGAATTTGATAAGTGGCTGTGTAGAGTGGACTGAGAGTATGCGGGTTTGAGGCGGGGATGCTGGAGCTGGAGTTTAGAGAGATGCATATTTTACTAGAGGTTTGACTTTAACAAAAAGGAAAAAGTATTACGCAGTAGAGAAATATTTAAAATATACTTAAGTTTTGACTTGTGAGCAACTATGGATAAAGTGTATAGCTAGCTTCTTGATATGGATATAAAACCCCTTCGGTCGCAGGCACTGTACTAGAAATTCGGATATATCCAATTCCATTGTCTTACGAATGTGAAAATAAAGAAATCTGATGCGTGTAGTTATTTTTGGGCAAAACTATTCACGATGAGGGGCTAAATATGTAAGCGAAAGCTCTGCTGCAGTCTCGATACGGAAGCTGACGAGAAAAGAAGCTAGGTGCTCTCGAGATGTGTTCATAGGGAAGATTAGAATAGGCCCTTCAAGGTCACCTAGAAAACACTTGACACGAAGATGAGGATAACGACCACAGAGGTACAAACACAACTTGGAGTGAGATTCGGGAAGAATAGTAATAACGCTAATAGCAGATAATACCCTCAAGCAATCCCATGTACATTCTTTACCACTGTAGATGCCAATAAGAGATATGAAAGGGCAAATTATGATCAGCAATAGTATTATTGGAATATATAAAGAGAGGATGAACTCGGGTGCTGATGCCAACCCCATCCCAGGTTAAAGAACTGTAAACGAAAGAAAATGTGAAGCCTTTATGCTGGGAGAACAGGATGCCCAAGCCGAAATGCAATGCAATACAATGTATACGCTCCACCGTCTAAACTCCAAATCGCTCATTTGTATCATCCGTCTTCAGACCCCATCTATTTTATATACCCCCGCTAAACCCAACCAACCCAGAACAAGTGAAACGAATGTATCGAATATTTCGAAGTTTATCGACAAGAATTAGACTTGCTATTGCACCACCAACGATGATAATATGGCACTGGCCGCGTACCCTATCTTCTCACTATCGGGTAAGGTTGTGTTGACGCCAGTGCCGTTCTTCAGGAAGCAGACAGAGTTCCAAGCTGGATTCGCAGGCCAGAATTGATACCACGTTACGGCCACACACTCCTTGCTTCGATATGTCGCGCAGGCGTTCAAACAATCCCCCAACGATGTCTGAACCGAGTTGAAGGCGTCGATATTTTCCCCTTGGGGTGAGGTTATTTGCGTTGCACACAAGATCACGTAGGATACGTCGGACCCCGTCGAGTTCTGCGTGCTATGGTTCACGCCTGGACATCCTGCCATGTCTGCAAATATTGTCGGCGATCCGCAAGGGGCGGTGGAGGTTGTCGTGGCCGTCGCGGTGACTGTTGCTTGGACCGGGACTCTGTTTCATCGAGTGGTTAGCGAGCGTCTCTTGCAAAACCCTCTCTAGCTTCTTATTATACAAAACATTTACACACCTCGACTTTGCCTGCAGCACCAAACCTCCCCCCACTCCTCCTCCAATGCCTCCTCCTACCAAGAAGGCGATAAACACAAGTATACAAATCGTCAAAATCTTCCTCGGCTTCTGCTTCTTCTGCGTGTATGTCGGAATCTCTTCTCTTCCTCTAAATGCTACGGGATCGAACGCGAGCAACGGTGCCGGCGAAGGCGTTGACCTTGGTGGGGGATAATTGTTCGTCTCTGTTTCCCGAGGATCAAGTTGCTTATACTGCGATACTCTTTCTTCCCCTGGTTTCTTGTTATACTCATTGTTGCTGAGATTCACTGCGCTTCCAAGGAACGTGTTATTGTTTTCTGGGGATTGTATAGAGCCATACTGCTGCTGTTGTGCTGGGACCACTTCCGGCGCTTCACTTGAGATTCGCGATGGGCGCATATTGACACCCCACCACACAGACTTTTGTATGAAGCGATCGAATGTTTCACGATATGAAAAGACAGTGCGAATTGCGAAATCGGATAACTTATGAAAATACCCACACAGCCGGCCACGGCGTGATGTGCAGGAATAGCTATCGGCTTCATTATTGTGCCATTCTCACGTTCCATTTAGGGTTGAAGATGGGGGCGCAGCGGTGGGCGAGTTGCCAATATTGTTCTGTGGGCATTTATGCAGGTGTGTATCTTTATCGTGGGTCGTGGTTGGAGGAGAACTGTGCCCGCAAGATGCAGGTACGGCAGTGCGATCCTTTTTAGGGACCATAGGGCTTGTCATGGTGGGCATAGCCTTGATTTTGTACTGGAAAGTCTCGAATACCGTTGGACCGCCCAGTGGTTGGTTCCTGGGGAAGGCAGATGTATGTCCTCGAAGCCAAACGAGCCTAGGAGCTCGGGTCTCGAGTTCGTCTACTGCTTGCTCTCTCCAATCCGGTGTCTCTTTGAAAATCACAATTCTAGAGTCTTCGTTTTGATCACAGTGATAATTCCTAGTAAAGTAGATATGAGGGGGGTGAACTAGCTAGTAGAGAGAGCAACTGGGAATTTTGCGGCGGCAGCGGCAAGGAAGAGGCCAGTGAGTAACGCTTCTAATGTTCTCTACTCTATATCGAGTAGGTGGTCTAGATTGATCACGCTATTGAATTGCAAGCAATTGCAAGCAATAGTGGAGGCTGAGGCTGATTTCACGTGATGCCCCCTTTGTTCGAGGACGAGTCCTTTCAGCTACACCCAATAGGGGCAGTAAGCACTCGAAAGGATCAAGTGAGAGCAGATTCATCTAAGCTTATTCATCCGGAAACCCCATTTGAGAATCTGACCTAAAATGCCAATGTTTTTCATGAAGACTCTTGAACATGCTATTCGTTATCCATGACTTTTACGGAGACACATTTGAAATCTAGTGGTTGCGAGGCATTGTTTTATCTCTCACTTGAGTTATTATGTAAGGAGATTGATCGAGAACTGTCTCGACATTTTTACCAGGTTCTTATTATATTACTTTCCTTCTGCAAAAATGTCGCTACTAAAGTTCCAAAGCCTAGCCTCCGATTCACAACCAATAGTCGGATAAGTAGTCAGGAGGGAATATTATATACTATTTATGTTTCCACGGGAAAGAGGCAGCGTAGTTAGGAACACACAGTAGTTTAAGTAATATCCGTATCGTGTTTTAAAGATTGTAAGAAATAACTGGATATAAATTTGTTATTATTTTCTACTCTTAGGTGCCGAAATTACCAGCCAAGCACTCGAATAGAATGTTAGCCACAGCCTTAAAGTATCTTTACATACAAGTCTTAATTGCGGGACTCTTATAAATAATTCCATTGCTGAGTACGAAAGGTTAGGGATCGATCAGAGCTGTGGAATTGTCGCTTTCACATTATGCTACCAAAGAGCTAGTTTTTTTCTGTTGTGCTGGCAGTTGTCTATTTAGTAAATTTGTACAAGCGTAAACCTCTTAGCCTCAGTGTCTTAAAAAACTTCAATCCTTATTGGCCTTCTACCTTGTTTTCCTTATATTTCAATATCGCTTTGATTCCGACTGCTTCAATTAGTCAAAATACCACTAATTATACATGCGAGAAGGATTTATCCATTTTGGCACTGGATAGGGGCATGTTGGCCTGATAGAGAGCTCGCTGGTTGGTTGGCTGAGAGAGTGCATCGATGTGAGAGGACCAGCATTTCAGGAGGAATGGGAAAGGAGGTTGGCCTTGTAATAATACCATCACACATTTGAAACACTGGATTGCGAAGTGGATAATGGATGCGCAGTCTAAAAGTAAACAAAGTTGATGCAAGGATCTGTAGAAAAGTGTATTGAACTTGACTAAAAATATCAGTAGTAGACATAAAGTAATACTAAGGAATAAAAGCATATGTTTCTGTTTGATTTACGGCTCATCGAAAGCTTTGCTCTCTATTCGTAAGAAACTTTAAGGCTGGGTTTAGTATAGATCGCGTTGTAAGATATAAGTCTAGCTTGCGCCTAGATTCTTTATTACTTTATATTCTTTTTGAATTTCGAACCCAGATTCGGCTTTCACTATTCAGCTTTATATAACTGGAGGTGTGCTAATCCTGAAAAGCTTTACACAATACTAGCAGCACCAAAATCCTCCATAGCATCTCTAACTCTTACTCTTCGCCGTTCTCTCTCCTGCCTCCTAATAATACGTTCCAATAATTCTCTAGTCTTCTTGATATGGGGGCCCCATTGCTCCAATTCCTTCATATACGAAATAATCCATTCTTGATAAATCTCATCTATGGTCTCAATTCCCGCAATAAAAATGGGCAGGGGCCAGATTAACGACCTGGGAGCTCGGAGATATTTGGTCTTCCGAAGACGGTACGATATTTGCACGAGCTCTCGAGAAGCTGATTGAGACTCGGAGTCGGTGCGGACGTTTGGATTTACGATTCGGTTGAGCATTATGGTTGCCGAAAGGTGGAGGGCTGTCACGGTGAGGGCGTGAAAAGTTGTACGTTCAATTGTATCTTTGGTCTTGGAGGAGGAACTGCGAAAGATTATCATACACTCCTGTGAGATCGTAAGTGCTGTCCGCCATCTCCCAAGTGAATCTAGAAATCTGAAAGATGTGGAGAGACTTACAGCTCGTACCCGAGAGATGTTCCCCCGTAGTGCTTGGATCTTGGTATCTCTGAGCTCTTGGACCATTATATCGCCATGTACATGCTCATAAATTTCGTCATTCCAGTCCTCAAAGTCATTTATATTGCTAAGTATCGCCAGAATGTCATCGCATTTTCGATGACATGGCTCTTGCATTAAATCCTCTTCCACTTCTTTCTTGGGATAATTGTCTCCAAAACAATCACTAAGATATGAACGACCTGGCTTCAAGGATCTAAGAGATCTGAACGCATCCAATTTAACAAGAACGTTCAGTAAGTTCCGCTGCTTTCCCTCGGCTGCTGGTTTTGCCCTCCGGCCTCCGAAGAGACTAGAACGAAGATCAAGGTATGCCAGCCAGATGAGAAGTCGGCGTTCCAAACATCCTAGTTTTGGCCTCAGCTCCTGCCAACGATTCTCAAAAAGGCTCTTGATGGATTCTAATCGATCGTGCAAAGACTTATAGTCGCATAACATGAGATCACAATGGCTGAGAAAAAAGGTGGTGGACAGTAGCATATAGAGTCTCTCGGACGCTTGCAGATCTTTTCTCGTCACAGCTAAAGACTTCTGTGAAGTTGAGAGTTCCGAGATCAAGGCACTCACGGACGTAGACGCAGCTACGTAATACATCGACCCGGAGTAGGCTGCATTCTGTTCTTGGCAAGCAATATAAGAACAGGTCCAGCACAAAATTCCCTGTCGTAAAGGTGAGTCAGGGTTTAGCCGTGCCGAGTTTAACATGTAATTGTATGGGTTCCAAGGAGAGGTTTTCGAAGTGAGCAAAGCTGGCATAGAACTTTCGTAGTTATCGAGAAATGGCACAGTGCCGTGGGAGTTTCCGTAAATTTGGGACACCTGGGGGGAGATTGCCCACATGCTAGAGTTAAGAGATACCGTATCGAAATCAAAAAAGCCCAGTTCCTCAAAGCCATTGTCAAGGGAAGTAGTATCAGTCAAAGATGTTGACTCGCTTTCCGTGGGCTGTATTATTTTCATTGGTGTGACGACTTTGCAAGCACTCTCGTCTCGAATTGAACTTGACAAGGTCATTATATCTGAAGTGCCAAGTCGAAGAAAATTCCTTTCTAGTGAGTTTGAGGCAGACTGCACACTCCATCCAACTTGATCTTGAGAGGTAGGAAATGGTGACGCAGCAACCCTACCTACATCACCTAGGTTGGCACTTTCGTAAGTTACAGATGGATCAAAGTGTTCATTGTCCAACCCGTATGATAGCCAATGAATAATATCTTGGGGCATATCTTCCCCTTTCTCTCGACTTTCCACACTTGGTCCTACTTTTGGATCATGAGTAGATGCTGGATAGGATTGCGAACTGCAAGTTGTATCTGGCGTCCAATTCTTGAAATTAACATGAAAAGAGGGTATGCAAGAGAGTTTAAGTCGGTGGCAGTTATCGCATGGCAATCCTTGAGATGTACATTTGACTCGGCGCCTTCGGCAGGTGAGACAACCAGCCACCGACCGTTGTGATCCTCGGCGTCGCTTCGATATCGAGGACGGAGATGCAGATGAGTGAGCCATAGTTTTAGATGTCGGAATCAATATAGATAGATGGGTTGAGGTTTAAGTAAAGGAGATAAACATTTGCGGGGGTCACTGAGATAAGCATTCTCGGCATTAATCCTAGTCATATGTTACAAACTTCTAGGTAGAGAGTGCAAAGTGGGGTGAGCACAAGTTAGAGATCACCGATAAAGGCGGCCTTGAGATAACTGGAGATTAAGGCTACGCTACCTTGGACTTTCACGTTTGGGGTGCACGGCTTTATTGTTAGGTTCCTTTCGCTTGAGACTACTTTCCAGTGTGATGTGGTAGATTTAAAAACACTAACAATTTCTGCTTGCTATGGACTGCTAACTCTCCTATAAAGCATTTCTTCTTCTTTTCTCTTAGGGTTTATACAGATTGAAGTCGAAATTTGAAAATTTAGCATTAAAAACTTACTTAAAACAAACGTGCGACCGAGACTCATAAGGAATTTAGAGGCGAATTTGAAAATGACGGAGTCTTGAACTATGGCTACTGCTACATTCGCCTATTTAATTTGATTTTGTGCGGATTAATACACATATCTGAACCCAGTATGCTCCTTATCCGTCAAATCCAAGAAGTCATAAACTACGGTCTCAGTCCCAGCGGGAACTTCAGCTGCCTCCTTGTCTCTTCGGCGATTTTCTACCATGTAAAATATGCTAGATATAATCAGAACCATAATGTGAGGGAATCAACTGTAGTACTCACATCATTGCAATCTCAATCGCGATCATAAGTGCAACGCAAACATAAAATGCTTGGAACCCCATGGCATATCCAGGCGCTTGACTTGAAAGAAAGAAATGGGGGGCAACGATTTGACCTGCGCCGTAAGCCATGAACATCATCACCTAGTTTAACTTAGTGTACCATCATGTTTGTTAGGGGAATATCACTCACGCTAACAGTTGCCTTTTTCGTAAACCCTCCAATATTGGAGGACACCAAACTCATACACATGATCAAGGGGATTGTATTGACGAATAAGACTAGATGCTGACTTAAAATTTTCAACACAATATTTTTAGGGTAATTTAACTCACTATAGAAGGGCCCCAGGCGGCGTAGAGGATGAATAGTCGACATCGCTATATCAGTAAGCAAAGCCACGGTCGTAAATGGGCCATACTCACAATTAATAAGGACAGATCCAATCAAGACGATAGAGTTTGCAACTATCATGAGTGCGCATCTCGAGTTAGGAATTAACTGAGACGCAATTCCAGCAATGATAACTGAGACCAACTGGATTGCGTCTTCCGGAAATGACATGAGAGTGGTCTTGCGATCAGAAAACCCAATTCCCTCGAGGACGATTTTGTCAAACTATGGGAATTAGTTTGTAGTTGGAAATGGGGATGAGAGGGGACTCACAGCCGTCAAACCACCACCTGGAATGCATTGCAAGAAAGCAATAGCAAATAACATCCACGCCTGGGGATCTAAGAGGGCTTCCTTGACTTGGTTGACCTTGTAACGGCGGTTTTCAATGCCAGTGTGATTTTTGATGACCTTCTAATTGTCAGAATTCGTCGACTATCGATTCTAGTTTGGATTAGGCTCACCCTCATGACGACCACTTTCTTCTCCCTCTCCGTCAGGAACCATGCTGTCATCGGTGAAGTTGGCAAGAAGAAATACAAGAATATTCCCCATGCCATCGTGAGTGGACCAAAGATCAGGAATATGACCTGCCACGTAGCGTACTTAGTGCCAAAAGTATCACCGGATACTGCATATGTAATGGCATCTGCAATGAAGAACCCCACTGCACCCATTGCCCACCAAACTGAGGCTCGAAAAGGTTGTTCCTTCCTCGTCCAATATTGGCCAACCAGTACGGTTAGAATCGGGTTAAGGCAAGTCTCGAACACTCCTAAGAAAAACCTACAGGTAGCTAAAGTTGCAAAGGAGTTTGTTGCAGCCATACAAGTAGTAACCATGCCCCACAACAGAATCATGCAGCCGAAATACTTTCCAATCGGCAGTTTTTGCATCAGAATGGAGCTGGGATATTGGGCGAACAGGTATCCAAAGTAAAATATTGAGTTTACCCAGCTATAATCTTGGCCACCGAGATGCTGGAATTTAATGTTAGATGTGATACGATGCTTTCATTTGTGAGGCTGCTTACATCGTCTTTTCGAATACCAAAAATCGAAGCTTCGGATAGTGCAACCTTATCAATACAGGCAAAAATGTAACTAATTGACATCTGGGAAAGTTAGTCTGTTGTATCTTTTGGAGATAGAATTGCAGTTCAACCTACCATTGGTAACAAGATAAGGTCCAACTTCCACCGAACTCTGCGTGCTTCACTATCGTCATACTGGAAAGTATCTTCCGAGCCAGCAAAAAGATTTGCTGCCTCATCTTGATCTACACGTTGAACTCCTTCCTTAAATTCAGATGTGAAGCCTTCTTCCACAGGGCCTTGATGTGCGCTTTGGCCGATTGTATCATCCGAGATGGTTGCTCCCTTCTCTAAAGATCCCATTTTCGTAGAATGATAATTGTGGAATTAGGGCTTTAATTGAAACGTTAAGCCTAAAAAACTTTAGATCTCGGGCGGGACTAATGTTTAAAGGGCTTTGGGCCTATGGGTCATCATAAGTAGCATTTTGTGATTAAGACTCCCCCCCCCCCATCTTTCACATCAAGATTGTTGTGTTTGGCGAGATAAGGAGTTACACAAATCTATTTCACGGTTTGCCACGCCTTTGATAAGAGGAGGTATTTTGACTCGTAGTTCTGACAACCCCGGGAAGTATGATGCTACCATAACATAGTCTTTCGATTAGGATATCAAGGACAATTCCACCGTCGCCAACTTGGCTTGATTTGGCTTGATAGCGTTTATTCGCCGCCCGGATCAAGGTTCCATTTGGGACGAGATTCCCGGTGATCCACTTCCGTCGTCAATATAGCCCAATTAGGATTCCTTGACGACGAACCTCATATTTTCTTTCTCAACCTTCAATTTCTGTGCTGATGACCGATAGCCATAAGTTGCTTTGATCAGGAGAAGCCGACGTCGTGACTATATATCATTCAAGATGACTTCCCTCCATCGGGTATCACCGAGCCCTCGCTTGTCCCGCCGCTTTCCCCGTCAGCTACAGCCGCTTTAAGACACTATGCCTCACAGTCACAAAGAAGTTGAAGGACTAACCCCAACGTATCAGCATGTTGTAGTGAAGGGCTTCCCCTACCAACGCGGCGTCTCTCATGGCCAACAAGCCGGACCAAAAGTTCGAGCCAATGTCGAATACTACAAAAGACCGGGGAAGCTAGCAGATGGGTAAGAATACAATATTTAAACCCTCACAAGTCAACCACTACTAACCTTGTACGCATAGAGCATTGATGAAGAAAATCATCGAAACCGTCTATATTCCAGCAATCGAAGCTTACTACCCAAGCGGCTTTGAGGAAATGAGAGGAATCGCCGATGGTGCTGAAGTTGCATTTGAGGATATCATTTTGCTCAATGCTCGATATGACCTTGCCAGACTCGGGGAGGATAGCAAGAAACAGCCTGAGTTGCCATCAAGTCATGATAAGCGTGGTAATCGCACATCCCAAGATGATGATGCCAATGAATGTACCAGTGCGCTCTTTCTAAAAGAGACTACTATATCTGGGGATGTGATCAACGCCCAGAACTGGGACATGTCTGCTCGCCTGTGGCTTACCGACGCAATAATCTATCTCGAAGTTCATCCCGACCCTTCGGAAAATAAACCGTCACTCTTTCTCGTCACTGAAGCCGGCCAGCTTGGTAGATCAGGAATGAACTCATTCGGGATGGGCGTAACTGCAAATTCTCTCATGTCAACCGACGACTATGTTCCTATTCCCCACATCTCTCCACTCGGAGAGTTCAGAGACACTCCCATCAAGCCCCTCCTCCCTATTTCCCTGCTGCGTCGCATGGTTCTTGAAAGTAGGTTAAACCCCGAACAGCTGATTTGATTCTCCGGATGTTTTGAGTTGTGATACACTGAAGTTCATAATAGCTGATTCTGGGGTTTTCAGGTGCTCACCTCTCGGAGGCTTTCACTACCATCTACAACTTCCCCCGCCACTGCTCCAATAATTTAACAATCGCCACTGCAGATGGATTTGGCATCTGCCTCGAGGTCACACCTGACCGCGTGTATAAAGTGTACTCACAAATCGAAACCCATTATTTAATCCACACCAACCACTTCACATCCCCAGGCTTCGAAGCCCGTTCCGATATTCTAGATCGTTATCCTGGCGGCTCATCCTGGTTTCGCCGTCAACGCTTCCAACAAGCTATCCATCCTCTCAGGAATGGCATGCTAACGAATGAAAACATCATCAAGGGGTTTTCGGATCATATGAGTCTTCCAGAAGCATTGTGCTGTCACCCTGAGGATGCTCCCGTAGATGCCGTCATTGGTAATTTGCCAGGTTATCCGTTCCGCAGCTCAAGCGCTACAGTGGCATGCGTTTTGTATAATTTGACTAAAAGGGAAGTGACTGTATGTAAGGGGCCGCCATGTCAAGGCGTCTTCCAAACCTATAGATTAGAGGGCGAGGGGAGGACAGGAAAAGTTGTTCCAAAGGACAGCGGAAATGAGAAGAAGGATCGTCCTGAAATACCATAGAGATAAAAACAAACTTAAACAACTCTCCAACTTTGGCGCGAGTCCTCAGCTGTTTGCATCACACGTAGCTGGGCAGCTTCCAGAATCTAGATACCTGCTTTTACCTTGTTTTTAGCTCTAGGAATATCTATGTTCCTTTGAGAACAAGAATTGTTCTTGTCCTAGTAATAGGGGATTTCCTAGCTTACCTATACAGCGTAGCTAACTATACGCGATGCTCGTTCTGTTGAGAATATCCCCAAACAAGAATATTAATATTGCACTTATAAGTTTGGTTCGTTCTAAACATAAATCTTGTTAACAAGGTGGTATTCACACAAGGTAGGTTGAAGCGAATATTGGGCAAGGAAAAGATTGGCGTGAGGGTTGAATGCATCGCCCCTATTTTACGCTACACGTGATTGTAGCATGGAGCACAACACAAAGTTCATAGTGCAAACTCGACTAAGAGAATACTATATACCTTACTTTATGCGAACTTACGCCATTTTGAAGACTTTATGTTAGGGTATAAGCGTGAAACACGTGATGAGAATCCCCTCACCTTTGAGCAAGCATGCGTCAACTTCAGGCTAAACCAAGCAACCAAATTGATTATAACCGCCACGTGGCCGGATTGTTGGTCGATTACTGCTATCAGTTATCACGGTACTTGCTAGGTTTGATTCCATAGTGTTATATTCTACTTCCCCAGGTACCCAACTACCACAAGAGCTAGGAGAATTCGAATTGTCCTGGAAGATTATCACCGTATACGTTCTTTCATGAAACTATGGGGAATCATCCGGCAACAGGTCGATCGCCTGTAATTATTGAAGTTCCGAGTTTTCTGGATAATGGGGCTGATGACTATTCGCATATGCCTGAAATTGATGTCAGCAAAATAACCCTTCCGTGGCAGGCGGATGCAAGACTTAATTTCTAGAATACAGTCTAATATTGATCGGGATTCGGCACTTGGAGGCATGAGTATACTGTATGGCAGTTTCGAGGAGCAATGATCAAATGAGACCTTTCAAGATAATAAGCTGATACTTCTTTAGGAGCTCATCAGAGTCTGTCAATTCCAGTCTTTTTGAGAACGTTGTGGAAAATGGCCGGACATATCATCGATACAAAGATGGACGTATGTAAGCCATGGAACTGTTCTTTGCAGAGAAATTCGTATAGAAAGTTCTGACAGTTGACAGAATATCCGTTGCCTAATGACGAGGTTTGAATCTGGTCCTCCTTATTATAGTACCTTTCTGATGTGCTTAACCTTATACAGGATGAACAAGAACGACTAGGTAAAGGCAGTTTAACATAATTGGAGTGGCAGAAACTAATTTCCGGCAAGACTACCAACACCGCATGTCTCGTTTGAGCATGAATGGCAAGCTTTATCTCGCTCCAATACCCGAATCGACCAACTGGGTTCTTGATATTGCAACTGGAACAGGGATATGGGCTATTGAATTTGGTGTGTATATCAACCCATGAGGCGATCATTCTTTTAGTTCCTAACCTCTATAGCGGATGAACATCCGCATAGCACCGTCATTGGCACCGATCTCAGTCCCATACAGCCGCCTTAGTAAGTTCCACAATCGAGTCTAGACTTCTCTACCACTTACTCGCACAAATAAGTGTCCCAGCGAATTGTTCCTTCATTATCGACGATGCCGAGGATGAATGGCCCTACACCCAAAACTTCGACTTCATTCATGGCCGCGCCTTAGTAACCTGCTTTAAAGACCCTAAAGCTGTCTTTAAACAAGCTTTCGACGCCCTCGCTCCGGGTGGCTACCTCGAACTTTGCGACCCCATCTTCCCTATCCAGTTCCTTGACCCACCTCCGGAAAATTCCCCGCTGAAAATCTGGATGGATCTCCTCATGCTTGCCGCTGAAAAAGCACACCGCCCTTGGACTAACGCTACTCATTACAAAGAATGGATGGGAGAAATCGGGTTGTGGATATTGAGGAGAGGATGGACCACGTGATGTTGAGTCCGTGGGCGAAGGGAAAAAAGAGTAAATGTCTTAGTATATGGTTTCAGCATGATATGTTGATTGGGCTCGAAGCATGGAGAATGGCGCTTTTTACGAGGATGTTAGGTTGGGAGCCCGAGAAGTTGAAGGAGTTATTGGTGGGAGTTAGAGAGGATGTGAAGAATATTCATATTCATGCATTCTTTGAGAAGCGAGTCAAGCCATTTTAGAAGAATGGGGAATTCTAGCTGACATTCAATAGCGTTACGATTTACGGGCGAAAGGCACAGCTACGGAGAGTTGATGATGCAAAAGTTCTAGATGAAATTTCTGCTTCTTAAAGTGCAGCCTACGGTTGCTAACAGAGGATACTCCCTATCAGCCAAATTGGATAACCAAGTTAGACCCGGGGTTTTTTTTTCTCCTTTGACGTGTACAAGTAAAGCTGGGGCACCAGAATTTATTTAGTCAAGAAAGGAATAATGGCACACGTGAGTTGGGAAACTTTGATCTACCAAGGAAAGTCTTTGTCACATCGTTCTTGTATCTCGAACATGTTTCTAGCCAGAGTTACTTTTTAGGGCCTCTAGTAGTCTGAAACTAGGTTACATATCATCCAGCAAGAAATTTTATTTGATAGTCACGTGTATATTATGGGCTCTTGGTGAAGCACGTGCAACCTCGCTGCCTTCTTTTCCTCAACCCAACGAAGCTCTACACTTAAAGCTCTGGTGCAAAAAATTATTTAATCTAACTTACTACTATAATCAACTCGATTAAAGATTAAGTGATTGTACTTGACTATTTTAATGAGACGTCCAGGTGACCTTTAACTTTCAGCCAGTTCTCTTTAATTTTATCATTCGGGCGTGCGTTTAAAAGCGAGCTATTCATCTGGTGAGATATTGCCACGCTAGTATGGAAGGTGAATATAGGGACTGTAATTGGTCACATAGCAAGAGGCTCCCTACTAGCGTAGCAATGGCTCACCAGACGAAGGGATACCGCAGTCATTAAGACAACGTATTATCGTGCGATTAGCACCAACTTCCTGAAGTAACTACTATCTAGTGCTGCTATCACGTGCTATATATTAGACATTCGGAAGATCATCGCCGGATAGCGGGGTGGTTCGGCGATGGCTTGAGGAGAACCTGGTAGTTTTATAGATCTATAGAATCAGATTTTAGCTTTATTATTTCCTACGTAGATAGCACCCGGATCGCATTCATTTTGCCGGGAAGAAAGAAGTCAATTATTCACCACTGAAACAAATTCAAAAAGCCTCACTCGCTGGTGAGTTACACTACTCAATTGCATCTCCAAATGGAAAAGAATTGAGCAATTGTCAATTCCACTTTAAATCTGGCATTGAAAACAGCCCCCAATCTAAATTTATAATTTTTACTAACTCAAAGCGGTGGGACACTATTGAATAACCTCGTAACTAGCTTTGATTATAAGACTTTTCTGTATTGTTCTTAGTTGATTGCGGCGGCGTCTTGGTGCTGACGGCCAGATATCGGCCCCTTTTTTCTGTGGCTTAGAGGTTAATTCTACCTCGTATATTTATTTGGATCGAAGCAAGGTTGGTTCTGCGCTGCGCAGTGTTCCTCAAGAGACTATGAAGGTAGCCAATTGCAGTTTTGAGTTTGTAAAACCGCGGGCTTACCCGAGCTAGATTAAAGCTCAGGCACAGTAAGATGAGTAAGATGACGCCAATACCCAGAAGTGTATATAACTACCGTTTCCTCATCATCTTTTTCACTTACTCCTCTCTATTCATCATAGAACAAGTCATTTCTCAAAGTCAGCATTGACACTATGTCCGTCAAGATCCAAACCCAACCTTTCTACGCCATTCCTCCAGCACCTCGTCACTCTGTACGTACCGCCCCTCATCCCCAAACAGTTCTAAAATATGTTCTAATTGGTTCATAGATCACAACACATTTACCGGGATGGCAAATGATGCTTCGGTTCGTAAACGGTGACCCTGAGATCTTTAACTCGTTTAAGAGCATGTATCCGAGAATGATGCTACATAAAGATATAAAAGAGGTTAGTTTAAATACTTATATCTACCAAACTGAGTAGAACATTGACGAACTGAAATAGCTTTCTAGAAAGATTTTAGAGAAAGCAGGATCGGAAGGGAAAATGTGTTTATTGTTCCCAGCACTTGAAGTGGTGAGTTGAATATCTTCTGTTTATTCAATTTCCTCATATCACCCGAATCAAGTGGTTAAAAACTGTTGGATGGATACCACAAGGTTTGCATAGAGGCTCAATTCCCAGACATGCTCCAAGGTGTAGGAACTATGGCTTTTCCAGGCGAGCCTTAATTTGACGTTCAAATTTCTCGATTCTGGGATTTCATATCTTTTTCCATTGACTTGCTATAGACTGAAAGAAATACTGACAGAGATCAGGCTGAAGAATGTGTGGCGCAGGCAACGTCTCCTAGCAGAAAGGAACAAGCCTTGACACCAGACGAAATGACAATTCGTATCTTTGATATCAAAAACCGCTTCTACGCTGTGATCTTCCCGCTCCCAAAGACACCCAATGTAATGGGCTTCTGGATGGATGCTGGAGTGGGTATATCCTCCCGCCTGGCAGAAGAAAATCTCAAGCATATAGACCTCCTTCATGAGGTCACAGCCACCACTCCTCCGCCCTCGTTCCAAGACTCGCCCGCCCATATCCTCCTCCGCGAACGTATTACATCCCTTCTTGAACGTCCCCCAGCCGGTCTGCCACGAAAGTCCAAAGTGTCCCAAGAAGATGTCTTTCTCTACCAGTCTGGTATGGCATCAATATACTACGTACACCAATATCTCCTTTCTCTCCACAAGACCAAAACAGTGCTTTTCGGCTTCGCGTTCCATTCCACCCCTCACGTCTTTGGCAACTTCGGCCCAGGAATGAAGAATTTCGATCGCGGTGATGCCAAGGATCTCTCTTTGTTGGAAGATTATCTTGAATCTGAGACTAAGAAAGGGACGAGAGTCGAAGTTGTCTGGACTGAATTCCCATCAAACCCTAATCTCATCAGCGCGGATTTAAAGCGGCTGAGGGAGCTGGGCGATAAGTACGGATTCTTGCTGGTCGTAGATGATACGATTGGGAGCTTTTGTAACATCGATGTCATGTCAGTTGGCGCAGATGTGGTTGTCACAAGCTTAACCAAGAGCTTTAGCGGGTATGCGGACGTCATGGCGGGGAGCGCGTTGTTGAACCCATCCTCAAATAGATACACGGAGCTAAAAGAACTCTTTGGGAAGTCCTATCGGAATGACATATTCAGCGGCGATGCGGAAGCTCTGGAAAAGAACAGTAGGGATTACCTTCAGAGGTCGAAGATTCTGAACAACAATGCTTTAACACTAGTTACCTATCTGAACTCTCTTATCGAGGATCCAAAGAGCAGCATCAAGGCCATTTACTATCCCACTACTTCTCCTACACGAGTAAATTACGAAGTTTGCATGCGGCCAGCAACTGACGACTTCACGCCAGGATATGGATGCCTCTTTACTGTTGAATTCGACACTGTGGAACTTACAGCGCACTTCTATGATAATTTAGAGGTGCATGATGGACCGCACCTGGGTGCGCATTTGACGCTTGCATTGCCTTATGTTCAGAGTGTTTATGCCAAAGAATTGGGGGAAGTTGCAAAATTGGGGTTGAGAGAGACGCAGCTTAGAATTAGCGTTGGCTTGGAGGCTACGGAGGAGTTAATGGAGGCGTTTAAGGAAGCATTGAAAGCTACTGATAAATTGAAGGCGGAAGGTGAGGGGACTTCTATAGCGTCGGCTTGAGGTGTTGAAAGAACTATGCTTTGTGCGAAGCAAGAAGGTGAATGGGAGGTTACGATTGTCAAGCGAGGTGGTTTCCTTTAGTCGACGCTTTCATATATCAATCGAGGTAGAGAATTAAATCTATTTCAAATGAACTTTGTTTAATCGTTCAGTTGTACTTCATATACAGCCTTGTCTGATTTTCTGCCGATCATGACAAGCTACAGACATTCATGATCTGAAATTCCTGCTTAAGGAGAGACATAATCAGAAACATTTTCAACAATACTCCACATTTTTAGCCAACCTTTCCAACCCCGAGGTCACAAGGCACAAGCCGCTGACCTAGTTAACTAATGACTAGTAGGGAGCTAGAGCACTTCAAAACTTGTCTAAGTGCGGGGATGAAATGATAACAAATCAATGTTCTCGTTATGGCCTGCGGTTCTCTAAATTTAAAAGGGAAAATGAGATGTCTTGTCATAGTGTTCAATAGAACTAGTTTTATATCAAGAAAATAAATTCCAGCAACGACACTTCGCATTAAAATTTCTTTCAAACTTCAATTCAGAATGGAAACCCCCCAAAATGTATGATCCACCTTGGATTTCGAGTAGCAAGCTCGATTCAAAGGAGAACAGACTTTAGAAGACCCAATATGAATTGTTTTACTAAAGTAGCATCTACACACTATAGAGATTGTTCTACACACTGCTGGGATAATACCTCTAGCAAAGCTTGATTATTTGAACATCGAAGGTTGTTTTATCCTTCGTTATTTCTCCACAAAACCAAATAGGTCCACTCACGATACCCCGTTAATCAATCCCTCGCCATCCTCCCCGTCGTTCTCCTCTACGCCTACCAAGCTCCAGTCCCTGACGCCTCCCTTCCAATCACTAACCCTCCCATCCGTAATCTTAACCACGACAACTCTTACCTCTTCCCCCTCAATGTACATCTCCCTCCCCCCATCCATATTTTCCCCCCTTTCCCTCTCTCTCCCAATTCCTTCCTCCCCTCCACCCTCAAAGGTATTATTCTCCAGATGCCTCTCCCTCAGCCAACTCTCCTCTTCTGTCCCCCTCTCCACAATCCTCGCGTCCCCATTAATCGTAGCCGAGATACTGCTAATCTCGCTCGTATTTAGATTGGCTAACAATGTCGCCAAGCTACTTCTCGCGATCTCCGGCGGAGGAGAACCCGAACCCCTTCGGTTTGTGGTAGTGGGAGGACGGTGAGAGACCCAGTCGTGGACGAGAAGCGAGACGTGCGGGTTCGAGATTAGGTTAAGGGTCTTTTTAGAGGAGGGGTTGGTAGTCATTATGATGGTGGGGACGGAGGAGTAGGGCGTTGAGGGGAGGTAGGTATAGTTCATTAGAGAGACGTGGGGAAAGGAATTGGTACACGTTGCAAGATGGAGCTGTTTTCAGCACAATTAGCTACAATACATCAATCAATCCTAAATCAACACGCAGAAAGGCCCAAGTAGATGTTGAGATTGACAACGTACGAATCGCGCATTTTGTAAGCATTGGACGACGTCGGTGGGTAGGGTGTTCAAGACTTGGAGGTTTGTGGGTTGAGCGGAAGCTTCGTAGGCCAGAGGAGGGGGTGCTGTCGTGGTCATTTTGTGCCTCTGCAACTGGAAGTCCAGATATTGAGATCTTGAGTGTCGTTCTTGATGCTCTGCATATGGGCGGGGTTGGAGCGTAGATGCGGGGTTTAAAGTTTAGCCAGCACGTGATCATGGCAGATTGGTGGCTAGTGCTGCAGTGGAGTCCTCCGTATTGGGTTAATGTATGATTGTGATACGTACTTGTATCCGAAGGCGAGCCTGTTGCGGAATACGAATGGGCTGGGGAGCAGACACATTTATTGAAACTCTGCGAACCTGTGTCTTCATATCTAATACTCCCTATACGAGATTAGGGGGGTGAAAATACGATGTTGGTAGACATGATTATGGAACATAGCACCGAGGGCTTAGCTAGCCAGATATCTAGATCTTAATACGGTTATTATATCTCTGGTTTTTCTAAGCCTAGACTATCAGCCATAAGCCAAAGAAGAAATATAATATAATCCTCGGCGTCTGGCCCTCATTTGGTCCTGAAACCCTTCCTCTTTCATATGTGGCAAGAAATTTCTTATAGCGACCCTTAAACGCTGGGCTCTTTGTGGAGAAGCAAGATCGTAGGCAATGAATCTGGCACTTTTCTCAACGGAGGTCGATTTAATTCCTGCTGGCCCCGCATCAAACAGGTTTGATTGACTTGTCTTACAATAATACCTAGAGAATAAATGGGAAATGTTAAAGAAAGCTCGGGGTGCATGGGCTGGTCTGAGGCATTAGAGTCCTTTCAGTGCTTGTTGCACGCTATTCAACGGATCATAGAGTTGTTAAGAAAACGAGATTGACATGAGAGATTCGAAAGGTGTATTGACGGTAAGCGAAGCGACTTTTCCGCGGTTCCTACTTTAACTATGAATCCATGCGGTGGAGGCTAACGGTTGAACTTTGTACCCCAGTTCTTGGTACTATATCAATACTTGCAATGAGTGGTTTGATTAGGCTCTAGTCTAATGTTGGTTCGCTTCTTCCCAAGCAAGTCCTTTTTTTCTATGATTGTTGAAGTATTACTTTTCTATAAAGGTCAAAGAGCTTCTAGGTAGTCACTAGGCAGCCGCATCTCTCAAACTTCGTCACCCTTAAAGCTTAGGCAAGCTTCAACTTTTCGTCTCTATACGTGGATAGACTCCATTGATTGAGGTTCCTAACAAAGCCTTGAATATCCACCATTTCAATATGCTAGGCTACAATTTCTGCCGGGCGCCCAAGAACAAAAATAATGCTTACTAAAGACTCAGTGCGCACTCTTAACTAACCATCAATAGCGAGGTCTACACGCAGGCCACAACCGCGACTCGCTAGGATACTCCTTCAAGGGCGTCCCATTCCCACTCTCCCAGAGCCAATGCTCAACATCCCCTCTCTCGGATACCTGATCCAACATCCCAACACACTCAAGTTCGACATTGATCCGCACCATAAAATAGCGATGCCATTTCTGGCCTTGGTCCGCATCTCTGCTGGGGAGGGTTAGCACTAGTTTCGGGGTGTGGGTTGAGGCGAGGATCTCGAGGAGGCTTTGGAGTTCTTGGGAGAGACGGTTGGGGGTGCAGAGGATAAGGCTGGGAACCAGGGAAAGGTCGATGAGGAGAGTGGTGAGGGGTCGAGTTGAATTTTGCAGTTGCGGGTAGTTGGTTAAGCTTGGTAGACAGCTGTTCGGTTAACTTGTAAGTGTTGATCTAAAAGCTTTTGTCTTTTCTCTTGAAGTTCCAAGAATTATATATAAATGTGGTATAACAATACAAGGGGCATCTCACAATCGCCGTTTGAACAACATGACTTCCTGTTTTGGGTCCTCGAATACAAGTCTAAGGTGGTGGATATTGTCTCGTGGTAGGATGAGAACGAAGCTTTCGTCGACGGAGGGGAGAGTGACAGTTAGGTTCCGTTTGTTGTATATAGAAAGAGCTTCGGCGTAGAGACCTAGTTCTGATTCAAGCGCTACGAGGAAGGCAGGGTAGTGACCTCCGCTAGGCATGTCCAGGATGGAAGGGAGCGTGTAGATGAGGATTCTGATGTCGAAGGGAAGATCCCGAAAACCAAGCATATTGAAAAGCAGGCAGTAGAGAGCTGTAGTGACGGGGAGGTGGCTTGGATTGGTAAGAGAGTGGAGTATTAGTATTATATTGTGGTTTACATTGTTGCCTATAATTCGAGTAGGGAGAGATAGGGGAGGATGGGGACTTTGGGGAATGCGGCTAGGTATAGAGTAGCTTTTGAATTCAATAGAGAGGTCTCGAGAAGTAAGCAAATATTTCCTTTAAGGATGATTCTTTCCTCAAGTGGTACAGTAAGATGATGCCTCGGTTGGTACATACAATGCGGGGTATACTCTTGTCTAAACAAGCCTAGCTGTAGCGAAGGGGCAACATAAATGGCTGACTGGATTACCAGAGGCTGCAATTTAATAGGCCAGTTGGTGCTCAGAGTCGACGCTTCCTCTATCTCATAACAGAACATGAAGTCTTGTTATATATAAAGCGCTTGCTCTTGGCTGGGAAAACTGTGCATGTCTATTCAGGGTCAGAATCTGTATGGTAAAACATGCAATGTAACAAATAACAAATAGTAGAGCTGGTAGATTTCATCTCCCTCATGAAGGTGTGGTCCAGAATTGCGATCGAGATAAAGACTTGTGTCTCGCCATCCCAGACCTCCGAGACGAGATTATTGCCCCCGAAGCCTACAAGCTTATAGCCACAGCCGAGCAGTATATCATAAAGAGCCACTATTATATATCCACGCTCGCTCTATACAGCCGTCCCGAGCATTCTTTGTTGTGTACCGCCTCGTATATTTGGCCCATCGGTCTCAATAGGTCCCCCTCGAATCTGCAAAGGTCGCAGATAGAACTTGGCATAGCTTGCGCATCGCCAGTTGTCTGGGAGCATTGGATTATCGGAGTATCGAATCCTTGTTGGGCGTGTTGAAGATAGGTATTGTCTCAAGGTGCATTAGTTGGAGCTGCTTGGTTTCCTCGCCCTTTCTTCTACTTCGTGGTCTGCCATCAGTAGGTTGTGAATGTTGTGAAGGTTATGAAGGCTATGAAGGCTATGAAGGTTGCCGCTAGATAATGTCGTTAGATGGTGCGAGTGCTCTGGGTTGTGGTAGAAGTTACAAAAGGATGGTGTGGATGTGGGTGGTGTGGTTAGCATTGGCTCTTCCTTCGTTTGCGGGGAACAACGACGACCATCCACACTAGAACTCAGACTGGTTCTTCTTCTATCGACCACCTCAACACCAGGACCGTCACATCAAAAGCCACTCTTCAGCGAGATATAGCATCGATAATAGGCTCACGCTCCGATCGGATTATGAGATGGTCACTGGAGCTATCTGGGGCGTTCAGTTCAGCTGCCTATCGAGATCAGATGATAGGTGATCCAAGCATGCTTTTCTTTTCTTTGGCTACGAAGTATTTCTCACCTCACACCTTTTCAAGTCACGGCGATCTTTGCTCGCTAGCCCAGTATGGTATCTGAGTATAAGAGGAGGCAAGAGAAAATCACCGAGTGGAAAACCCCCCCTCTTGTCCCGGTACAGATACACCAGTGCCAGTGTCTAGTGGGGTGAACAGCTGAAGCCATCAGCCACGCTGAGACGGTTCTGCGACCAAACACCAATAAGGCTAAGATATATAAGCTTGGGGTGCCATCCTCTCGAGCATCTCTGACTGGTTCCTTTCTCTCTCCCGGACTAGCTCTAGCTGTGGTTATATTCCTTGTCTCTCCTCTTCTAGCTTGTATTTATACCTTCGATGCCTCGCCGAGGTAGCAAAGCCCGCCTTTTCCCCTCCTCTCCTCTCTTCTCCTCTCATTCTATCTCCTGCCCATCAGCCCCTTTCCTCTTTCTTCGATATCCTGCAACCATGTCATCGTCCTCCCAAGTCTCCTCCACCATCTCCCGCAAGGCTGAAGCAATGATCAACAAAGTCGATGCCGTTCTTGATACAGCTTTCGCTCCCAAGGGCTCCGCCATGGAACAACGCACCCGGCGCGAATGCAATTTCAGCGAGGTTGAGTCTCAACTCCCCGACCTTCGACCTACTCTTTCCTCCGACAACCATCCTGACCTAACCACCGAAATCCTCTCCCATCTTGGCACCTTCAACCCCGTACGCCACGAAATCACCGAGAACGACATGATATGGCTGCTTGATAACACGGCGCACAGGAACAAGGTGGGCGAGTGGGAAGCCGAATTTGTAGCCGCGGTATTTGACCAGAATACCGGAGCGGAGATCGCCAAGGTCGTTGCTGGCGTAGCAGATAGAGTAGGGATCGCGAGAGGAGCCAAGGCCGAGGATGAGATTAAGAAGCGATTGATGCCATTCGTACAGAATGTCTTACCAGGAAGGGTGGTTCGAGCCGAATTCGCTGGGCAACGAGAATTGAAACTCGGACCGGGTGGGAGGAATGGAATCAGCAGCGACAACGAGGACGTTCCTAAATTTCGGGATGGTGAGGTTGTCGGGACCGTCGCCCAAGTACCTCGAGGTGCAAATGGGATTTTGAAAATGAAGACGGTGTTTGCGGAGGCATATGGATGGGGCGTGATATCTGGTATGTTGCCTTTAACAAAACAAGTTCCAAAGGCCGACATACTAACTGCCCTCAAGACATCGATGATACTATCAAAATCACCATGACAAGTGATCCAATCGGTATCCTCAAATCCACATTCGTCAACGAAGCAACCCCCATAAAAGGGATGCCAGAACTATACCGGTACCTACAAAATAGCATCGGCTTCGAATCACCCTTCTTTTATTTATCTGCCTCTCCCTACAATCTCTATTCTTTCCTCAATGATTTCCGACAAAAATACTACCCACAGGGAACTATGATCCTTAGAGATGCAAGCTGGATGAGCCTTTCTGGTTTGCTTTCGAATCTTACTCTTGGTACGCAGGAATACAAAGTAGATCGGATGGCGAAGATTAACTCGTGGCTGCCGGAAAGGAAGATGATTTGCATTGGCGATTCGACACAATCCGATCCGGAGGCTTATGGAGAAATGTGAGTTCCCCTCACAAAAATAATGTTCATTGCGAGGAAGAATTATGAGACATCTAACTAACTAATGAACGTCTAGATACAAAAAATACCCAGGCTTCGTCCGCTTGATTCTGATCCGTAAAGTCACTGATATAGCAGCGCTAGGCATCAGTGAGAAGAATGAGCCGGCCCGCTTCGAACAGGCATTTGCGGGGGTGCCGAAAAATGTATGGTATGTGTTTGAGAAGCCGGAGGAGTGCTATCGATGGATCCTAGATATAGTGGCTAGGGAGCGGTGAGGTTACTTGCCGCCTATAAAGCAGTATCATAATTTCGCCTGGCTTTGGGAGAGATAGGTGAGAGGGTGAAGATAGTAGGTGATACTAGGATGCAAATATCACGTTGTCGGGGCTTTCTTCTCCTAGTTTATCCAATTTCAAAGCCGAGTAACATTCTTACCAACTTTTTCATGAAGCGGTCTCTGTCTCACAGTGAAGTGACCTTGTATTTTTGTCTGCTATTTTTAATTGATGCCTACTCGTTGTAATATTAGTTGCTTTTGCTTCAACTGGCTTGTCATGGATATGGTTCTCGGATCCGCCGACAGCAACAAATACGACTGCTAATTTCTGCGATTTTAAAGTATCCGTTCGCCAATAATTTGTTCCATTTCATCCCATCCTTACCCACAGCCCGATTGACAGACCTGATCTCAACAGCGACCATATCGCTATTTAAGCTGCTGTTTGTGTGACTCTGGACACTTTTAAAATCTGTTAGATTGATCTGAACTGTGCCAAGGTAATGACGAGCAGCACTTACAAAGCTTTAGCTCTTGCTATCCTTCATCGAAGCCCAGATCTTGCTACCCGCTCCTTCGAAGATGCTGACACAAAGATCGTTGATGCCTCGAGCTTCTACCTTACCCTCAATACCCAACTTTGTATGTAGATATCTCTGCAAGGAAGGCTCGAGCTTGTCAGAGTGTGCTGGTAGCACCAGAGTAATTTTAGAAATACTGCCACCAGCAGCCATCACGAGGTAAAGCAAGTCATGGTACCAGAACTCATAGTTTCCTCCCTTTCCAAAGTGGAACTTGCTGAGGTCCAGTGTGACTTATTGCAGGTTGTTCGTCAACGTAATCTTGTTGCCTTTAAGCAAGAACCCAAGATGTTGACTTTCGCCGCGCCAGAGAATTGTCAAGTTTCGAAGCCGCTTCATTTGCCTGATTGGCATCTTCATAAAAGCAGCCCGGTTTTGCTGCGTAACGACGTAGTTGATGATCCCGTAAAGACGAAGGCAAGGATTATACAACCAAGAACGGCGAGCCAGTGCCAGGAGGAGTGGAGGTGGTTTGAGTCCCGGTTGGATCTCGAGGCTCAGTTCACTGATCATGTCCTGAATCTCTCCTGGTAAGCCTGGGAAGTTGAACTGCGTAGCCGAGGACGCGTGGGATGTGTTTGGAGAGGTGGTAGGTGCGCTTGTGCTGGACGAGCTTGAAGAAGTGACTGGAAGTGTGGCCATGTTTAATGTAAGAAAGCTGGCACTGTTGAGTGTACCGGACGTTGAATTGCTCTCTGCGACGTCCATTGCTGGCGTTTCATTTGAGAAAGCAAGAGGCACAATTGTGTTGGGCACAACCGAAGACGTAGTATGAAGTTCAATTACGTTTGTCCTGTGAAGATTCAAAATTTGGCGCGCTCTTAAGGACATAGCATCACTCTCCTCGGCGCTAATTATAAGTGAGACATAAATACAGACCGGACAAGCTTGAAAGGGCTACAGGAAACGAGGCTGTGCACATCAGAACATTACCATTGCTGAAAGGAGACGAGAAAGAAGTATCTATCTTAGCTACATGTATTTTGATTTGAAGAAACTTCAAGCATATTGGTTACATATCTCCTAGATTTCAAAGCGGGTTGTACTTCGGCTATTGCTAATGTTTAGATGACTTGGGTTTACATGTATTAGGCAAAACTGAAATATTCAACCTGATGAAGAAGCTTGTTACGGGACTTGATAAACAAATTTTGAAGGCTTGTCTAATTCAAATGGGGTTTATTAAACAGCTTGTAGATATCAGGCCATCTGATCACGTCTTTGAAAAGTCGCAGGTGCCAGCTCTTTGTGGCGTACCTTTCTTTAGTTGGCAGACTCTGTAAAGTTACTCATCGAATAAATACTTAGGCTTTACGCTTTCTTCAACTTCGACATTCAAAATGAAATTTCGAATTAAAGATCCAGTGGGATTTTAAGCATCAGACTTTAAAGCTACGACCACTTAACCTACTTCAATTTGTAGCGAAAACCTATAGTCAGGACACCTGTGTATTTATTATGTCGAGATATCTTACAAATATGTTAACTGAAAATTACAGCTACATAGATATGTGAGTTAGGAAATTAACCATGCAGTCTGGATAAAGGTTCCCTATTTTGTGACTTAACAGGGGTTGTAACAAATAAAAGTAGTATTTCTCTTCCTCTAAATATTTCTAATCATTCTTCTCTTTTAACTTCTTACAAGAGCTTAAATTAAAATGTTTAAAAGAGTTAGATGAGAAAATCACACCCACATTTTTGGCCCCTGTCCTGTGCTCGTAGGCCCCAGCTCATCTCAGTAGTATACAGACAGCTGAAGTATCAGTAGCCAAAGAACAGAAGGTAAAAAGGAGAAGTGATCGTGTATATAAAAGCATGAATTGTACTAATAGGATAAGGATTCGGGAGGCCTCCCGAATCTAACAGATAAATTCCTTGAAAATTAGGTATGAATAGCCTAGCTACTAAATCAAAATAGGCAACCGCAATCCTCACTCTATGTTAAGGACAACAAAGTAAGTGAAGCGAAGATAACTCTAGACATAGGCTGGAAGCTTTTTTATTTGTTTTTATCTCTTTCTTCTCTCTTTAGGAGAGCTCAAGTTTGAAGCTCATTCCCAAAACAGATTAATGTCCTTCCCTTCCATCCAGTCATGCATCGCTTCGTACATTTTGAAAAACCCCTCTCCCTGCATCGTTGGCAAATTCTCGAGAATCGGATGACCAAGGACATGCTGAGCCACCGCGAGGTATTGATATCCTTCAGGATACTTCTCCAAGGCATTCTTGTCAAAGGTTGGAACCGTCTTTCCGTCGACCGGAATCATCTTGTCCTTCTCATAGAATAGTCTATTGTACTGAATCTTCCATGCAGCGCCTTCCTTTTTACACCAAAAGATGAAGCGACAATCACACTCAACATCAAATGCAATACCATCGAGCTTGAAGCGCTGAGTAATTGTCGCCTTCATTTTCCCCACAGCTCTTCCTTTTTCGAGGTTGAGATCGACCAAAGTTCCGTTTTCTCGATGCATGATTTGATCCCCGTTTGCTCTACCTTCCATTGAGACCTTGATGAAGTCTTCAATTGAGCGGCCGCCGCTCCAAGCTAGCAATTTGTGTTATCACGCATAGCTCAAGTTTTGGCGGGGAGCATACATACAGGTCCAAACATACGCATCTTTAGTGAACATACTACGATAATTTGCCCATTCCGAAGCATCTCGATAGACTGGCCAGCCCTTGCAAATTTCGGACACGCAGAATCGAGCAAGGATTTCATCTGTAGTCCCGTTGAAATGACTGTAGACCACGGGCTGAGTCTCTTTCTCGGTGATGTTGTATCCCATTCTGAGTGACGAAAGTGCTCGAGGATTTGTGTTGTTTTATAATGATAATTGGAGGAACAGAAGGTCAGCCAGGAGGGGGGGCTGATATAAGTAATATAGCTAAGCTATAAACTCTTTAGTATATTACGTTTCTCTAATAGGTGATCCTAACACTATCGCTATGAACATGTTATGGTCCTAGCCAGAACAGTGCTTTGCGCATGCTATATGTAAGCTGCGGAGAGGCTTTTTAAAGCGAGGCCTAACCCAAAACTCCAATTACAAGTTGCCAATGGACAGACTAAACTTTTCTGCGTGCGTATGCGTGCGTTTGTGGGGCTATAGAGAACCACGGCAAGTTTATCGGTACTCTAATACGCACCTTTTGTACTTCCCGTATGCGATTGCCGCGGGTCTTACGGAGTGACCCCTTTGGTTAGTGACGTAGTGTTTGTTAATTGTACTCCGTTAGTTGTTCGAACGGTACTGATAATCGGCTATCCTCATGCCTCGCTTCGCTAATACTGTGATCGTGGAAAGGGAGAGAGAGTATCACAAGATGCGTTATGGCTTAACTTCAATACAAAAATTTACAAAATCCGAGTAGATTCTCTGCTCATTGCCCTATAGAACCTAGATGCCCTTACAGCTCTTGGTTTGCCTATTAAAACCAGAGAAAACATCGCTAGAATGTCATGTGATTATTTCAGCCCCTCGCACCGCGTCCCACCAACGTCAACGTCACATCTGTTCTGCACTGCAAGAACGGATACGATTGAAATCTCATGGAAATTCTGTAGTCCACTAATCATATATCATGGTACAAGCGAGGAATCTTAGTAACATTTTCTTTTTTGAGCACCAGTGAAAAAATTTTCCCGCCATCTGAATCCAGGAATCGAGGTTGTCGGGGGATATAGCATAGCGCGGTGCAATATCGAAACAACCATCTCCATCTAGATGGAAAGTCAGCTGCGCAATCAAGCTTTAATTTACTTTGCACTGATACCAAAATGTCTCTGTTAAAGTCTCGTTTTATTTCCATAATCTATGTATGGGGTTCACTGCTCATTAACCAGCGCTCACATCGATGCAGTCCAAATCCAGGCAATCTACGCCATGCCAGGCCAGCATCTTCCCGAATGCTCATATGACTTTTCCATAAACTCCTCGCTCCCTATGCGCAATCCATCTATCTATCATAGAAAGCAATTAACTTCGAGAAAAAAGCAAGTGGCCTATTTCTCATTGTGTTGATGCTATGATACCGGAGAAGAGCAAAAATAAAAGGCCAGAGAAATGAGAAATGAATCAGGATTTCATTATTTGGTTGAGCTTGTCAAATGCAGTCACCTCCGTGACTTCAAGGTCAACGAATTCGTCTTCCTCCTCTTCAGGCTCAGAAGCAAGTGTAGATGGAGTGCCAGCTAGAGGGGTACTATTATCGCTTGGCATAGCATCTTGCTCTTGCGCAGGTGCTGGCGGAGAAGGCTCGGTTTCCATGAGGCGCTTCAGTTGCTCATGTGGAGTGTCGTCGGCAATGTCGAGGGTAATAAATTCATCTTCTTGCTCTTTGTGCTCAGACGGCAAAACAAAACGGCTATCTGCGGGAGTGATATTTTCTTCCTTGATTTCCTTCATATCTACTGCCTGGTTCTTCGAGGAGAATGAAGCAGAAGCAGCAGAATCGCGCAAGCCGCGAGCAGTTGTATCTCCGAGGGTTTGTGAAGATATATTTGGTTGATTGATGAGACCATCCATGGGGAGTTGAGGGACAACATCTTCAACGCCGGTACCCGTTCGCAAGTGGTCAAGAATAGGGGTTTGAAAGTCGAACTCCGTGGCCAAAATAGCTTCACCTGATCTACCTTTCATAATGTCATGCTCCTCCCTGTCCTCTAGATCACTCTCATGAGCAGAGCCATATGAATCATCTGAAACGTGTCTAAAAAGATCGAGCTCTTCACCACGATGAACAATGACACCATTCTCTTGTTGGATGTAGTCTTCGAGCTCTGCATTCCCACCATGAGCACGTTTCCGTCCAGGGTTGAGAGAGTTGAGTGTTAATTCAGCAAGATTCAATGCCTCCACTTCATCAGACGAGTCAACACCAGTTGCGATACGTCCTAGCTCCTTCTCAAAAAGCCAGGGGAAGGACATCAGAGGCATGTGCTGAGGAACCATTTTCCTCTTAGGAACCTGCTGGCCATTAACAGTCTTAAAAGCATGGCATTCTGCCAGAGCAATGGCCATCTCTTCCTTGGTTACTTTGTACATGGCAGCCACAAAGGGACCGAGGACAGAAAATTCTTTACTGCCGACTGTTTGGATGCATACATTTCGGAACTGTTCTTTCAAGGCGTCAGAAAGACGTCCAACCTCCTCCTGCAATTTATAATCGCTACCAACACGTGGTCGGGAAAGCACAAAAGTAGACCAAATCTCGAACTCAGTCTTAATCTCCTGCTGTGCCATAAGTCTGCGCATAGCCGTGTCATATTTGGTCTTAATTTGGCGGGCGGTCTTCAGAAGCGCGCCGTCTAAGATGTATGATTTCAAGATACGCTTGTCGAATGGCTCTTCATACTGGGGGACGAAGTCAACACTCTCGACTTTATCAAACAAAAGCCCAAGGACCTTTTTCGAATGATATTGCTGCTCCTTTGACTTAAATCTCTTTTCCATGAAGTGCGGCCACTTGCTAGCTCGTAAACGCTTCGGCATTTGGGCAGCGTCGCCACTTTTCACATAGTCGACTGCCTTAGAGTGCAGGGCCGCCAATTCTAAACATCTGGCATTCTTGACACCCTGGCTAAGGAAATCTGACTGTGCAAGATGAGCATGTGCAATAGTTGGGAGGGAGTCATTCTTCATATATCGCACGAAAAACTTTATCAAATCCGTGATCTCCACAGCACGGTGGAGTTCTCTGGGCTTAGGGGGTGTATAGTTCATCGGGTCACAATTCCACTCGGGGGGTTGAAGAGCCTTGTCCCAGAGTACAAAGAAATCATCGCCATCCTATAGACTAGTTAGCACAAATTTTCAGGAAATCCGGGAAGAGTTGAGGCTAAGAACATGTTTGGAGAACCCAAGGGTCTAGATGTGTCTAGTCCTCGCGAGACATTAAGTTGGTTAACAAGAACACCCTCAATGGTGGCTTTGGGCTGCGGATAATAAGATGCAAGAGAATAGGTGTTATAAACTTACTAAATCACCCCCAGAACACATACTCGGAATGTCTCGTTCGCCACGGGCAGGAAATACCACGACATCGCGGAGATGATGCAGAGCAGGGACATCCACAGCCTGGACAACTCGCAAGTCTCCAGGGTGAAGCGAGGGGTTACGGCCAACAAGACAGATACCCTCGATGACCTGATAACGATTTGGCTCGTCCTTATTTGGGACTTGAAGGAATATTTGAGGTAGTTCATCTTTAGTAAATTGCTGACCACGAGCCACTTTAGGGCTAGTGTAACCTCTAAGGGTCTCGGTTTCATCAATACAACCAAGGAGAAATGCACCATTTTCAACTATGATCTTTGCCTTCTCCTTGAGAAGCTTGATCGACCATGCCCGCCATAGATAAAGCAAAGACATTACAAAAGGATCACGCTCAGCCATAAATCCATTGCGGATCATAGTAGCGATGTTGATAGTCATCTGGTTGTCATCAATGTATCTCAAAAGCAGGCTCACGGCCAACTCATCCTCAGACATAGCCTTCTGGTAATTTGCGAGCTGTTCCGTCATCATTCCTAGAAAGACCTCATCTGGAACCCCCAAGGAAGAAAGGATAGTGATAGTCTGTCTATTAAGGGTGGCCGATGAGAAATGCGAGCATCTGATTATCTCAAGGCCATTATATATAGCGGTGAATTTTTGCTGGCTTCTGCGAATGTGGACTTCTCTGTCCTTTGCATCGGTCCAGACTGCCAAAATTCCCTTACAACCACCCAACCGAAATTGAAATGCAGATGGTGGGTTGTTTGACCGGATGCCAAGCTCAGCTGCAATCATCTGCGCAAGAAAGGGACTGATCTTGCCTACACCATCCGTGAAGCAATAATTAGCGCCATCTACATTTTGCTCGATGTCTGGAATCTTGATAATATCAGGTTTGGAGAGTCCATTGATAGCTCTAGTCGTTGAGAAACATTGGCCCAGACGGGCTGCATACTTTGCAACAACCTTTATATGGGAGAAGTTCCCCATCCAGTTGCGAATATCATTGCAAGACAAGTGCTCGGTGGGACAGAAGAAATATGCTCCATTCTCCCGAAATTGCGAATTACCAAACGCAAGAAACTCATAGTGACGGACCCCAATCTGGATGCCATTGTACAGTGTTCGATAAACACGAGTGAAAAGTTCGTCATTTCTTTGCTTCTCCGCAGATGGATTGATTCTACCCTAAGTTGAAGTTAGCCGGTGCAGAACAATTATAGGATGTCAGGTACCTCAGCCAACTCATCGGTAAACTGAACACGGAGAAAGCGGCCGTCCAAATTCTCTCGAGAGTAATGTCTCAAGACCCTGTTCGTTGTCTCCACAGTTGGCGAGCTGAAGTAAATTGTACTAGGCGTAATGGTGGCTTTACGTGAATAAGCACAATAATGTGGGATATCCGTTTTTGCTGAGAATGAAAGAGCCTCCTTGTTCTCAAAAATCGTCATTGGGTCATAAATGCGATGTTCCTGACCAGCTACATACTCTAGAATATCACGGGCCTTAACTGGATCTGTGTTTGCGATCTCTGAAAGCTTCTGGACGAATGGAGGAGTAATATTATACTCGTTGAGAATATTACGAGAGATGCATACCTCAAGTTGGTAGCGTACCTCGAAAGGAAGTGAAAAAACTTGTCTTTCGCTAGCAAAGTCTCGCATATCTGAGAATGTTGGTGTCTGTCCATCGATCAAGGGCCATACTATAGGAAGATGTCGTGGTGCCTTTTGAAAGGGCTTGACATCAACCAGTTCGATGTTGAAATCTTGAAGCGCCTGTTTCATGGTATTAAAGAGCAAAACGGGATTGTCAGCTTTTCGGAATTCAAAGAAATATGTTGTCCACCGGCCTACATAGTTAGCCTGTTCCATATTCTTCTAGGGAAAGTGCACCATGGACGTACCAATATCAATCACTGGCGTCTCCTTATGGAGTGTGACCTTAGCAGTCTGCAAGCGGAATGGATCATAGACAACGTCTGTCTGCCTATACCAGGAGTCGGACTGGTACCACATGTTGCTGTCTCCAGAGTGGCCTGCCGCACCATCCTTCTTGCGGAAGTACGAAGGAGGCGAGTCTAGAGAGAATACCAATGCGAAAGCGTCATCTGTAAGCTTCATATGAGAAATCGTCTTCAGTGCGCTAAAGGGGACCTGAAACATATATCTGTTGATACGCTCGTACTGATTGATCTCACTTTCGCTGACATAGCCGGTATCGGCTTGGCTTCTTGGGTCCTTAAATTCGACGTTGAATTCTGCAACGATCTGCTTCTTAAGGAGGTCAACCACAAATTTTAAATCGTCCTTTTGGGTCGAAATGATTTCATGGTGAGACATCATAGATTCCGGGCTGACCATTAACCCAAACTGAAGTGTGGAAGGGCAAAATCTCATTCTAGGCGGGTAGAAGACGGTTTTCTTGATCGGACTCTGAACCTGAGTGCCTCGTTGTTTCTCAAGGATGCTCAAGTGGATAGGGTATGTGGATTGGCCCTTGTCGTTCAGTAGCATAAAGGCACCCCTAGATCTTTCCCAAAATGCTTCGGATGGAGGTGGTGAGAATTTGACTTTCCCATTGCCATCACGTTGACCAATTCCATTTGTAGAGTTCTCGTAGATCTCGATGAAAGACACGTTCCCGTATCGTTGGAAATTGGACCATAAGGTATAGGTATTTTCGCTATCTTTCAGGCCACGGAACCTGAGGGTCACTTCGTCCCAATTTCGCCATACGTATGCTGGTCTCGCAATGGCCGAGGATCCGGCAGATTGGCCATTTTGCGCATATCTCGATGGTCGTGGTCTTCGGATATCGGCAGGGTCAGATGGAGGTCCATATCGATTAGAATGTCGAAAACCTGATGCCAACATCGCGGAGGGTGTGCTAAAGAGTAAAGCTTCTGGCTGTTTAGCTTTGAGCTACGAAGATCATGCCGGTTGGAATGAAGAATGGCAGGAGGTGACGTAAGATTAATGGGTTGTATATTGAATGTGAAGGTTCAGGGTGAGTTTAGAAGCCTGTAGGGTCGCGAATATGTGTATGAAGGAGAGCGCCCTCGCGATTAGAATCACTCCGACAAGGCTTTGTGATTACCCTTGAGGGTAGCACATCTGCACAGATCCGTGTAGATTGGAGGGACACTGCCTTGAAATGATAGTCAGTCCAAGCAAACAAATAATTGGTGTGGAAAGGGTATTGGGTAGGATCGACAAGAGGTGGAGACTCCGTTTAGAAGAGCCAGGCCTTTATCTAGGAAAGATGCAAGATGGTGAATTCCTACGTGTGAATTAATCGAAGAAGAATTGAATAACCGAATGAGAGCTGTGACTCTTCAATTGAACATGTGAAAAAAATAAAGGGTTCTATAGAAGAGGGGAAGACGACGAAGAAAGGTGAAATCGCTCCCACAAAACAAACAATGCACCGCTTACTTGCAGCTAGCAAAGAACAAGCAGTGGTAATGTGGGCTGATACCTCTTCGTCCAGAACAAGGATTAGTATGGTGAATAGGACATAAGGAGAGCCTGGATATTTGGAGCTTGGCTTCTTTCTGTGGTTGAGTTGTCAGGAAATTTACAGTAGAAGACGTGACGTAAAGTCTCACGCGAACACAAAAGCAGTCAGGCAGTTACGCGATTCTGCCGCCGGGAAGGGGAGGCGGTGAAGTTCTGCATATTGTTGACAGCGCTTCTCAACCTTACTTTCACTACTCTATCGTCAACAATTTTGCTTACTGGCGCAATTGCTCTCAGATTGTACGACGCTGTAGGCATGAGAAGAACTCTGGTTTTCATGAGGCAACAGTATTTCATTTGGTCTATTTTCGGGCATCCTCCTTCATTGCCTTGCTGTCAGAGTAGTTCTTTGTCAAAGGTTTATTTATATATATTCATCTTCCATGATTTAGATGGAAGTCGATTGATGTATCTTTATTTTAATTTTATGTGGCAATAGACGATCGAGCTTTGATACATCTGCCATTACGATCAGTGATAGGAGACTATCCTAGCTCTAGAGTATCAACCCATTTTTTTTATATCACTATGCGTCTCCCTCCCTTCACATACCTGATCTTCTTGGCAAGGTTAGATTTGTGCACTTTGTAGTAACTGGGGTGTCACATTTTTCAGCCGTTAGTGGATATAATATGAACCAATACCCCTTTTGATCCATCAAAATCCTTTACGTTAGTTAAACTCGCCGCTAAATTCCCCCCAAAGCCGCATCCGATTATTTCCATCTGCCGGTATGGCCTCCATAATCAGTGAGCGGAGGTCATTGTAGGGTACTAAGGCCTGATATCATCGTGGGGTAGCAAGCGAGTATGTTGATCTGAATTCGTTTTGACTCCTCGCAAGAGAGTTCTCTCTCCGTAGTGCTAGTAAAGGAGGACGATAGAATAACCCACCCACGTATCTTTTCCTATACTCCCGTTTGGGAAGGTTTCAGTAAACACTCCAAACTTAATGATTTATTTTTATTTTTAAAAGCACCATCCAATCATCAAAAACATTAAAACAGACTATATTTCTGAAGATACCTAAGCCATACAATGCAATGTAACTAATGCTTCTCTCATCTACCAAAGGCTTTAGATCTAAATATGCTTATGACCAACCAAAACCATACAGAACACTGCAGCCTCAATAATTACTCCTCCAACCTAAAGAAATGCAAAACATCAAACCCATGTTACTATATTCCTAACCCTAGATCTCCTTGTCACTTTGCTATCCCTTGAACTTCACCAGTTCATCAGCTTTGTCGTACCTCAAATCCGCGGCCATCTTAAGTTCGACCCTGGAACATCTATAATCTTTCCCGGATTCATAATCCAATACGGATCCAGTGCCATCTTGATACTTTTCATCACGTTAATCGTATCTGGCCCTACCTCCGACAACAACGCCTCCTTCTTCCCCATCCCAATTCCATGTTCTCCCTGCACACAAACTGTCACCGAATATCCTAAAAGGTCGTCGAGGGAAAAGGGAGGCCCACCGTACAAGTCCCTTCCATTTCCAAAGCTCTTCCTACCATATTCTTCACACACTCCTCGACTTTTTCCCTCTGTCCCGGAACTTTACTGTCATAGAGAATACTCTCATGAAAGTTTCCATCCCCGATATGACCCAAGATACTTGCAAAGAGACCCAAGTCGTCCATCTCCTTTTTACTAATTTCAATAATATCTGCTAACCGACTGAACGGCACCGCTACATCCGTACTCCAGATCTCCTCGTCGCCCTTCCGCATAGCCATCATGCTCCACAAACTCTCTTTCCTCGCACTCCACAGCAACTTCCTCTCCTTGTCATCTTTTGCAAACTCGAATTCGCCTCCGTAATGGGCTTTCGCGATTGCACTAACCATTGCTATATTTTCCTTGACCGAAGATTTTGTTCCCGAGAACTTAAAGAACAACGTCGGCTTCTCGGACCATTTCCTTGGTGCTGTTGATCCCGAGAGATTAACTACCTTCATCTGAACCTCATCCATAATCTCCATAGCAGCTACCTGCACACCCGCCCTCATCACACCAGCAGCCGCCGCAGCAGCATCGCGAATCGAAGGAAATGTAACCACCGCGACAGAGAACTCCTGCGGCACTACCGCAAGCTTTAGTGTGATTTCAGTCACTAGGCCCAGAGTTCCCTCTGACCCAACAAACAAAGAATTCAAATTATACCCCGCACTCGTCTTTCTCGGTCTCCTCTTAGTCTTGATAACCGTCCCATCTGCAAGCACAACCGTCATATTAATAACCCAATCCTTCATTGCCCCATATCTCACCGCATTCGTCCCACTGCAATTTGTGCCTACCATACCCCCAATCTTTGCGTTCGGACCCGGATCCACAGGGAAAAACAGGCCACATTGTATTTTCGCTAACTGTTCATTCAGATCCATCCAACTAACACTCGGCTGTACAACGATATCCATATCTCCTTCATGTAGTTCGACAATCTTATCCATGTATGCAAAGTCGACACTGATTCCTCCGTATGGGGCCGAGAAATTGCCTTCTAAGGACGAACCGCCCGAAAAGGGGATTATGGGGACACGGTACTTGTAGCAGATGCGTGCGATTTTCGAGACTTGATCTGTAGAATTCGGGTACGCGACTGCAACGGGGAGAGGGGTGATATTAACAGTCGACCATTCCGAATAACCATGTACTTTCAGATCTTCAGGATCAGTGGATATGGTATCTTCTCCTATCGCTTGCCGAATTTCTTCAATTGCCTAAGAATGCAAAACATGTTAGCAGTCAATCGCCAATCGAAGACTTCTGAGAAAGGGGTTCGCTTGAGCCCCTCTCTTCTTAGCGTAACCCATATGAGATAAATCCTTCTAAAAGGAAATAAAGTGAAAAGAGGCGCTTACCTTCTCCATATCTACTACATTAGCATACCTTATCACTCCCCACTTTTCCTCGCTCCCATAGTCCCTCTTAGCTCTCGCCCTCTGCTGCCCCCTCCATCCAACCACCAAGCCCACACCCAACGCACTACCCAGCATTAAACCTACCACGGTAAACGTTGCCCATCCCCTTCTCCTGTGCTCCTCCTCAACTCTTTTCGCGATAGGAGTGTCCGCTCTATACCAGCCCTCTCTCGCTCGAGACCTTGCTATAGTTGAGAACCTCGAAGCAAGCATCGTGGAGCTCCTCGCACAGATTGGCGGGGTAAAAAGCAAAGTCCTTGAAGCGAGCCTCGGGACCAAGCCCACACCTATACAGGAGATCATCTCGAGCAAGGGGTTTCCACAGCCTTTCTTGTATTATTCGCTTTTCCTATCTTTTGCTCATTAAAATTCCTGTTGTTAATTTCTTCGTGTACTCAAATCCTACATCGAGGGGATAACGCCCTGATTATATGGAGAGGGATAGCGAGGGACACACGTTATCAAACTCTCCACTTTTGGATGACACAAGAGTCCGTAACTGACGCCTTCGCCTAGTTGGGTATCGACAATAACGTGGCGTGCTGTGTCCTCAAGACCTATTCCTGAGCAAATGTGTAGACTACTCTTATTTCATCTATTACACAACAACAATCTCTCGTCGCTAGATAGTGACAGGGAGGATTTCCGAGTGGAGGAGCTTATTTCAGGTGGGACGGTAGGCTTAACTCGTCTATGTAGACATCTTCCAGCTATCTGGTATTGACACAGTATCTATGTCAAGTCTACATACAAAAGAGCTTGAAGTAGGATGATGTATCTCTGATAGCTAGCGGTGAAGAACTCTGATCTCCATGAAAAGAAAAAGCCGCCCCTCAATCTTCCCCTTCAGTTTCACCAACTATTCTCCTCGCCTCTCCCGCAAACCAGATACCAATATGATACATCCAACACTGCACGTACAACTTAACCCAACCCGATTCGATACGCACATGCCCCCCACGGCGCCACCTCAGATCCATCGCCCATGGGTCTCACGATCGCAACACCGTGGGAGTAGCACACCTTAATCACTACATCTCCACTCTCTAGATTCGTAAGAAACAAGGGAGCTGTGTGTCTAAGCAATGCAGTTAAGAAACGGCCTTCGATTTCCACCGCTTTGTTTGGCTCAATTAGACTTCCCGCCATCCTCTCTTTCCTACATATCTTACCTCACAAAAACTACTTTTCTCCTCTCCTCGCCATGATCTGATGCCCGTAAACTTAAAAGGCCTGTCCTTAATACCATTGTAGCCTTGAATCATATTCAATGGAATAGAGAGTACAGCAAGGAAACCCCTCACAATAAATAAAACCCACGCCCTAAGCTCCTACGAAGTATATTACACGAGGCAAGAAGAGAGGAAATTGGGGATTGGTTGAGGATGTACCTACCAATTTCGTTTTAGTTGGGAGCATTATTGTTTCCTTTTTCTATTACATCGGCTGGGACGGCTACGAGGTGGAGGTGGTCACGAGGTACATGCACAGCTGTGAAGTATGCACCGAGAACGCATAGAATCAACGAGGCAATTGAAAGAAAATGCAGCAGGGAGGGAGGGCTTTTACATTGTTTGGTATTTATTGCTACCATGCCGAAATGCTACCATTTGCATCTCATGCTAAAACCTGCAAGGCCCAGTACTCCGTCCCTAACCCCCATAAATCAGAAACACATTTATTGGCCTGCGATAGCATGGGCACGTCTGCGATCTCTCTCCTCTGCAATAGTAAGCTTGACACCCTTGCCCTTTGGCAATGAAATCCATGGCTTCTCGGAACCGATGACGAAAACATTGTTCTCACGGGTAGCAAATGAATTGTCAATCGCATCCTTGATGTGAACGATGTTGAAGCCTCCATCGTGGCGCTCTCTGTGAGTGATGACACCAACACGACCCATGTTACGACCACCAGTGACCATTGCAATAGCACCAGTATCGAACTTGATTGTATCGGTGATTTTGCCAGTGGCAAGATCAATCTTGACGGTGTCGTTGACCTTGATGCTTGGGTCAGGGTAACGGATACTATACGCAAGAAATCGTCAGCATTTCTGAGGGATGGGGCATAGCAACCGTTGATCTGGCTGCTTGTTCGGGGTGGTTCGACCAAAGCTTGGACCAACGGCTGAATGATGTCTTATGAGAACTTACGTTCGTGCATCGTGCGTGACCAAGAATGGGATTCCGCCCTTGCCCAATTGTACTCTCTTGACCTTTCCGAGCTTATATTCGGCCTCCTCGGCTTGAATTCGGTGGACGGTGAAGCGGCCCTTGGTGTCGTAGACAAGACGGAAGTGCTCGCCAGTCTTCTCGATGCTGATGACATCCATGAAACCTGCTGGGTAGGTGGCATCGGTTCTGACCTTGCCATCAACCTTAATCAAGCGTTGCATGACGATGGCCTTGGTCTCGCGGGCGTTGAGGGCATACTTTAGACGATTTCGGATGAAGACGATGAGGGGCATGCAGTCACGGAGCTTGTGGGGACCGGCAGATGGACGAGGAGCGTAGGCACCGGAGAGTTTATCTAAAAGCCAATGCGATGGCGCGCTCAAGCGCTTCTGATGCTTCTTTCTATGGAAGGAATAAAGTTAGCGTGCTGATCGAGAGAGTCGCAGGACCTGCGCAGAGCTGTAAGGAATCAACAACTCAAAGCAATAGACGATGAGCGGTATCGTGTATGTGCCAGGCGTTACTCGAGCCTGTAATGGTTTGCTCGAGTGCTGTCTTGGAACTTCGGAATTGCCAGTCGCATTGTTGATACTACAATTCTGCAAACCCCTTGAAGTCGTCCACTTTGTGAAAAGAGATTGTAATTGTATAGGAAGGGAAAGTACTCACGGTCCTCTACCCATTTTGGCGACTCAATGTTGACTTGAGAAGATGGGATTATGTGGTTGTCGAAAGTTGCTCGTAGTCGGCTTGAAGAAGTTCGCAAAAACATTTCGAAATCTAGAAAGTTGTGGGTGGTGTTCGCCTAGAAAAAGGAGCTAGCCTCTCTCTGGACTAGCCGCGATAAAAAGGTTGCGAGTCATGTGATGCTCCATTCACATGCATGTCTTGGCAGCACGTGCTATACGATGCTTGAGCATCTGCGAAGTACAATAGGAAAAGCGGGCAGGGAAGAGCCAGGAGCTTTGAAAAAATATTATATTGTTTATGGTTGAGACTGGCGTCATCGAAGGTAACAGGCGTGAGTTAGGGTATCAAAGAAGTGTTCCGGGCCGTAACGTACACGTGATATATTTTGTTCCATCTACCTTTTTTTAAAAAAGACAGCCTGAGCTAGGAGCTCATGAAAAGCTCAGTTCCAGTTGCTCTTCAAGTTGCAGGCTGTAGATTTTATTACCCCAAAGCTCTCTATTATTCCGTATTATAATGCGAAGCTAATTTTGTCAGCTAAACTACTGATCTCACTTGGTATTTTCACCAGTTCTAGACCCTTTCAGCGAATTTATATTCTGTTAAGCGTTAAAATAGGAGCTATCGTGTTGGCTCGTAGTCTCTTTGCCGTCTTGCAAAAGACGAGTGTAGAACAAGATGTCATTGCTGAAAGCCGAGCAAAAGTTGAAAGTACCGCCGTCTACACATTTCCCAGCCCCATCAAAATGCTTCTTCAGTCATATCAGATTTATCTCTAGAAATGGCGTCGGTTGCACCTCGACTGTCTTGCTTACCCCCTCGGGCTTTCCCATACTTGGCCCTTATCCCAGATCCCAAATAAATGTGGTAGTGCTGCTGTAATTTTATCGAAGTTTGGGGAGATTATCACCGGTGTTATAATCTCGGTCCATACGCTGCACTGGATATAGGTTTGATGTTATAAAATTACACGTTCGTATATAACCACGGCGGTTTTGAGACGGGTGTAGCGCTCTGCGGTCATTTTAGTGATGGCGACGGTTGATGGCATTCACAAATGCCATCGGAAAGCGCTCTCTGCCTGAGGCTTAATCACCTCCTCCCAACCAATCACGGCTCTTGGAGGAAGAACCCGGTTCCCTAGAAAGTAAACTCCCGTGAAGCCGAGCAACTTCCACGTTAATTCTCAATCCTTTTTCAACGTCCGTCTTGACCTTCAATTTCCTGCCGAATACACACAAAGTACTGTACTTCCTAACCTCCCACTCAAGCTTTCTCATTACCACCAAACCATCATGCCTCGTCAATCTAGATCCGGTGGCGGAAGCCGTCGTCCATCCGTTGCTCCCTCCAGACCAGCACCTCAACAAACCCGTCCATCAACCAGCGCCGCCTACCCTCCTGCCCGGACACCCCAAGCTCCACCTCCTCCTGCTGCCGCTCCGGCCCAACAAGCGCAAGGTTCAGCTGGACCGGGTCTCTTTGGGCAGATGGCTAGTACTGCTGCGTACGTTCACCTACTTCCTCGTTCCTTGACTTCCATTGCAGCAGAGACTGACGGAGATCTTGGTATAGTGGTGTAGCAGTCGGCTCCTCAATTGGGCATGCCATCGGAGGGTTCTTCGGCGGTGGATCCTCAGCAGCAGCTCCCGAGCAACCCCAGACCAATGCCGTCGCCGCACAAGGAAACGAAGCTACGCAGAGTAATTGGGGTGCACGAAGCTGCGATGTGGATGCCAAGCAGTTCACAAAGTGCTTAGACGAGAATCAGGGCGATATGCAAATCTGTGGTTGGTATTTGCAGCAACTAGTAAGTGGACTTCTGAAGCACAATTGGATACTTTGTGGGTTTAGGACAGAGGATACTAATGTGAGTCCGTGTTGCAGAAGGCTTGCCAACAGGCCGCTAGCAATTATTAGATGAAGGTTACTTGAATTAAAATATCTGCATGGATGTGTTGCGATTGCATGGGAGGGGCGGGCAAGATGTATTATATTTAAGAGCCAAGAGGCAATACCATTCTTCTACCATCTTCGCGGGTTTCCCTCACAGTCCTATTGATATTGGTGCACTGTTTCGGTGTCTGTTACTCCGTGCTATTTGTCTATTTCTTTAGGTTGTAACCGTCCAGTAGATCTTCGCCCCATGCAATGCGTAAAACATCCTTGAACGGGCAAATAAGCAAATTTCACTCTAGGACATTAAGACCTTACGAAATATTCCAAGTATTTAAACATGGGGCAATGATTTGTTTCAACAGTTTGGGCCAAAGAAGAAAATCTATTCCTGTTCTTAGTGTCAAATTCTACATTAAGATGAGGAAATATCTCATGGGGTTTAGAGCTGTATGCCATCAATCACTTCAAGTCGTTTTAATGGCCAGTTCCGATGCCAGAAACTTCTTATATGTTGTTACTTAGATTTGTTGGTTTCAATGTCCTAAAGCTACTATCCGGGATTTTCTATTATAACCCTACCTCGTCACTCCTGCCCCTACATGCAGTTCTAAATATCTTCTCGCCGTCCGCCTCTTCACCTCATAAATACGTCTCAATTTCTTACAGACCCCCTCTCCCGCCCTATACCTAAACTCCTTCTAACACTCGAGCTTCCACCATTTCCCCTCTCTCCCCTCAAAACATTGATCCGCATCTCATCCCGCCCAGACCAGCATCCCCCCTCACCCTCCCCAAAGCTTCAAACCCCATCCTGTTCCCCAAAAGCAAGATTTCCAATTTCAATGCCACTTCATTGAGAAGAAGATCTTGGTTCTGGTTATCGACACAATATTAAATACCATCTTGATGCCCGGTCTAAGGTACCCTTTCCAGCGCCGTATAACCTCATCCGGATCATCCAACAGCGCAAAACAGCTCGCACAGCCAACCATATCAACCTCGCATCCCCCATTTCAATTCCTCTAAGCACGAAGCATACTTTCTACAAATCTCACACTGCCCAGCAACCCTTCTTTCTCGGGTTTTGCCTCGGCAATAGAGAAACAAGCGATATGTCGTCTCCGATCGCTAATGCGGAAGGAGTTACAGCATGAATGCACCAGAGAAAACATCCCCTGTACTGGAGCTGATATCGAGGATGTAGTAGTGAGGTAGTAGGTTGCTTAAATGGGGTGGAAGCTAGACTCGGAGCCAAAAGCCGAGCCTCTGATACCATAGATTTGGCGGAGTGTTTGGAGGCTAATGGAGGGGTTAGGGTATCGTCATTATAGGTGAGGTTTGATACGTGTTTGACTTACTAAGTAATGATGAGGCGGTGGATATATAAGGTGGGTGCTAAGAGATATAATGAAAGATGTGATGAATGATCATATTCAACAGTGGTGTGAAGATTAACTTATCCACTCTCACTGGACGGCTACAGCTTGCTTGGTCAGGATCTTAGGAAGGAGTAAAAGGGGGAAGATAAACTAAGTCCTTGTCGCAACCTTTACTAATTTTCAGAGTTGAATGATAAGACTCGTCCTTTCAACGGGATTTGGAATGTATGCCAAGGTTTTCAAATAGTATTGATTCACAAATGTAAAATGACACTACATCCAACATTAAGACTTTTGCCTGGCCTTGTAGGTTCTTTCTCCCACCATAAAAACAGAAATCTACCAATGAGTATTGTAGCTATTAATCACTTAAATGTAACCCTTCAGCACAGCAGCTTCGGCATTCAATATCGAGGATCCAGCAGCTCCAATGACAGCTCAGGTAAATTAGCTTTACTCTCACTTCATGAATGGCACAAGGATATACTTACTATTATGGCTCAGAGCCACAAACTTCAGATCAAAGATGCCACTATCATCTTCTCTCACTCTCCCAACGCTGACTGTATATCCATTCTGCGTATTCCGATCCAGCCTTGGTTGTGGCCTATCTGGTTCCTCCATGACCAGAATGGCCGGCTCTGGAGCAGACGGACATCCCAACATCTGTGCCTCGCTGACATATCCACTCAAAGCCTTCTTCACAGCTTCCGCCGTAGGTTTGGGCATACTCCTATCCTTGAATCTGAGCGAAACACAAGCCGTATGCCCATCTAGGACCGCAACTCTATTGCAAGCCGCTGAAACCTTCAGCGAAGATTGGCCATTAAAACCCGTTGTCTCAGCATTTACTTTCCCCAGTATCTTCTGAGCCTCGGTCTCGAGCTTGTCTTCTTCTCCGGAGATAAATGGAACCACATTGTCGATAATATCCATGCTGCTTACACCAGGATAGCCAGCTCCAGAAACTGCTTGCATAGTAACTATGCTGACTTGATCTACTTCTCCGAAAACCTTCTGTATAGCTGCGAATGGAATGACCAATCCAATGACAGCGCAATTCGAATTACAAACTAGGAAGCCTTTCTTAAGACCAAATTGCTGCCGTTGGTGGGGAATAACATCGAAGTGAGAAAGGTTAACTGTAGGGACAACGAGAGGGACGAGAGGATTTCGACGATGATTCTTTGCGTTTGAAAAGACTGCCAATTCGGCTTTTAGGAATTCCAACTCTAAATTGTCGCATCAGTACCAATTCCTAGCCTTTATATTTTCTAGTCTTCTCACCAATTTCGCCGGCAATGTCAGCGTCCAAACCACTGAATATAATGTCACAGTCCGCAAATTCGCTAGATTTGCACTCTTTCACTATCAGACTTTCAACATGTTTGCCCATTGGTGTAGCCTGCTTCCATTTAACGGCATCTTTGTATGTCTTTCCGGCGGAGCGAGAGGATGCGCCGACGGCATGTAGGGTGAAGTACGGATGTTGTGCGAGGAGGAGAACGAATCGTTGACCGACTGAACCCGTTGCACCCAGAACTCCTGGATAGTCAATTAGCATCTGCAATACAGATTTCTAAGCAGGGCTAGACATCTTGAAGCTTGTCGTCTGAACCAGCCATATGGGGGAAAGCTCACCGCACTTCTTAGTTGGGAATTGGGGGGCCATTGCTATTGGGTTTTTGGATAGAATTGGGATCACAGAATATTGAGAAGAAGGACTGCGGGGAGATATAAAGAGGAAAGAAAGGTATGAGTGGTTGTTGAAGATTGTGGAAAATATGGTTGAAGACTCATCTGTTCACAAGCCTGGCGAGATCGGCGGCGAATTTTTGGAGGGGTCGTGGTTGCGTTGCCCCTCTCTCTCGCCACTTTGGACCCCTGGAGAGGATAGCGTCAGTCTCATAACCACGAGTTAAGTAAGGCGTGTGATAGAAATTGGTTTGTTTAAAGCTTTTCTAATAACCAGAGCGGCATGCTTACTTGAAATTATGAGGGTGTTGATCTATCTTTTGTTTCGACTTCAATTGCTTGGAGTTTCCTGTTCGACAGTCATGTTCCTATGGCAGGAGACACTCGAAGAACTCGAGGAGACAAGACTGAGCTTTCAAAAGCGACTTTACTATTGCGGTACATTTCTTTCACTTTGCTGTTATGTACCATTCTCCTCTTTCTTCTTCCTCGTGGAAAAAATGTGACGAGGACATCATTATGAGGTATGCCCACTAAAAGCCCAACGATATCACTTGCCAAAGAAGTCCACTCCAATTTCATTTGATCTCTACATTACCTCCTCAAGACTGAACGCCTTTGTCCGAGCTTTGAGATAGTATAAAATGCTCCTCCGGATCCCACATGTAATTATCTCCTTTTTCAATATGTTTCGCAAGATCCTACCCTGAAGCTTTACTAGCCTGCCTTACGCCACCTGATGTCCTTACCAGGAGCTGCTACCCCCTCCCCAACAGCATGTCAGTAATAATAAACTGTTTCTTTACCTAATTCCAGTAACTTAAGATTCCTCGGAAGCTTACTTTTGGCTAATCTGTATGTTGCTAATTAAGCTTTGATGGCCAACTAGAATCTAACTGAGAGTTCAAAGCCGTCGTGGAAGATATTGACCATCAAACCTCTAGGTTTTATAAAACATCGAAGCAGGTTCTCTTCCATCTAAGGGCGTTTAACTTCACTTCCGTCTCCGTGTCGCCTCCTTCTCGCTTGTAAAATATCTGGTATCTAGTATCCATCCGGAGAAATACATATAGAGCATCTGGCTTTTGATTCAAAATGCGTCGAAATCCGCCTATCTTTAACAACCGTGGCCAGGAAAGGTCACAGGGTGACATTCAATTTCAATTTTAAAAGGTACAGTCTCTAAATTACAAAGGAGTGTAAGAGAAATACATATAAAGTAAAACTCCCGCCGAGTAAAAGCGCCACTATTGAAAATCGAAGTATTCCTCCCGTCTCCTCCCGCCCCCTTTTCTTATACCTTATAAGAATGTCATTAAGATTACCATTGACGAAAACAAGCCGTCAAGAGCTAGGAAATGTTTTGGGTAAATTAGGGGCGATATTTGCCAAGGATGTCTCTTCTTAATAAGCGTGGGAAGGCCGTGAAGGTTGTAGATAGGCCCAGTTGGTAACGGATACGGATACCATTTTCTCGGTCGATTTCTGGAGCGATTTAGATCACAAACCTAAGCCTATCGATTTATATATTCACCCACATTTCAAGTATGAATGAGGTAAGCATTTCAATATTTAATTGCACTTCACGCCAATACAGAACAGCGGTCTTATTTTAAGCTATTATTTAAACCGAGCAGCCCGAAATAGGAATATCTGGGCAACGCGGTGCGTCTTTGTTTCATAGCTGTGCGGGTGTTAATTATGGATTGATTATGTGCAAATTAGATATATAGAATAGAAGATGTAAATTTTGGAAGAGGAAACCCCTTGAGGGCGGATTGATACAACATATTCCGCAAGTACAGTTCTTTAGCCAATTTCTGCTTTTGAATGATATACCCTTGCAGTGTTTGCGTTACCTATCTAGTGAGTAATGCCACAAACTTTTAACGACAGGCAACACAAGGTTTCGAGAGTCACCTAATGAGCACATATAATTGAAATATACAAGGATGATCTTCAATACGATAGAGCAATGGGGGCTGCCAACCGTGCAAACCCTTCCGAGGGGTTTGCTCCAATGTCAAATTTAACTCTTGTGAGAGAGATTCAACCGCCAAACTCCAGCGAAAACATAATTCCCACGAGCGGGTATCAAGTGTACAAAGCCCACAGCTCCAACGCCAAGCAATGCAAAGAAACGCAAAATCGAAGAAGGCTCAAGTTTCGTCAAATGCTGTCCTGTTGCGCCTTCAACATGGCTCGTTCTGCTTTATTCGGACGGGGATTCCTCCTCGGCTTCTTAGGTACAGGCGTTTCAATGTTTTCCTTGTTCCTCTTATTTGACGAACTTGAAGGTGTCGAGGTCGAATTCCCTGACGCTGGCGCTGAATCTAACTGCTTCTTCTTCCTAGCCCTTTTCCTCTTAGGCCTAATAGGAGGAGGTGTAGGTTCTTTAGCGATATCTGCTTCTGGTTCATTCTCTGAGCTCGAGTCGGAGCCGGAAGAATCAGATCCAACCTTGGCGGGAGACTCTTCAATAGGTTCTACCTTCTGTTTCGTGTTTGTCTGATTTGACAGTTCTTCGAATCGTATGTGCGCTTTGGCTCGTTCTTTGGCTTCTCGCTCCGCACGCTGGAGGTCGTACTTCTCGTTGCCAACCTTTGTGGGGTTAGTAGGAAAACTTCTGTGGTATACAGAGATGACCAACCAAGCCAGCCCGGACAAATCGATGAGCGGCATCCTTATCTAGTAACAGGCTCCTCGCTGCTGCTGGTGTCTCAGCAGTTTTTATTTTATCAAAGTACTGTCTAACTCTTGTGAGTTCAACAAAGACAGGATGCTCGCGCGCCTTGACCCCATGCAGTCGCAAATATGCTAGAACACTGGTTAGCCTGAACCTCTCTGGGAAACCAAGAGACTTACAAAACAGCATAGACTCAATGGCATATGTGACCAGAACGTAGAGTTTCGCTTTATCCAGCAAAGGGAGCTTCGACGAAGTGTCTGACAATGCGGCCTTGAGAAGAGGTTCCAAAGACTCCTCCAAATCGTCAATTTCGTCGTCCAGCTGCTCTATGAGAGCCAAGATCTTGCTAGAGTCCATGATGGAAATCGCAGCATCTGCGGTCGGGGGTGCTGTCACCTTTTTCTCTTGATCAGCGGAGGCTAATTAATAGAATAAGTCATATACGCTCGAGTTCTGTGGAGCAGGCGTAAATTCAAGTTTACGAAGTAGAAAAAATAGATGCGGCCGCCTCGGTTGATTTTTGGCTGACCCGACCCCGACCCGACCCGGAGAGTAAGGGTAATCGACTTTACGACATTTTTTACTTGCAGCTTCCGCTGGTCACCCTCCCCCAACGGCATCCAAGTCGACAACAAAAACAACAATAACAGCAAAACACCATTGGAAGACCGCCAGCGATAATTGACATTGACCAATTCCTCGCCGACGACACCTTTAGCTTACCTTTACCTCCTCAATTCCTTACCATCGCAACCAGCCCCGCTGGACCTCATTTTTGCCATGAGTCGCCATCGATATCCGTAACCCTAGAGAAAATTCACCCTGTCTCTACCACATTGCAGCGGCGGTCGTCCGCTGCTGCGGGCGCTTCGTCGAATACCTCATAGCACGACATGGAATCAAGGTAATGTCTGTGTGGGCCGGGTGGCCATGGGGAGGAAACATTCAGATGCGCGAGAGGGTTATGTACTGTTGGCCAATATGGGAATGGAGAGACAAGGCCCGAGTATCCCTTTAGGCCCGTTGCCATTCAATATTTTGGGTACAGATGAGATGATTTTCAGGCCCTCGGATGATGTCTACTCGATTGGTCGTCGGATGGATATTCTGAGGCCGGGCAGAAGCAGCGCTATGAATAGCAGTTGGACTATTCCTTCAACTGTTGGTTCATTTGACGTGGAAAAAGAAGAATCAAGAGTTGAAAGTCATATTGGAGATATAGAGATGCGACTGTCGAATATCGTGAAGGAGATAAAAGCGCTCAGCGGCGAAGTCTACAGTTACAGCTTCATTTACAGCTACAAAGCCAAGGAGAGAACGACTCCAGTGGCGGTATGCGAGGATGTGGAACATGAGGATGAGGACTTCTCGGTCAGCGAGGAGCAAATACACAATGTACTCGATACCTCAAGGGAAAGCGGGCCCATTAATCCTACAATTAACCCCCCGAAGGAGCCGGATACTGCACCGAACGAAGTCCCCATTAACGTCCATGTTCGTCGCGTTTTAGACATGAAATCACTCACCACATGGACAGAGGCCAATCCTGATCCAACAATACATATTCTAGGTATGGGGGCTATTGGGAAATACATGGCACACTCACTAGCCTCCGTTCATCATCCAAGACCAATTACTTTACTCATGCACCGACCTTTGGAGATGCAACAATGGCATGACGAGGGCGCTGCCATCAGACTCGTTAGAGACGGAAAAGTCGATATCCAAACTGGCTTTCACGTGGAGTCATCCGCACCCTTTCGCAGAAGAAGTCTTGATCAACGGTTTCCAGGTTTTGGTGAGAACCTGGAGCACACGGCGGAACCACCCACTAGTATCATCCAGACCTTGATTGTCACCACTGATGGCGAGATAACCATCCCGGCTTTGCGAGCAATTAGACATCGGATTCGACCAACCACCACTATCCTCTTTATTCAAGATGGCTTAGGTATAATTGAGCGTGTCAATGCTGAGTTTTTCCCAAGCCCTCACCCAAGGCCAAGTTATATCCTTGGAAATATAAGTCATCGATTCTTACCTACGGAATGGAAGTTTAGCCTCATAGAAGCACATCCTGGCTGCCTCACCTGTTCGATAATTCCTCAAGGTTTCTCCAGTCCTACCAAAGTATACGGGACAACCCGCTGGCTCCCCGCCACTAGGCACTTGATGGTGGCCCTGAAGTCGACACCCGACTTCAACACAAAAGCTTACGGTCCTCAAACCTTCTACAAGACCCACCTTGAAAAATTAGTTGTCCGTTGTATTATAGGCCCTGTCGCAACAATGTTTGACTGTACCAACGACCTACTCCTTTACAATCGTGCTGCATCTGCGGTCTGGTGGCCCCTACTAGAAGAACTCTGCCAGATCATCCGCGCCATGCCAGAATTAGGTGGCCGCCCAAGACTAGAAGAAGACTTTTGGGCCCCACGAATCCACAGAATCCTTGTTTCTATATTGAAGAAGACTGGGAAGAACCAAGACCGGATGTTGCAGCAAATCAAGAACGGCAGCCAGACGGACATTGAATACTTAAATGGGTATTTTAGTAGAAGGGCGCGGGAATTAGGAATCAAGTGTCCGACAAATGATATGCTTTACCAGATGGTGAAGGGCAAACAAGCGGCTCAAAGTAGGAAGTTAAATGAGTATATACCCTTTTCACAACCTTGAGAGAGATATGTCTGGACCAAAATGAGCATTTGGTGGGAATTGGGGCTTTGGAAGGGCGTTTCAAATAGAGGAACGGGGGTGGGTCCCGGATTGTACATTTGTTTTGTAGAATACTATACTTATGGGGCATTAGACGTCCATGTATAAAGACGAGAAGAGGCATGTAAGATTAAAATCTCCGCAACTTTGCCTAAGGAATTACTGCGGTATATTTATTGTTACTTACTTTATTTATACATGCCATTTTTCTCCAATTTTCTACCGGATTGATGATTAACCATTATACGGCCGGTGTTGAGGGCACTTCTGCTGGCTTGTTAGTGCCTCTCTATGATGTTCAGGGCAACAGGTGTGGTCAAAGGATGAATAGAGTATTCCCAAATCGTGATTATACAATTCTCTTGTTGTAATTTTTATACTTGTAAGTTTACTACAATTTTGAGAACCATGGCGCAGGGAGGCTCAATTCAACCAGATAGAAGCTCGCCCCGGAGGACATAGAGGAGTTATGCTAATAAATAAGAACCTAGTGGCTGACCAACTCATCTCTCTATTCGAGCTTCCATCTCCACCTAGAGCATTTGACCAAAGACTCGATGAACTGAAGGAGGGCTGTGGAGCATAAAATGTAACTAACTCATTCAACGCCAACTGAACGACAAATTTCCCTCCATAATCTATGAACAGAAAGCCTCTACTTCGAACTTTAGACCTGACGACTATTAGCTAGTTATACATAACTATATGACTACATGGTCAATTTATAATAAAGAAACGGCAACTATAGCGGTGGTAGCCTCGACGCTTTATGCCCAACACCACCATGACCGAATCATTTGATGAGCGGAAGATTCGAAGAATCCACAAGTCGTTATTGGCGCGTGCGGGGAGGTGCAGAAATACTTTAGTGAATCCGATTTTTTAGTTGACATGTGTGTGTTATTGATGTCGTCGCTTCACCTGTAACCTTCCGCGCCATAGAAAAAGTCACTCGACAAGCTCCACAAGGCTACCGCTGCCCCTCACCCCTCACCCCTCACCAACCTCCCAAATCTAACCACATAATGGAGGACGATGATCTAGCACAGGTATAGAATTTCTGCCTCTCCTAAACTATATAGACAACTTATCATTACTAGATTAGAAAAGCTCGTCTCGAGCAACTCAAAGCCCAGCAAAGCACAAGCAATGGTGCTGATGCTTCCAGCAATGGAGGAGAAGATAGGCAGTAAATTCTCCATCTCCCTCTCCCTATTCTTTCCATTTCAAGACCAACCCACTAAAACCCTTCTCAGAAAAGCAGAAACTGAAGCTCGCACCTCGATTCTCTCCCAGATCCTCGAACCCGAAGCCGCTGATCGACTCGGACGTATCCGCCTCGTGAAAGAGAGCCGCGCAAGAGACGTTGAGGACCGATTGATTACTTTAGCACGAAGCGGACAGTTACGGACGAAGGTTACAGAAGAGCAGTTGAAGGAGTTGTTGGGAGCTGTGGCGGAGACAAAGGAGCAGGAGAAGATTGTGGTTACGAGGAGGAAGGGGAATTGGGATGATGACGACGATGATTTGTTAGATTTCGAATGAGCACGAAGGTAGGAATGATCGAGAGGGGGATGGAAAGCTTGGTTCAAGAGTGTATACAAGGGAAAGGGGCTGTAAGGACTGAATGGGAGGGAGGGATGGTGGGAGCACAGATGCTAGCATTCGGGAACTTATAGGGACACTGGGTTTGACGAAGTATTCTCCAATAATAGGGGTGCTTTCAGACCCAAATTAGGGAATCATGTTCTATGTGTACAGCCACAATGCATTGTTCCTGAGAGGTAGTGGATCCCATACTTTCTGAACTCCATCCAAGCAATGTGGTAACAAATATCACACTAATTCAAACCCAAGGTATCGCTGGCCCTCTCCTTCGCCTCCTTTTCTGCCTTCCTCCTCTGCCGCTCCGCTGTCCTAATTTCCCTCAAGTCAACCGGTTTCTCGATTCCCAACTCCGCCCTCAACTCCCCAACATCCTTCTCCAGAATCTCCTCCCAATAAACATTGATAACCTCCTTGGCCATTACCCCATTCCTCATAGCCCAAGGTCCATAGATCTTAAAAAACCTCTCCCGTTCTTTCTGCTTCAATGTAGCCACCGCAAAAATACTGAGTCCCGTCATGGGAAGCAGGGTATTTGCAAACTCAAAAGCTTTCAATGCTACCTCTCCTTCCCTCACAATTGGGAGCCCCGTAATAGCATGGTAGAAATCATGGCATTCCCTATATCTCTGCATCACATACGCACATTCCTCATCGTCGATATACTTGACAATCGGTCGAGTATCAGGACTGACTCCCTCCCGCTCTAACCACTCCACATACACCCTCCCAACGGTATTTCCTAGCAATTGGCGGAGATGGTCTATATTTAGTGTATGTGAATTCATTCGTGGCCGATCTCGTAGGATACGACGGCCAGTAGGGTCATCGAGCATAGCATTACGAAGACGATAGATAAAGTAGGGTGTTGCAGTTGCTTCTCCCAAAGCAGCTATGAGGTCTAATTGATCAGCTGATACTCTTTTAATCCCAATTGGAAATAATACCTCCTCGATATGGATTCCAGAAACTCCCAAGAGCACTTCCAACCGCCAACCCAGCTCGTTCGATTCTCGTGAGAGGGACATGGCCGGGGTAGTTTGGAGGGGGTCGATTGAGAACGCTGAAATTTCTAGAAGATAGTGAAATTGTACAGGCTGCTAGTAGCTCCCTAGGCAAGCCCGTATGCGCACTTTGGCGGAGGAGGAGCAGAGCCATTGTCGTGGCTCGAAAGGTGTGAAGGGTGCTGAGAGGCGGTCGAGATCGGTCGATGAAGGGAGAGAGGCCGACCGAGTCTCCTTGAGCCGCTTCGGGTCATCAAAGGACTATTCGCCCAACAGCATTCAACATAGTGGCTCTTTCCATGTCTTTTTCGCTTTGACAAATGGATACACGATAGTACCTGCTTCCTACCGGCTCGGATCGATGGATATTCATGAGGAGTCCACGAAATGGGTGGTCAGGCAATGGATCAAGAATTGACGGTATCAAACTACATAAATTTGAGGAAAACGGACTCGGAATGGTTTTCACAGGAGGACTTAAAGCATGCCAAACCGTTTCATATTGTTAACATTCTCGTATTATATTTGCCTAGTGACATAAACTCTCGTTAGCTTTGTCTCTCTCCTCCCCTTATAATTACTCTATGTTTCATCCCTAAGCAGGCATTCGCTTATGAGCTTACATTTGCAGGATGTATGCCTCTTGGCTTCGTCTTGCTATAGCTATAGCCCTAACTTGCACTCTCTAATGTACCTAATAACCTCTCTTCAGAATTTTCAACTCTTACCTTCAAATCTGTCATCGTTCTTGAATATTTTAGAGACAGATCATCGAATCTCTCATTTCTATCTTCAAAATCTCCCCCCATCGGAATCTATGACCCTCCTTAATCGTCAAAAAGAGAGATCAGAGGCCAATTGGAGATGGTCCACAAAGTGCTCACAGAATTACAATAGTACAGAGAAACTGTAGATTACAGGTTTATTAATGCTGTCCCATGGAGATTAGATAATTTGAACGGTTAAGTGAAGTGTAAGCAAGAAACTTTAGAGAGGACGTTAAGAGAAGAGCGTTATTATTTTGTGAATTCCCATGGCTGGTATTTTGACACCCTGAAGGAATAAGTGAACAGACTATAAGAAAAATAATCTTAACCTGTTATAATTGAAAATGTCAGCAAATGGAGTCAACGTCAAGCAATCATCCTGGTTCTTTGGTGTTTTCTTTACTTTCACCGTTGGATGTGCACAGTAGAACGTTCATGTGATGACTAAAAGCCAGGAGTAAAGATATTAACCTCTTCCTCCTTCTCATCATTCCATAACCACGCAATGCACTGTCTCCTTTATTACTAACAGGTACAGCATATCCACCTCTATTTCAGTTCCCACCACATATCCACCTTCGACGCCACAGACTTTCTTCCTCTTGACTCACATATCCTTCCCTCCCTCTTCGCCAACTACAACTAGAGCATCTCGAAGGGTACCGTTTTCTAGGTCACTACGTCCTAGATGGTCTAACAGGCGAACCATGCGATTGCACCAACATCACCCTACCATTACCTTTCCATTACCTTCGGTCAATGGTCCCAGATGGTTGAGATGGTTAAAAGTGGTAAGTCTACAAATCGTACCCTTTATTAATGACATCTAATCCCCCGCTACCCTTTACCTGGAACTCTCCCATAAACCAGTGCCAACAGGAAAATTAGGCGAGGAATCCGAAGAGTACCATCGACAAATCAACGTCACCCCCCTTAAGATCCTACGAGCTATGAAACGAGACGCGAAGGCTACCTTGAAAGATACCGATGCTTTGAATGCTGGATTTCCAGAACGACGAGAAACCGCCCGCTTTCGCTAGCTACAAACCGTACACATTCTTGAGCACGGAATCGGGAACTAGGCATAAAAATTGCCAATCAAATATATTTGAGACCGATCTCCCGGAGCGAGGAATGATTTATCATTATTATTAATGTAAAGCAAGCCAATTTAATCACTATCCCCATTTTAAGCTTACAAACAAACAATGAGAAGTAAATATTTTGACTAGACCAAGTCTAATCACCAATAACCCGGGGAAGAATAGCACATTCCCTCTCAATCATGCACAACAAAAAGCTCCCCCCGTCGAGAATGAGCTAATTCTACTCTGCACCAGCCCCCGCCCTAGAACCAATAACTCGTCCTCCTGGCCCCAATCTCCAACCCATCACCCCCGCCCTCGTTCTCTCCAACCTCCTCCCCGTTCTCGACCCCAGGCTCCAAATCTAGGCTACTCATCAATCTCGGCATCGTCCTACTAGCAATCTCCCGCCCCCAATGGTGCTCTCTCTTAGGATTCTCAAGCAACGATACCGGGAACCCAGCATAGGGCATTCTTCCTTCCATCCCCCCGCCGACATTCTCCACCTCACAATCTCCCGCCTCCCCATCCTCACTCACAGACATCATTGACTTTTCCCCACTCAACGCCCCCTTCACGGCCCTCATATTCAAACTCGTACCTCTCCCTCCTGCACGATATCGCTCTTCGCCATCAGGCCTCTCTATCATCCCTCTCCCCTCAATTTCATAAACTAATCCCTCCAAGCTCGACATCCGTTGCACAACTGGTAGCCTGGGCACCTCCGTATTAAACCCCCCCTGATGCAGCGATGCTGATTCAACCTCCGAATAAGGATTCCCGGTCCACAATGACGAAGATGTATTTCCCAACTCTGTGACATCCTCTAGACTCAGCCCCCCCAACCCTGTTCGAGTCGATGACGACGATTCAGACTCAAATGAAGGCGTAATATTATGAAATCCGCCTATACTACTAACTGTATACGAACTCTGCTGGTACTCACGTTGCTTCCGACCTTGGATAGATAGACAATCATCGATGCTATGCTCATCAACCCCATCCAAAGCATGCACTTTACTCGACACCTTACGCTGGCGTAGAGTTCCGTGATTCGTTTTTCTGCTCGGGCTCCTCGAATTATGCTTCTCTCTTTTGCTGTTTTGGGCCTCGGTTTGCATTTCAATAAATGGAAACCCAAACTGCGAACACGGGGCATCACCAGGCTTCTTGGATTTGGTGGGCGGATTGGTGCCGCGGTCGTAGAAATCCCGCTCATCCTTGCTGGTTTTCTGGAGCAAGGTATCAATGATATCTTCGAATGTGACGATCCCAATAGGCTTTGGCGTACGCACCCCAACCACCCGGCAACCTCGGTTTTGAGCGCCTTCCAGCAGTGAATCGGTAGGTATGCATTCGAGACAGTCACGATTGAGCTCATCCTTTTCATCCGTCGCCCCTCCCCGATTGAGCTCTGACAAGATTCGGGCATTTGTTCGCTGTGTTGTGGTCCAGAGCATGGCGTTGAAGTTCGTGAAGCCGTGGAGACTATGGTTGGTGGTGAACTGTACGGCGCAGAAGGATGTTTCTCGTGATGGAGTCGGAACGACAATAGCGATTCTGGAACAGGACGTCAGCAGGATTAAATCTAAAATGCCGGGGGTTTGATAATAGCGGGCTAAATATGCCAGGGGAGGAGAATCTCAAAGTTCTCGAAAGCCATATTCAATACTGAGGTTTGAAGCCACTCACTCACCTTGATATACCAAGCTGAAAAATATTCAGGAGATCATAAACGGGCATATCCTCTCTCACGATTGGAATCGGGTAGAGTGGAAGATCTTTTACAAGGAGGATGTTCTCCGATGCATTCTGTGCTTTGACGTCGATGGTAATGAGATTCTGAAATGAAGTCAGCGTCGTTGATCTTGAAAGACTAGAGCCAAGGCGCTCATACCTTGGTATGAAGGAAGCCGTACACTTGACTGCCATTCCATGGTCTTGGGCCGAGTGCTTCAGCCCCAGCTTCATTTTGGGGGGGATTGCCGATTACTGGAATCCTACTATAGTTCCAGTTTTTGATCTTCGCGATAAAAGCTTCGTTGACGGGTTCGTCAATGCTGATTGTCTTGACCGCTGGCCATCCCACAATTAAGCCATGAGCCGTCACAATATCGGCATTTTCAATATCCTTCTCAGCATCCGTCACTGGGAGAATCTCGAGAATCTCAGGACCAATGCTTCGGGATTCAAGTCTCAAGGCCCCGACGACGGCGCCGGAGGCTGCAGGGCCAAGCATTCCACCATTCTTTGCAGACTTCTCATGGTATTTGACAAGCGCAGCAAGTTCTCTGGCATTGAAAATACTACAAGGTTGTTTCCTATGCCAGATGGTTTCTAAAATCCAGGAAAGCGGGAGACTGATGATAGCAGTGAACCACATGCAAGACCATATAATTGTTCGGCAATAATAACTCCACCAGAGAGAATCTCGGGGAATCAAATATTGGGGCAAAATCTCGGCGAATATGGCGATTGAAAGCGTAGAAACGAGAATAGGTATCCAAATCTGTTTGACGTCGAAAACCGTTTGAACGACGAACGGCAACGCTTCTCCGCAAGCAACCGAAATGATGATGAGAGAGCCTAAAGGAAGGTATCGTCAGCTCGATTTAGCGAGTCATCAAGCAAGGTTTGAATGGCTTACAGAGCATCCAGGTATAATGCTTCTTCAAGCGCAAAACCGAGAGTGCCTGTTTCCTGCCCAACTGTCAGGACAATACCACTAATCTCAGCCTTGAGCTCGAATGCGTAAAGGCAGCAAAGACGCCGAATAATCAAGGATGAATGGCCGAAATTGATACACCATACCTTGCATTGCCAGTAGACGAAACGCTCTTCATCTTCAAAAGCGTCTCATCCAATCCACAAACGGCCAATATCAACCCTGCCATCAACGAGCACACAAGCAACAATAACCCTGCCGCAAAACCCATACCCAGGCGAGCTGGACCTTGAAATACGAGCCATGTCCGCGATGTACCGATCCAGACTGTGCTGCCACCAGAGCCTGAGCCGAAGTCACGGATCGCTGTTAGAGGTGGCTGCGGGGGCCAGGGCCACATGGTTGGAGCGGATGGTATTATAGTAGATAATTTCCGTAAGTTGGTGTCAAACAATGGTCGATATGGAAGCTGGGAGTATGGCAATGCAAAGACGACGTTGTGTTGTTGAAGGATAGAGAGTTGGACAGAAAGGAACGAAGGCTTGAAGTAGAGAGGAGGACAGCCAAAGCGAAGGCAACTGCCTATGCGGGACCAATAACTAGCAATAACTAGGAGAAGGAACGACTCCCGCGGCCATTAACCAAAGGAAAGAATAAGGCAGACCAAGAGAGACATCCATATTCGGAAGCATATTTCCGAATGCTTTCCATGCTTTTATGCAAGGTCAACGCCGTCTATGATACAATACAGCAGTGAAGAATACAGCTAAAAAAGTAGTATTCGTAATCCCAGGTCTGCGACAATCCCACCCCATTTACCAACGCCTAAGTCCAGAACCAAATGTATGAGATCCATTGCCAGAAACCCCTACGTTCCAAGTATTGCAGCTGACAGTCTGAATGTCGACAACATAGCTCGAGTATCGAGAAAGAAAATAAGAAGCAATGATAGACTTTTATTTGCTGTGTGTGCTTACTCGGGTCGGGGTCGCTTTGCCCCATGAGGATTTTGCCAGTCCCCACCTGCAGCTTGATTCTGCTGGAAGAAAGCCGGGTTAAAATGCGGCTGCATGCCTTGGAATGCCCCGCCTAGAATAAATGATTAGCCAGTGTTTAGAAGGTAGGATGTAGAGGGAATAGGATGGGTAAATATTCAAAGTCTCCGCCCGGTTTGTGCTGATGCATAGTGTAGTTGTATCTCCGGAATTAGCAAGGCAATAGCCAAGCGTCGAGTGCATGCTCTTTTCCATACCTGGTACCTGGTGTCCTGGTCGTACAAAATGAGACCGAAGCCTACCTGGCATCCCACCCATTGGACCCATATTCATAGGCATCCCGCCCATTCCACCCGGCATACCCATTGGCATCCCACCCATTGGCATCCCGCCCATCATACCTCCCATACCGCCTCGACCTCTCATATTAGGTCCGCCTCGCATGTTGCCCATCATGCCTCCAGGACCACCAAATCCACCAAATTGCCCGCGCATGGAGTTGTTTTGGTAGCCGCCCATTCCATTATTAAAGCCGCCATTCATGTTACCCCCAGATGGTCCAGAGAAGTTGCGACCGAAGTTGTTCATGTTGCTGTTCATGTTCCCTCGGGCGTTGTATCCAGGAGTTCGTCCTCCGCGGAAATTGCCACCAAAGTTGCCATTCGAGTTGCCTCTATCGTTAGAATACCCTCCAGATGACTGTCGATTGTTTTGGCCCTCCTTCCCAGCTCGGGCTGGAGCATCTTTTGGTAATGTGCGGAAAGGATTGATGTTCGGGTTCGAATAAGTCACTTGGTGCTTCTTGACGTACTGTTGCCCCTCTCCAAACGCATCGATTTTATGCTTTGCAGCGGTGGCAGCTTGCTGTGATGTGAACTCTACGTATGCTTGTCTAATTTGCTGTTAGCAAGGGCCCCGAAAAACAAAGCATACCAAACCCACCCTTTGCTCTTGCCGTTAACTTTATGCTCTGAAAATGTGATATCCTTCAATTCATCCTCAACTTGGGCTTGGTTAACCCATCCGCGGATATCATCGTCCGTGTTCCACCAATGCAATTCGGAAATTAGCAAGGACGTCGTCGCCCCAGGATCAATAGGTCGGTCATCAGAGCCTTCTTTCCTCTTGACACCTTGCTGTTGCGGGGCTTGCTTGGGAATACTCAGTACAGCTCCTGTCGACTCGTCGGTGCTCTTGATCTTCTGCTGCTCGTGCACCTTGTGATCTTGGTCATCCTTGGAGGTTTTGATGTCTACATAATCTTCATCTACTTCCTCTTCGTGCTTCTCGCCGTTAGTCTCGGGGTGCTGCCCATTAGCAGGGGTGTCAACACCATCGATCTTCATGTCGCCTTCTTCGTCCTTCTTGACGTCGACATCTTGCTCTGCGTCGCCATAGATGTCAATGTCGAATTCGTCGTCAGCCATTGTGGAGGTTGCGTCTTTTCAAAAAATACCAATTGTCTGGAGACTGGGTCTTCTCTGGGAGATTTTCTGTATTGACTTGATAATAAACAGTGAGTGGTTCTGTATAATAGTGGCAATAAGATCAGCGCGTGAAAACATGATGATAACTCTCCCATCGTCGACGTGCATAGCCTTCGAGCCCACCGCGATCTTGAATAAGGTAGGTACATGGGATAGAATACAGATACGTACACTAACTGAAACCAAATAGAACTGGACTCCGAGCCTCCTTCGGCAAAGTACAGGGACAATGGAGATGGAAGATGAAGCTCTGTGCTTGCAATCTTGATACCGCACCCGATCGGAACAAGGTACAGGGAAACCTCAGCAGGAGGAGTGAGCAATGCCTCAGAGGGACAAGGCCCAAGTGTAGAGTAAAATCAACAACCCCTCTGTCTCCAAAGTATACAACCGTTGCAAAGAAGACCGCTCCTGTCTTGAAAATATGCTCCCCTTCTTCCTCAGCCTGATACAAGCCTCAATCGCAAAGGAAGTGCTGCTATCCTGCCAGGTGGTTAATTAGCGGAAGAAGGCAGTACCGCGCTTTATGTATGCGCGACGTTACCTCGAGTATATGATCGAGGTTGTTGGTGTTGGCGGTTGGCGTTGTTGTCAACGAAAAGAGATGGTGAGTTGGGCTGGGTTTGGTGTTGAACCTAACAAGAAGATCTCTGCCTGAGTTGTTAGGACGAAGGTACCGGCAAGAAGGGAGGTAAGGGTAAGGTAAGGTTATGGTATGGTATGAATTGTGGAGTAATGGCGGCCGCAAATTACGGTAACCCACCGACAATTAGCCCAAATACTAGTCGTATCGCCTCCCGTACGCTAATTTATTTTATGACTTCACGTGTCCTCTTCGTGAACCTTCTTGGCTCGCTGGCCTCTTTGAACCTCGTAACTCTTGACTTTAAAACGGGCATTCCCACTTCTCACGGCATTATCCCGACCCTCTGCTGCTGCTGCAGATTATTTCGACCATCGCAATACCGATTGCATACCTACCACCCCCCTCCCCGAATCCATCAACGTCGGCCGCAACTATGTCTGACCAAGTTCAAGAATTCCTGGATATCCCAAAGGACTTCGTTCGGGAGGGCTCACTCTTCATCACCAGGTGCACCAAGCGTACGTGGTCTTAGATCGCTGGAGTTTCTCCCTGATCCATCTTGCGATTCATTCACAAGCCAATCTGGCCTCGCGGCTCTACTCATGCAAATGCTAACCCCCCCATAGCAGATAAGAAGGAGTTTCTCAAGATCTCGGTATCTCTCCGTCTCCAAGCCCGTCCAATATTGAAAAACTGACATATTCCATGCAGCAAGCTGTCGGTGTCGGTTTCCTCGTCATGGGCACCATCGGATACTTGGTGAAGTTAAGCAAGTGCCCCCCTAGCTCCCTTACAATTGGATCTCATCTAATACCTTTGACAGTACATATTCCAATCAATAACATTCTCGTGGGCGGCGCATAGTTTGGGCAAGCGTTTATGTTTTGGCGCTAGGTTCGCGTTTAGGGGAGAGATAATTTTTCGACGGTCATGCATTGGGGGCATCTACCGAATATGGAAGCCAGGACTTGTATTATATTGGGCTGGGTTCACGTGGCATAGCACAGGTCGGGAGCTGGGGGGAAAATATATACCTCGTTCGACTCGTAGTACGGAAGGTGTTTTCGAATACAAGACAGGTTCATCTGTGATGTAGGTTTCATTCGGAATGGGGTTTCTGCTCCCACTTGGAAATTGTATTCTCAGGGGGTATCATCCTTCTCCAAGCGGAGGCTTGGAAACGAATCAGAAATGCATGTTTGCAAAAGGCCGGGACCGTTATGGGATTGCTGTTCATCGGATCCGATTCCTTACATTCTCCCGCGCGGAACAAAACTTTTCTACTAAGAGAATTTGCGCGGGTTGAGAAGCATTTGATTTAAGATCCTTATTGGTAATCTGTTGCTATCGATTTATTTCCGCCGCCCAAGATCTCACAGTAATTTAGAGTAGTTCTCTCGATTAGCTATCTTTACAGCCAGTTCGCTTGGATCTATCACGTCACCTAATAGAAAGATTGTTTCGTGCTTGATACTTGATATTATACTTCTCATGATGATTTTAAATGCTTTATTCAGACTAGGCATAGACCTTTAGTTCTTGCTATTGTCCTCCAGAGGAGTGATACCGCTAATTCTTTCTGCTCACCTCGTATCCCTTTTTTACTAAACCTGGTGCGAAGCAGTAGTTTTCTAGACTACATGAAATAAGGGAAAGCTTGAGGCAGTCGTTGATTAACAATGATAAAAGGCCTTGGTCTGTTATGTATGCTTCCCTTATCTTAACACAAGGAGTGTAGCTTTTCCCCAGGGAGGGTAGTAACCTACTCCCTGTTCTCCACTCATCCTGTGTTTAAAATAGAATATGCAATCCCTCTTTCTCATCAGATTTCCTTGATCTTTATTGTATTTCTCCAAGCCTCACTGCAATAACCCTTCTGAGCTAGGACCCTAGAACGAGCAGTTCTCTCCGGCCATTGGGTCGACTAGATGCAGAGCCTCATAGAAAAAAGGAAGTCAACATCAGTAGTTAAGCCAGCGCGAGCATTAACAACCCTCTTTGCCTCAACTAGAGGACGAGCATCGAAGCCAGCAATCTAGCGGGAAACCCAGTCCACAAAGCTTTCAAATTCCATATCCGGAATTGCGCGGTTAGTCCATCCATACAACCTAGCAGTAGACGCGTCAAAGCCGTCAGATCCTGAGAGGATCTCCAACGCCCTAGAGCGACCGACATCTCGAGGCAACCACTCGAAGCCACCACCATCAGGCGTGACACCAGCCCCGACCTCTGGCTGGCTAAAAATAGCACGCTCCCGACTTTCAAAGCGGATATCGCAAGCGCTGATAGATTTGCTACCGTGACCACGGACACGCCATTGAATAGCAGCGATGCTCAGGATGGGAAGGTTGATCAGTCGTAGAACAAAGGTACCCATGTAGAGACGACACAGGCGCCGGGACCTTCGGGCTCTTCTATTACTCGACGCATGTTATAATGGCAATGAAGAAATCCGGAGTGGATGGATCGAAAACGACGATGCGGACGCTTCTATCGTTATCAAGGGCTATAACAAACTACTTGAGGGCGATATAGGTCTCGGGCCCAAAGAGTTAAGAGAACCATTGTTAAAGGTCGCTCTCCGATAGGCTGGCGTTACTTTCTTGACGAGGAGGTACTCGGGATGAGGGGAAGACATTGCTAGTGTTCGCCTCTAGATCAAGGAAGGAAGCTAAATAGCAGATATTCTTGTTGCGAATTACAGTTGTGCTTTGAGAGGCTCAAGAACGATTTTTATACTAACGAGAATCTCTATTGGTTTTGATTTGATTGAGGTCTACCTGATCAAACCCGATCAATCAAATACGTGGCGGGCGAACTTGTTCTTGTAAATCAATACCTCAATCCTTCTGAATGCTCCTCTAACTGCCCACGGCTCACCGGTGCCACTGGCATGATCGGTTTCAGGACCTTGGTTACTCTTCTGAAATCAGGCTACGAGGTCCGTGCCGCCGTGCGAAACCGAACCGGCTTTGACAAGATCGCTACCCTCAAGCCTATCGCTCCTTATGCTTCGGGAGTGGAAAGCTTCATCGTCCCCGATATCACCATCGCCGGTGCATATGATGAAGCTGTTAAGGGAGTCAAGTACATCGTCCATATAGCATCGCCTCTTGTGACCAATGTTCCCGAAGGTGTCGACTACTCGTACCGGTACATGATCCAGCCCGCTATCAGGGGCACAGTTGGCATTCTAGAGTCGGCCAGCAAGGTCGCTGGCATTCAGAGGGTTGTCATCACAGCATCCATTTTATCAATCACGTCCCTTAAAGTCCCTGCCAAAGGTTCGCCCATCAATAGTACGTCCATCTCAATGAACCCACTCAATGCAAGCTAACCCGTATCGTTATTATTAAAGAAAGCACCCGCGCCACAGAAACCGAGGGCCCCTTCCAAAGCGCTATTCTTGCTTATAGGGCCTCTAAGGCTCTAGCCTTTCAGGCCACCGAGAAATTCATGTCCAACAAAAAACCCCTTCAACTTAATCAACAATTTTTCCCGTCTTCGTCCTCGGTCGGGACGACACCGTAGATAACGTCGAGATGATTAACAAGGGTACGAATAGTATAATAATGGATCCTGTTCTGGGCCACCCTCGCCGTGGGCTTCTACAAGTAGGTACCGTGCACCTCGACGATGTGGCCAAGCTGCACGTTCTAGCTCTGAACCCTGCCCTACATGGTGACCAGAACTTCATAGCAGCGTAGCCCGCAAGTAATTGGGAAGCTTTTTTTTTTGGATATTATTAAAAGGCACTACCCGAAGCAGTTAGCAAATAGAGTTATCAAGTTCGAACCCATCCCAGCGGCGAGTTCTGTTCCGAGCAACGTTGATAATAGCAGAGCTGAAAAGACCTTCGGTTTTACATTTAAGACTTTTGAAGAGCAGGTCATCTCTATTGTGGACCATTTTCTCGAGCTCTCAGAAGTAGTGTCGGAAACAAAGATCTAAAACAGTTCACCTCTATAAAATGATAATATTTAACAATATCTATTTGTCCGTCTACCTAGTTTAACACAGAGATATAACATAAATACTAGGTTGATATGGGAATAATTCAGTGTTGTATATTAAACCGGGCTTCCTCGTAACCATCGTTAGTATGCTCTCTGTTAAACTAACTAGCAATGGGGACCAAATAGACCCCCTATTGCTAATCATTACAGACAACTGTCCCGAAAGCTAACACTGGTGATGCCCTATAAAACAAGACACAATATCTGTGCAAGGAAGCCTAAAGCCGTCAGAGACCTGCCTACAAGACATGTGATCTAGGAGCAGAGCGACATACATTTAATCTAGTTTTTAGTTGGTGTTGCGTCCTTTTATTCCCCTTGATCCCTGTTGGGTGGGTATAACATTCTCTCCGAGCTGTTGTAAGTAACACGAGGGAACACCACTGGTGAAAGTATACAGGTAATTTGTCAGTGAACAACATGTGTTATACAGCGCTAGATTCTTAACCCGCCCGCAAAGCCTGCAAGTAACATATAACTCCGCTCTTTTCAAATAATTGTCCGCAAAACAAAGCTCACAGTCATACCTCGGGGCACCATGGATTCAGGTCAACAAGACATTGTTGGGGACACGCTGTCATCGTATTCATGTTTCCCGTGCCGCAAAGCGAAAAGGCGCTGCCATCGAACCTACCCTCGATGTACACTTTGTTCCCAGTAAGTCGCAGCTCTGTAAACCCATTTCTATAGACACAAGTTTGCCATGATGGGGTAATGCTAGGAAGAATGTTACATGCGAATACCCAACTCGTCGAAAAACTAGGGAAACTCGTCATGACCCGAAGGACAACTCCAACGTATCCTCAGAATCACCTATTGGAAGCCCTCTGGCCGACCCGTCATCGGTGTCCATATCAAAAGAGGGGAGAGAAAATGAGCCACATATCGTATCTGGTTCGACTAAAGAGAATCTCTTAGCCGAGAAGTTTCTTGATCCAGAAATCTTCTACCGCGCGCAATTAGAAATCCCACAAGTAATCCTAGCTTTTACAGCCACTAGCGAGGTGTCTGACTTGATCGGCGGAGTATTAGAGATTCAGGCCACCGCCAAGAAATTCTTTGAAACGGTTCATACGTGGATGCCAATCGTATCCAAGAATAAGTTCTCGGCGAAATTGCTTAACCGGCTATCCCATATAAGAGGCGAGCTATTTCTCCTCATACTCTCGATGAAGTTGTTGGGTGGTTCGGTGTGAGCTTAAAGTACAATAATTGGGCTGCGGGGAAGACGAGGAACTGAAATAGTAATGAAAACCACCAACAAAATTATGGGCAATGTCCCTTTCTGTCTGAGAACATTGAAATTTGAAGAGAGGACAAGTTGAAGGAAGGATGAACACAGCATGAATGCACTCAGTCTAATTCTCTCCTAGAAGCGATTAATCTTCGAGCTAAGCAAGGAAGACATAAGTCTCGGTCTCAAAGCTAAAGCAATGTCCAGGGCTGGACCATAGACTAACAGTTATCTAAGACGAAGCAAGGAAGAGAGCTAAAAGATCCTCAGCCGTACTGTAAGCGCACGGATAATCATACTCCCACGGCAAAGCAACATTCGTACCCACAGGGTTATTATACCCCAAACGAATCAAAGTCTCCTTCTCCGCATCATACGTTGGCCATCCACCCTCATAAGTCACCAATCCATTCACCGGATCCTTGGCAAACGCAGTCCACGCTCCTCTCAAGTATTTCTCGAAAACAACTTCTTCGGCAGTCGCGTTCACAATGGAAGAGTAAGCGGTTCCAAACAATGGCTGAAGTTCTATGCCGTGGTATGCTCCTCCCTCTGAACTAATATCCACGTCAGGGAAGACGGCAAAATATCGGTATCTCCATGTAGGCTTATTGAATAATACACTGGCATTTGCACGTGCGCTAGCAGGACAGGTCCAACTTGCACGAGTGAGAAGATCCCATGCGTAATCGGGATAGGTGACGTTTCCTAGAGCTAACTCGGTACGGAACATTCCTGCTTCGTAGTCATTGCTTCCGACCAAAATCGGGATATCGGCTGGCTTCTGCTCGGAGTAATTGGCGAATACAAGAGTATTGTCGATGGTAGGTCCGAATGCACTCAGAAGGGAGGATATACCAGTTCTCGGATAAGCAGCCATGAGAGTATCGACATCCACCTTTCGCATGCATGAAATAAGGGTTGCTGCATCCGTGGAGGCATTTCCACAGCCAACGATCTCAGTGACGGTATACCAAGCTGCGGCGGAAGTGTTCGTGGTGTACGGGAGCCCGAAACTGAACGAGGTTCCGGACTGCATTATGAGACCGGAGGCAATTGGATCATCGGCAAAGGCATAGGCTTGGTAGTCCACCGATGCCGCTCCTGCTGATTGACCGAAGAACGTGATTCTCCCTGGATCGCCTCCAAAGTTCTCAATGTTCTCTCGGACCCACTCAACTGCAAGACGTTGGTCCAGGAAAGCGAGGTTGTTTTGAGAGTCAGGATTTCCTGGGAAACCAAGGATTGAGAGCCGATAACTTACGCGATAGTTAGTAAAGTCTTGACATCTAGGAAGATGTACTTACTTGAAAGATACAATAATCACATCTTCATCGTTTGCAAGAGTCGATCCAACAGTCGCTGGATCAGAAGAAGTTCCACCGGAAAATGCTCCTCCGTAGAAGAAAATCATCACAGCCTTCTTCTCCTCTCCGGATTGAGGTTTCGTCCAAACATTCAGATAAAGGCAGTCTTCTCCTGTCGTGAGACTAAAACCAGCACCAATTCCCCCGATGATCTTCAAACCTACAGCAGTGACGTTTGATAGTGCAATTTCATATTCTGACGGGCCAGCAGAACCACTTGATGGGAGAGTGGCACATGAGGGACCCTATTTGTTAGTCTCGAGTTATCTGAAAGTAGTATTCGCTATAGGTAGACAAACATAAGAAGAAGCATTGTTCAAGGAAGACGAGGTATATTTGACAGGTGCTGCGAATCTGAGGTCTCCAATAGGAGTTTGTCCGAATGGGATTCCGAGGTATTCCGACACCTCTGGATAGCCCTTTGCAGCACGGCCAACAACAGGACCACTGCTAGTATCAATGATTTGACCGACTGTAAAATCACACTGATTAATTGCCAACGGAGCTGCAGTTGCTAAGGAAATGATAGAAGCTGTAAAGACGGTGAGAACTATCATGATGAAAAAATGTAGCGAATGACTGTTGAAACGGAAGAAAGACGAGATCAGGAAAGGTGATGGAGGTAGTGAGGGAAATTCATTGGGTATTCAGACGACTTCATCTTATATATAGATCGTCGTTGAACCTTGATGATGTCTGCCTAATTTTAAAATATCGATGAACGGCTTTCTCGTTGTAGACTAACCCAACAAGGACTATAATTCGCCAGCTTGTGGGACCTCGGATCCCGAATCTATTGATTGGCTATAGCGTATATCATCCGTGAGGATCCACGAACAGCAAGCAGAGCAATTGAATGTACTTCGATTGCTAAAGCTAAGCTAAAACGTTCCTAGAGAAGGAAAGCTAAAAAGGAAACTGAGCTATAATACAAAGGGTAAGGGCTTTGCCTCCTAGCGCCTGGTTATATAACTTAACATCCCCGGGTCCCCTTAAAAAATACATAGTCTCTTATATATATAATATAATTATTATTAAAAGATTCTAGTGCTATTATATTATAGAGCTTAATAAAAATTAGCGGCATGTAACCCGCGACCTTATATTTAGCCAGCTGTTTTTAGAACTTTAATATATATAATTATCAACTTTTATTATTATAACTTATTATATTATAAGTTATAAGCCTAGTGTATAATAATAGGGATCTGAATCGCTTAGCTTAGCCTAATGCGCTAAGGGGGCATTCCACATGATATTGTATTTCATAAAATATTATATTTTTATAATATTAATTTTAAAATAAAAAATAAGAATAAATATAAAGTTTTAAAAGAAAGGCGAATTATATATATAAAAAGTTTAGCTACTTTATTCTCTTCTACTTTCTTATACTTATTTCTGTAACAACACAAGAGGATAAGGGCACCGAAAGGGGCATATAAGAGTGCGTATCGGTGGCTAATGATATCGACTTATAGGTCTATATACGGAGAAGAATAAAGTATGAGGAAGCAGAAGAGAGTAGGATAGCTATACCCTTTATATACACGATTCGCTTCCCTTCTAAAACCCTTCCGTATCTATTCCTAGCCCTTGATTGTAAATCTATATCACGGGAATACGCTATCACGTGGAATGCGCCCTTACGCATTGACCAGGCTAAGCGATCCTTGGCGATCGCGATCCCGATCGTTACAAGACTGGCCGGACCGGACCGCGATTTTGGGACCAGACTGGACCGTTGCGCTTATATAAGCGGTCCGGTCTCGATTTTCTAGACCGGACTGTGAAACAGTCCCCAAAAATATTTGAGACTAAATAATATATAGTCTAGTTTCAAATTTTTAAACTAGACTATAAAACAGTCCCCAAAAATATTTGGGACCGAATAATATATAGTCTAGTTTTAATTTTTTAAACTAGACTATAAAATAGTCTCTAAAAATATTTGAAACTAAACTATATATTATTTAGTTTTAAATATTTTTAAAAGATTATAAAACTATAAAACTATAATAATATAATTTATAATTATAGTTTATATAAAACTTATATATATAATATAGTTTAAACTAAATTAAATAATATATAATTTAGTTTTAAATAGTTTAGTTTTTTTAAACGGTCCCAAAAAATCCTACGGTCCACTTTAGACCAGACCGTTGGCCAGTCTAATTATAAGCTTAAAATATATAATATAACTTAATTAATAAAGTAAACAGTTAATTTTACCTTTAAATAAATATAAGAAACTAGTTAAATAAGAGAGCTAAAAAGCTAATAAGTAAAATAGGCTAACTATTAAAAGCTAAAGAGCTATTTATTAAACTAAATAAACTACTAATAGTTAAAAAGCTATTTTAAACTAAATTGAATAGTTATTAAAAGCTAAAAGGCTATTTAATTTAATTATATAAATATAAAAATTTTTAAAAGAAGTTTTGTAAGTTAAAAGCTAAAAAGCTATTTAATAAACTATATTAAAAAAGAGTTTTTTAAAAAGAGTTTTATAAAGTTATATTAATAGTATATAAAATATAAATAAAATAAAAAAGTAAAATAATATTAATATTAGACTAGCCAACGGTCCAGTCTGAAGTAGACCGTGGGATTTTTTAGGGACCGTTTAAAAGACTAAACTATTTAAAATTTTTTTAGAAACTGTTTTTAAAACTAAACTGTTTAAAACTAGACTATATATTATCTAGTTTTAAAAATACATTTTTAAAAACTGTTTTTAAAACTAGATAATATATAATTTAGTTTTAAATAGTTTAATTTCAAATATATATTTTTTAAAAACTATTTTTAAAACTAAATTGTTTAAAACTAAACTATATATTATCTAATCTAATTTAAACTATATTATATATATATATTTATATTTTAGCTTTTTTTATTATAATAAAAATTAGACCTTTTTTTTATTATTATAAAACGTTATTATAATTTTTTAATATTTTTAAGTATTAATTACTATATAAGTTTTATATAAATTAAAATTATAAATTATATTACTATAGTTTAATAGTTTTATAATCTTTTAGAAATATTTAAAACTAAATAATATATAATTTAGTTTTAAATATTTTTAAAGACTATTTTATAATTTAGTTTAAAAAAATCGAGACTAGATTATATATTATTTGGTTTTAAATATTTTTAGGGACTGTTTTATAGTCTAGTCTAAAAATTTAAAACTAGATTATATATTATTTAGTCCTAAATATTTTTGGGGACCGTTTCATAGTCTAATCTAGAAAATCGAAACCGGACCGCTTATATAAGCGCAACGGTCCGGTCCAGTCCTAAAATCGCGGTCCGGTCCGGCCAGTCTAATTAATATAAAAGTATTTTATAAAATTAAATATTTAATGTAACGATCGGGATCGCGATCGCCAAGGATCACTTAGCCTGGTCAATACGCAAGGGCGCATTCCATGTAATAGCGTATTCCCGTGATATAAATTTACAATTAAGAGCTAGGAATAGTTATAAAAGGGTTTTAGAAGGGAAGCGAATTGTATATATAAAGGGTATAGCTACCCTACTCTCTTTTGCTTCCTTATACTTTATTCTTCTCTGTATATAGACCTATAAGTCGATATTATTAGCCACTGATACGCACTCTTATATACCCCTTTCGGTGCCCTTATCCTCTTGTGTCGATACATTTAATACAAAAGCTAGTTTATTTATAACTAATTAACTTTATTTATTTAAAAAACTAAAGTTAACTTTAAAAGTATATATAAATATATATATAAAAGAATATTATACTTTTAAATATAAAAGATTATATTAATTAAAATTATAAATAAAAGTTTATATTATTTAATTAATATACTTTTTATTTTTAAGTTAAATATAAATTTACTTTTAAGAAAAAGATTATATAAAAATAGTTATTAAAAAGCTTTTAATAATAAAAGTATTTAAATTACCAAAAGAAATAAATAATGTAACAACACAAGAGGATAAGGGCACCAAAAGGGGTATATAAGAGTATATATCAGTGGCTAATAATATCGACTTATAGGTCTATATACGGAGAAGAATAAAGTATAAGGAAGTAGAAGAGAATAGAGTAGTTATACCTTTTATATATACAATTTACTTCTCTTCTAAAACTCTTTCGTATCTGTTCCTATCTTTTACCCTAAAATCAATATCACGGGATACTTTACGCATTGGCTAAGCTAAGCGATCCTTAGCAATCGCGATCCCGATTGTTACAAATAATTTTTTAAAAACACTTATTATTATTAAAAATAAAAGAATATAAGTATTAATAAATTTTTATTACTTATTTAATAAAATTAATATTAGAAATAAAATAAAAAAGTATTAAAAAAGATAATAAATATTATATAAAGTTTTAATAATATAATTACTTATACTTTTAAAAGAGTTAATAAAATTAAAAAGAATACTTATATTTATAAACCTTTTTTATTTTAATTAATATTATAATAAATATATAAAACTTACTTTTTTAATAATTTTATTAAATTTAATTCTTTTAATATTAAACTTATTTTATTTAAAAAAACATTTTTTAAATATATTTATTTTTAATTTTAAGTTTTTTATTTTTTTATTTTATTTTTTTAAATATTATATTAATAGTTTTTTTTCTAAATTAAGTTTATCCTTTTTATTTTAACACTTTTATAAGTGTTAATAAAATAGCTTTTCTTTTTATATTTATAATAATAAACCTTTTTAATATTAATAGTTTTTTTAATAGTTTTATAAATATTAATTAAAATAAAAATAATATTTAAAAAAAATAAAAAAGTGGTTTTTTTAACTTTTTATTTTTTATAATTATATAGTTTATTATTTTTTGAACTAAAATAAATTTAACTAAAAATATTTAATTAATTTTTTTTAAATATTAAAAAAACTTCTCTTTTTTTTATAAATTAATAAAAGCTTATTTTTTATTATATTTTATTTATTTAATAGTTTTATAAAATAAATTAAAATTATTATTATAATATTTAAGTTAAAAGTATATTATTTTTTATTAAAAAGAGTTTAACTTTTTTATTATTTAATAATAATAAATTCTTTTTTAAACTTTAGTCTTTAATATTAAATATATAAATTTGTTTTAAAAGTTAAACATTTTTAATTATTATATATATATAAGTTTTTAAAATTTTAATAGTTTAATTATTTTTAATAACAATTAATAATAGCTTTTTTAATATTATTAATTATTTATTAATTTTTTTATATATATTATTTATATTAAAGTTTTTTAATATTTTATTAAAAATTATTTTATAAACTACTCTTTTAACTTTTAATTATAAATTAATTATAAATTAATTATAATATATTTTAATTTATTATTAAAATAGGTTTTAAAATTATATTTAAACTTATTATAAACTTTTATAAATTATATATTAAAAGTTAGTTTTTTTATTTTTTTATTAATACTTTAATTTAACTTTTTAAATTTAAAAATCTTAAAAAGTTAATAGTTTAAAATAATAATATTATATTTAAGTTTTCTTTTTAAAAGAGTATTTTAAATAAATAAAGTTTTAAATAAATAATTACTTTTATTAAAATTATTAAAAGTTTAAAAGATTTTAAAATTAAATAAAAAATTTAAAATAATAAAAAAAGGTTATTTATTTAAAAAAAGAGTTTTATTTTATTCTTATTTTAAAAGATTATTAACTTAATATTTACTATAATTTAATTTTTTAAAATTCTTAAGTTTTAATAATTAATATATTTCTTTAAATACTAAGCTATTATCTACTTTTATTAAATAGTATTTCTTAAAAAAAACTATCTTATTTTTATACTATTACTATAATATTAAGTTTTCTTTAGTTATAATAAGTTTTTAATACTTATTTACTTTTAGCTATTAACTAACTTATTCTTTTAATTATATTAAATATTATATTATATAAGTTTATCTTTTAATAAAGTTAATCTTTTATATTTTAAACTAGTAATTATTATTTTAAATAACTTTATAAACTTTTTACTATTTGAGTTTTATATAAAATATTTTTACTTATTTAAATTTAAACTTCTTCTTTTTATTTTATTAAATTTTACTACTAAATTCGTCTTTATTTATATTTTTTTCAAAAATATTTTATATTTATTTTTTAATAAGCTAATATTTTAGTTTTTAAAAAGCTTTAATATTTTTAAAGTAAATAAGTTTTTTATACTCTTTTTCTTTTCTTTTTTAATTTAAGTTTATTTTTTAATTTAGTTTTTTATTATAATTATTTTAAAACTTATAATTTCTATTATTATTATCTTTTTACTTAACTAGTATATAACTTAGTATATTAAAAATGTTTTAATAGTTTTTATAAACTTTTTAAATAATAGCCTTTTCTTATAACTATTTATTAATTTATATATTAATATATTATTTAACTAGTTTTAAATTAAAGATTTAAGCTTTATAAGTTAAAACATATATTTATTAAGTTTAAATAGCTTATTATTAGCTTTTATAACTCTTACTAATAACTAGTTATATAATTATTATCTTAATTTATTTTAATTTCACTTTTTAAAACTTCTTATTTTTATTCTTTTTATATAAACTAGAGATATAACTTAATAGCTTATATATAAAACAAAGCTGATTTTCTTTTTAATAACTTATTTCTTTTAGTAATAAATCAAATTTATTTATTATATCTAATTCTATTAAACTTATATATATATTATATATAATACTTTTAACTTATTAAAGTTTTCTTATATTTAACTATTATTTATTTTAACTTTATTAAAATATACTAAGTTACTTTTTTTACTTTCACTTATAAATTTAATTATTAATTTATATAGCTCTTTTAATATAAATTAATAAATCTTTTAGTTGATTTTATTTTACTAATTTATCTTTTATATTATTTTTAAGTTTTAAATAAAAGTTTTTTATTATATAATTATTATTTTAATTTAGCTTAGTAGTTACTTATATAAATTTAGTTATAGACTTTATTACTAATTCTAATTAATAAAGCTTTTTTAGTTACTACTTTATTAATTAAACTTTATTTACTTTTTTAAATATTCTCTTAAGTTTATTTTTAAAAATAATATAATTATTAAAACTTTTATTAGTTTCTCGTTTCCAGTTTTTAAATATATAATTAAAATAGTTAAAAAAGTAAGGTTTAAACTAATTTAATACTATTTTATTTAAAAGTAATTTTACATTTAAAACTTTATTTAATAGTCTTTTAAAAGTATTTAAATAAAACAAATAATAAGCTTTTAATTAAGTAATAAATCTTTTAAGCTTAGTACTACTATTAAATAGTTCTAGTATTTAAATTTTAAGCTTATTTTTATTCTTTTTTTTAAAAGCTTCTACTTTTTTTAAGATTATAATTTTAAACTTATTTATTTTTATTCTTTTTTTTTAAAACTATTATTTCTTTTATAGAATTTTACTTTTGTTTTTCTAGTTAATAGTTTATATAAGTTTTTTAAAACTTAAGCCTTTTTAAATATATTAAAAATAACTTAAAACTAATGTGGGAAGCACTAGTGCCGGCACTAGTATCACGTGCGCTAGCGCACGTGTTAAGAACTTTAAAAGAACCTTTTAGTTTATATATAAAAAATCATTCTCCTTTTATATACTTTTAAAGCCTTTTAAAGCTATCGCCTATTTCTATTGTAATACTAGTATTACAGCTCCTTTTATTTATAAGTATATATAATATAAACAACTCTTAGCTTTTTATATTAGCGTTTAATAAGAGGTATATACTAGTAATTAAAGTAAGTACCTACTAATAAGAAGTAGAATAGCTTAAATACAACTTTAAAAGAAAATAAAGAAAAGTAATAGAATTAGTTAAAAAATATGTTAAATTTAAAAAAAAACTAGAAAAGTAGTTAAATAAACAAATATAAAGTTAAAAACTGTTAAATATAATAGTATATTATATTTAATATATAATTAATATATATAATAAAGACTTAAATATTATATATATTTAAATTGTTATTAGCTTTAATATTGCACTTAAGCTATTATTAGCCTTAATAATAAGTTAAATACATTTAGCCTAATATAAGCTAAATAGATATATTACTTATTATAGCTTCAAAGTTGAATTAGTAATTAAATAAGGGGTAATTAATAATTGAACTTATATTTATAATCAAATGAGGGGTAATTAGTAATCAAAGCTTATATTTGTAATACAGCTAATATAAGTCGAATGATTTTACTATTAGAATAATTCGGGTATTATATTTAATATAATATTTAATATATTATAAATTTTAGTAGTATAGGACTATTTAATCCTATAGGTAGATAATATATTATTATCTAACTGAAGACCTAATAGTCTATCCGATCGGTTTTAATAGAGACCGATTGTACCTATGTATTTAATCTATATAATAGCTAGAATCTACTCTTAAGGTAGATTCTATTCCCAAGGAATTCAATAACAATATTATAAGAACTTAATTATTATAAGCCCGCTGCGACCATTTTATATACGCCTTGTATATAACTATACTTTATACGCTAGCTAAGCCCTTATCTGATACCTCTAAAGTTCAAAGCCAACAAAAAGTTAATAAATAAAAAAGAAGTAGAAATTAAATTATAATATAAAAGAAAAATAAATTAAATTTATAATAATATTAAAAAACAAAGGTAAATATAAGTTAAGTAAAATAGAATATAAAAATTATATAAGAAAAAATAGATTATAAGCTTAAAAACTTAAATATTAAAAAAAGAAAAATTAGTATTAGATTAAAAAAGGAGAAATAATTATAATAAAAGAATGTTTTAATAATAAAAGTTTTATAAAAAGTTTAATACTAGTTACTATTAATAAAAATAAGTAAATAAAGTTAAAAAGTAAGAAATAGAAAAGAAGTAGTAAAAATATTTAAATTAAAAGTATTAGAATAGATTCTTTTAAAAGAATTTAGTTTAATAATACTTTTAATTTTAATTATTAAAGTATAAATATTATAAATACTTATTAAAAAAACACTTTTTATAATATTAGTATTTAAGTTTAACAATAGTAAAAGGCTTTAAAATACTTTATTATTATTATATAATAATAGTTATTTAAAGTTCTTATTCATTTTAACGATTATTTTATAACTATTAATAGTAGTATTTATTAACTAGTAAATAAGAGAACTAGTAGCAGTACTTATTATAAGAAACTAATAACCTGTTAGTTATATTTATATAACTAGTAGAATATAAGAGGTGTTTTAAAAGTTTATAACTAATTATATACTTCTTTTTTAAAAATTTAATATTAGTTATATATTTGTATTTAATAATATAATATTCAAGTAGTTTATAATAAAAGAGATTATATTATTACTTAACTTTTTAAAAATATTTTATTTTAAAAGAAAAAAGTTATTAACTTTATAAAATATATAAAAAGGTTATTTTAAAATTATAAAGTAGTTAATAAAACTAAAGTAAAACAAATAATGAAATATTATAAAATAATAATTAAATAATTTATTATTAATATATTAAATAGTTTATTATTAATATATTAAAATATATTAATAAGAACTAAGAATTACTATAGTAAATATTACTCTTAGAATTTAAAAACTATAATATATACTAGTAAATGTTTTTTTAAAGGTTTTTTAAAGAGTTTAAAAGTAAATAATATAAAAGAAATACTAATTTAAAATATTATATTTAAATGTTTATAACTATTTTAATATACTTTTAAAAAATATGCTTATTAAATAAATATACATAATTACTTTAGTTTTTATAAAAGCTTTTAATAAATATTTGTAATAAAGTAATTAAAAGAAAATAAGTAAAAATAAAGAATTTAAAAACTTTTAACTTTTAAGAGTTAAAAGTTAAAATAATATTATATTCTAAGTTAATAAAGATTATAAAAAACTTTAAAAAATATAAGTTATAAACTTAAAGTTTAAAAGCTTAATAAAATAAATATAAAAGGTTCAGTTTTAAATAAAAGAACTAAAGCTAATACTATTAGTTATATTTACTAATAGTATAATAAGCTAAGTTATAATAAAAAGAGGGGTAAATAAGCTAGTAAATAAAATATACTACTTTAAAATTAGTATTTTATAAACTAATAAAACTATATATATAAGTAAATTTTTTAAGTTAGGTAAGAGAAATAAGAGTATATATAAAAGGCGTTAGCCTTTTGATACTAGATAGTAGTAATAGTTTTTCTAAAGTATAGTTAATATACTTTAAGCTTAATTTAAATATAAATATAATTTAAAGTAAAAGATAAAAAGCGGGTATAATTAGTATTATTTAAATAGTAAAGTAAATAAAAGATATAACTAAAAGGGGGTTAATACAGTTGTATATAAAAGTAAAAGTTATAATAATAGAAATAACTATATTAAAAAATATAATAATAAATATAGAAATAGTTATTTATATATAATAAATTTATACTTTTATTATTAAAAACTTAGTTATATTACTTACAACTATTAAAGCTTTAAAAAGAATATAACAAATAGTATTTACTATTAAATTATAAGTAAAAACTAGTTAAAAGAATATAAAAGTTTAAAAGTAAATATTTTTTTTTATATAAATTACTTATAATAAAAGTAGTTGTAAAATATAATATATAAAAACTATAGAATAATATTAAATATAAGAGTAGTTAACAACGTAGGCATTAAGATTTATATAAGAAAGCTTAAAGAAGCTTTATATTTAGCTAATATATATAAGTAGTTATTTAGTAAAGTTTACTTAAAAAGCTATTAAATATAAACCAGCTAGTATAACTTTTAAGAACGTAACCTAAAAATAAAAGTATAAAACTAATAAAAAAAGAAAACTAAATTTAATAAGAGTACAAGTAATAAATATTAATAATAACTATTTTTGTTTTAAAAATAAAACCTTTAATTTAAATATAATATAAATAAGTTAAAATATTATTAAAAAGAATAAAACTATTTAATAAAAGAATTTTATAAAATTTATAAAAAGTTAAAAGAGAAAAAAGTAATAGTTTATATTATTAAAAGTTTTATATATATAAAAAGGATAAAGAATAGATTTATAAAAAAATAAAATAAATAAAAAGAAGTATAAAATAATTAAAAATTATTTAAGAATAAAGATTAATATTAATTATTATTAAACAGATTTTAAAAATAAAAATAAAAATAACTTTAAATAAATTAATTAAAGTTTTTAATAAAGTTAAAGTTAAACTTTTTAAAAAGAAAAAGAAAAGAGAAGTAAATATAATTAATATAAAAAGTAAATAAATAAAAGTAATAAATTAAATTAGAGCTATTTTATTATTTAAACTAGTTTTAAGTTTTAAAATATATATATTTATTAATAAAATAAAGTTAATAATATTATTATTAAATATAAGTATAAAAATAAACATTTATTTAATAGTATTAGTAGCAAATACAAAGTTAGTAATTATAAAACTAACTATGAAAATAGTTTTATATAAAAGTAATATATTAAACTTTCAAAAGATTTATAAAAATATTTTTTAAAAATTAAAAGTATATTAGTTATTTAATACTTTTATATTATGTTGGATGGAATCCGATACCTGTCATGTGACTGGTGTCATGTGACTGGTTGACTTATACTAAGTGATTCACTAGGGGGTTGAGGACTAGCCTCAACACCCCTCTTCTTTTCCCTTGGCTTTTTACCACTCTTACACACATCAATCAATCAAGCTACCACATTAGATTCCGCACCTTTGACCGTCCCATTTGACATATTATAAAAAATAATATAAATTAGATATTACTTTTTAGTTATTAATAAAGCTAAGTTGTAAGTATATAAATAATAGAATATAAGTTATAATATAATAAAAAAGTAAAAGTATATAAGTTTAAATAATAAAAGTTTTAAAAAAAGTAAAGAAAAGAATAAAAGATTTTAATAGTTTAAAAAAGAAATAGTTAATTTAAACTAAAATAAAACTAATAATAAAATACTTTAGTATAAGTTCTTTTTATTAAAAGTTAAAAGTATTAAAAGGTTTAGTTATATAAGTGTTTTAAAAGTTAAAGATTTACTATTAATATTAAATAAAGCTATTTAAATAATTAGAATACTAGACCTAAAAGTATAGCTATTTTTTTAAGTTAAATAACAGAAATAAAGCAGTAGTGTTTATAATAGTACTACTAATAATAGAGAGCTTAGTAAAAGTGTAATTGTATTAGATATACTAATATAAAAGATTGGTTTTAATAGCTATTAAGCGTTTTATTAATAGAGCTTATATATATATATTATATAAGAGTATAGCTAAAAAGGTTTAACTTATTAATAAGAGTTTTTTAAATAATATAATATTAAATAGTAATATTAAATAGAAAAAGAAAGTAGTTAAAAAAAAGTAAAAATTACTATTAGTTTAAAAGGTATAATAGCTAATTTAAGCTAAAGGTTTTAAGTGTTAATAAAAAAGTATAATTAATAAAAAAGTATAAGTATAATTTAATAGTAAAAGTGAACTTAATTAATTAAAAGAAAACTATATTACTAGAAATATTATATTATTAAAAAATAATATTAGCTTTTAACTTTACTTATTATAATAAAATTAAACTAATTAATATAATAATAAAAATAAATAATATAACTATTTAAATTTTAAACTTATTATTTTTAATTAATAAGTTTTTTAAAACATAAAGTCTTTTTTATTAATAAACCTTTGTTAAAATATAATTAAATAAGCTTAAATAAAAAATTAAAAGATATAATAGTATATATAATATTATTAAAACTTATAAAATAAATAACACTTTTTATAAATATAATAAATTTAATTATTTAGTTATATTATATTATTAACTAAAATTAAAATATTTTTTTTAAAAAGTAATATCTTTTTTAAATAATATAAGAGTAAAAGGCTTATAATAATATATAATAATATAAAAGTAACTTTTAATATTTATTAATATATATTAGAGTATTTACAATAGTTAAATATAATCTTAATTAATTTAAAAAGGATAAGTTATATAATAAACTTAAAATTTTAGTTTTATATAAAAGAGATTAATATTATTAGTTATATATATAACAGTAAGAGTTATAAATTGTTTAAAAATAACCTTTATAATAATATTAGTTTTAAATAAACTTAATTATAAACAATAAGTAAAAAGGATTATATTAATAGTAAATATAAGCCTTTTTAGTTAAGAAGTAATTTTAATATAATTAAATAAAAACAGGTGACAATACTTATATAAATATAAGAGTAGAACTTAAATATTTAAAAAAAATAGAGTATAATATTATTAAAAAAGAATATAAAAGTATATTAAAAGTATTAAAAACAATTAAGTTTTAATTATATAAATTATATTCTATTTTAAAAATAAATACTAATATCTTTATTAAATAACTAAACTATAATATAACTAATTTATTAAATATATTAGTTATAAAATAGTTTATATAAATATAGCTTTTTAACTTTGATATTTATTATATTTTAAGAAAAAAATATATTATTATAAATAAACTATTATAAAAACACACTTAATTAAATAAGATTAAAAAAAAGTATAAATTTTAATAATTATATTATAATTAAATAAAATAATTTAATAATATAACTTATTAAGTTTTAGTTTTAAACTAGTACTAGTATAAAATTAAAAGAGAAGAAAAAAGTAGTAATATTAAAAAGATTTTAAACTAAGAAGTTTTAATAAATTATAAAGTAGTTAATAATATTATAATAATTAAAAAATATATTTTTAAAAAACTATTTTTAATTTAAATAAAAATATATAATATATATAGTAGAATGTAAAAGAGAACTTATAAAAAGATTTTATTTTACTACTTTTAAAGTAAAATAAAAAGTATATAATAGTAGTTGAAAATAATTTATTAAAATAGCGAAAAGTTAAAGTATTATTAATATTATTATTAAAACTAGTTATATAATCTATTAAAAAAAACTTAGTATATAAATAAAAGCTATTTAACTGGTTAATTATAAATAAGTAGTTAAAAAATAAGAAACTAATAAACGATTTTATAATTTTATATAAAATAAAAAGAATTATTATTTTTATATATAATTTAAAAGCTAATAAAATAATAAAGTAAAGTTATAAGCTATTTATTAATACTTTAAATAAGATAATAAAAGAGAGTAATAATAACTAGGTTATTAATCTATTAATAATATTATTTATAAATAAGTATATTATAAACTTAATTATATTCATAATAAAGTAGTTAAAACTATAAAATGAAGTATTATAAAAAGTAATATTATAAGTAAAAAAAAAGTTGAACTAGTAAAAATAAAAGGTTTTAATAAAACTTATAATTTAAAATATAATAAGTTAAAAACAAAAGATATTATTTTATTATATAATATAATTTAAAAAATAAATATATTTATAAAAGTTAAACTTAAATACAAGTAGTTAAGCTCTTTTAAAACTATAAATATAAAAGTATTAAAAAGAATTTACTTTTTAAAAAGATTTAATAAAATATTATTTTATAAAATATATTTTAAAAATTAGTTAAAAAAGTATATTTTTAAAAATATACAATATATTAAAATATATATAAAACTAAAAAGAAATAACAAATAAAAATTAAAGTATTTAAAAAATAAGTATAAATATAAAAAAGAAGAAAAGATAATAAAACTTTTTAAACCTAAAAAAAGAAAAAGAAAAGAATAAAAAAAGAAAAGCTATTATAAAAGAATTAAAGATAAAAATAATAACTTTAAAGATATTATTATATAATTAAAAAATAAATATATAATAAATAAAAAAAGCTATATTTTAAAAACCTAAAGTTTTATATCTATTATTAAATAAGTAAGTGTTTATTAATAATATAATAATAAAAGCTATTTTAAGTTTACTTTTAATTTTAATATTTCTTTTTCTTTTTCTTTTCTTCTTTTTCTTTTATTTACGTTTTCTGTAAGTATAAGTATAAGTTTTTAAATAATATAATATAAAATTCTTTTATTTTAAAATTAAATATAAAAAGGCTATAATTATAATAACTACCTTCTATAACTTATTTCTTTTTATATAAAGTAGTAATAATATAAGAAGTATAAACTTAATTATATAACTATTTTAAGTAAATTAAGTTACTACTACTATTACTAGTATAAATATTATTATATTTTAAATAAATAAAAAACTTATATAAAAGAAAGAAGATAAAATAAATAAAAAAACTTTAAAAGTAAATAAGTTAGCTTATACTACTATTTTTATTATTTTTATTAGTTTTAATAAATATAAATAACACTTAATAATCTACTTTAAATATTTAAAGAGGTATTAGCTTAAAATACTTATTAGTATAGGTTTTTTTAAGCTTAATAAAAGAAATTAAATAAATATATTTACTAGAAAATTATTTATAAAGTTTTTAATAATAATAATATTAGTAATAAAAGTATTAGAACTACTTTTATTAAAAGTAATCTTATTTATTAATTAAGTTTTATTTAAACTGGCCGGACCAGACCGCGATTTTGGGACCGGACCGGACCGTTGCGCTTATATAAGCGGTCCAGTCTCGATTTTCTAAACTAGACTGTGAAACGGTCTCCAAAAATATTTGAGACTAAATAATATACGGTCTGGTCTCAAATTTTTAGACTAGACTGTGAAACAGTCTCTAAAAATATTTGAGACCGAATAATATATAGTCTAGTTTCGATTTTTTAAACTAGACTATAAAACGCTTTCTAAAAATATTTAAAACTAGACTATATATTATTCGGTCTTAAATATTTCTAAAAGAGTATAAGACTATGAGACTATAGTAATATACTTTATAATTATAGTTTATATAAAACCTATATAGTAATTAATACTTAAAAATATTAAAAGATTATAGTAATGCTTTATAATAACAGAAAAAGGTCTAATTTTTATTATAATAAAAAAAAGCTAAAATATATATATATATATATAATATAGTCTAGACTAGACTAGACAGTATAAAGTCCGGTCCTAAATGGTCCGGTCCTAAAAACAGTTCTTAAAAATATATATTTGAGACTAGACCGTTTGGGACTAGACTATATATGGTCCGGTCCCAAAAACGGT
>KB205940.1:2567537-2582663 GCA_000328965.1 Ascocoryne sarcoides NRRL 50072
AAATATATATATATATATATAATATAGTCTAGACTAGACTAGACAGTATAAAGTCCGGTCCTAAATGGTCCGGTCCTAAAAACAGTTCTTAAAAATATATATTTGAGACTAGACCGTTTGGGACTAGACTATATATGGTCCGGTCCCAAAAACGGTCCCCAAAAATATATATTTGAAACCGGACGGTATATAGTCTGATCTCAAACGGTCTAGTCCCAAAAATGGTCCCCAAAATCTTTTTAAACGGTTTAGTCTTTTAAACGGTCCCCAAAAAATCCCACGATCCGCTTCGGACCGGACCGTTGGCCAGTCTACTTATATTATATAAAGTAGTTTTAATATAATAATAATATTTAATTTAAGTATATAAATTTAAATATTCTACTAATAGCTTTATATAATTATAAAAGTAATATAATCTAAAAGTTTATTTTTTTAGTAGATAAAAACAAAGAAAACTATATAATTATTTTATATAATATATATAAACACTTGTAAGTTTAATAAACAAGAATAATTACTTATAACTTAATTAAGAATAGTTTAATATACTAAATTAATAAAGCTATATTTATTAAAAAAGATACTAAAGTACTTAATATTAATTAGATAAAGGTTTTATAAAGAAATAGTTATATTCTTATTTTTATTTTACATTTATTATATAATACCAACAGATTTAGTATATATATTAAAAGGATTACACTACCTTAGCTAATAAGAGTATAAGAAAATTTAATACTATTAGATATTATTAAAAAAGATATATAAAAGATATTAGTAAATATATATTAAAATTTAATAGTATTTATAACTACTTTATTAAAGCTTATAAACTAGTATAATATAATTTTATATAAATTTCTTATTACTATTAAAACTATAAGTTTAAAAGTATTTTTTAAATATACTAGTATATAAACACTAATAAAACTTACTAGTAATAAAATAAAATATAAATATAATCTTTTAAAGTAATTAAAATAAGATAAATAAGTACTTTTAAAAGTAAAGATAATATATAAAAGAGGCGGCTATTAAAAACTTTATATTAGTAGTTATAAAAAAAGTAAGTATTTAAACATAAGTTATACTTTTACTATTAAAAGTAACAAAAGTAATTAAGAATATTAATATTAATATTAGAAAATGTCAAATGGGACGGTCGAAGGTGCGGAATCTAATGTGGTAGCTTAACTGATTGAGTATGTAAGAGTGGTAGAAAGCTAAGGGAAAAGAAGAGGGGTGTTGAGGCTAGTCCTTAACCCCCTAGTAAATCACTTAGTATAAGTTAACTAGTCACATGATCCAAGTCCTATAACAGGTGTCGGATTCTATCTAATACACCCCTGAATACGACACCTATATAAGCGTATTCAAATACCTTAATTTAGTAATTGAATTACAGCTTTAAAGCATATAAATTTATTCTAATTATAAAGTTATCATATTTTACCTTAGATAGAGGCTTAGTTAAGCCATTTGCTGTTATATCTGAAGTAGATATAAACCATAGGTTAATGTTACTAATAGCAACCTCCTTACAAATATAGTACTATTAAATCTTAATATACTTAGTTTATTAATAGAATTGAGGATTTTCAGCTAATAAGAGAGCTCCTTAGTTGTTACCGATCAAGCGAATAGAATTAATATTAGTACCTTTGTACTAGAGATCTTTAAATAGAAGACGTAGTTAGATAGCCTCTTATACACCTAATGTAAGTGTATAATACTCGGCTTCCGTAGAGGAGAGAGCAAGTGGCTTTTGGCGTTAGTAACTTTATAAAATAGGGCCTCTTACAAATAGGAATATATAGCTATAAGTAGATCGGCGGTCTTCTCTACTATCTCTATAAGCGGTATTAGAATAGCTGTAGAGTTGTTAAAGTAGGTTAGTCTCTCTGTAGGTGATCTTAACAGTTCTAGTGCCCTTGATATACTTAAGCATGTGATACACGGCTTTTAAGTGCTCTTGAGAAAGATTATATAAGTAATAATATAATATAAAGTAAGTATATATTAAATTAGGGTATATCTAAGTTATAAGGTATATCTTAGAGCTTACAATTAACTAGTAGAGCTCTATATCTTTTGATATAGCTATACTAGAATTAGGCACAAAAGATTTAGTAGCACCTATATTTATAAGAGTTGTAATAAGAGTGTAATCTAGTATATTATACTTACCTAGGATTTTGTTAATATAAGCGTCTTATAAGAGGGAGACAGTGCCTACTACTAGGTCACAAGTGATTTTAATACTAACGAAGTACTAAATAGAACTTATATCCTCTATTTTAAATGTACTAAAGAGCTAAGCTTTAATAGTGTTAAAGTTCTTACTTTTAGAACTAACAATAAGAAAGTTATTAACATAAGTGACAATAAGAATGCCAGTGACTGTATAACAGTAAACACAGGCGTTAGAGAGGAAGGGCTCGAAACCTAGCTTCTTTAATTCGGAGCTGAGCTTCTTTTACTATAGGCGTAAAGATTACTTTAACCTATAAAAAGCTTTTAAAAGCTTACAAATGAAGATAAGAAACTTACTGTTTAAATAACAGCGATTTAAGTTCTTAAGGAATTCGGGAGAGATATTAAAGCTAGATAGTAACTTAATATATATCTCCTTATTAATATTACTATTTAAAAAGGTAATAATAACATTTGTTTAGTTAATCTTCTAACTATTAAAAGCTACTATAGCAATTACGAGCTTCTAAGAGGTAGGCTTAGCTACTTCAGCGAAGGTTTAATCGAAGTTAATACCCTTAACTTAACAGAAGCTTTTAACTACCTATTAGGTCTTATACTAAGAGATTTGGCTATCCTTGTTACGTTTGGTTTTAAATACTTAGCGTTTAAGTAGCACCTTATTTCTCTTACTAATAGTACCTCAATTAGTAATAGTTTAAGTCTTTTTTCTAGTAAGAGAGGCAAGTTCCTTTTAGATAGCTAACTTTTAATAAGTAGCTTTAGAACTTACTATTGCTTTTTCATAAGACTGAGGATCCTCGTCGTGTATTAAAGCGGCCTTATAGGTAGTATATATCGACGTAAATAGGGCCAAATTGGCCTACTTACACTAATTAAGTGTAGTAAAAGAGCTATATTTAACATCTAAGTTTACTGTACCTAAGTTCTTAGATTAAGACCTAATAAGTCGAGATACTCTAAGAAGAGGAGGAGCAGCAGTGTCACTGCTAATTACCTTTAGCCTATTCTTACTGCCCTTTAAACAACTACAGCTACACTTTTATATAAGAGTTTCAGGCAAAATACGCTCTAAAGTGTCCGGGTCTGAGGTAAGATTAGAAGTAGGTAAGAGTAGCTATATAATCTCTTTAATAGTATCTTAAAAGTATTTATTACTTAAATCGTTAAATGTGATATCTTTTTCAATTACAAAGGGAGCTAAATCTAGTTTAATAGAAGAGACTAGTAAAGGCTTAAACAACTAATCAAGTAGTTCTTACTCAATAGTATTAGTATAGTACTCTAATATAGAACTTACCTCTTACTTGAGGCTAGAGCTTAGAGCAATTGTACATTCCTCCGAATTTGATATAACTATAAGAGTTGTAATTGATTAGAAAGGGCCTTTATTAAAGTGTACGTTCGACGAGCGAACTAGCTTTTTAGAACAATTTAAGACCTAAATACAATATATATAATTACTTTTAAATCTAACTAAAATTCCTTGATTAGTATATAGCTTTAGCTTTTACAAATTAACTCTGTTTTCCTTCGGAATTTAGACGAAGGTTTTACAGCTTAGCACACATATATAGCTGAGATCGGGCTTATATATCTTTCTAAGCTTAATATTGTTAAAGAAAGCTTTAAAAGGGGTCTTACTAACAACAGTAGAAGTAGCAGTTCTATTAGTAATAGATATAATCGAAGAGAAGATTTTAAGCTAGAGAATTTATAGAATATTTATATCTATTATAATTATATAAAGCTTTTTTATAATAACGCGATTAGCACGTTTTACTTTACCTCTTTACTTAGGGTTTTATAAAATAGTAATTTCTAAGATTATACTTAAAATAGAAGCGTTTATAAAAACTTTATTACTTCCGAATTCCTTTTCTCTATCTATTTTAAATAGTTTTAAAGTATACTTATATTAAGTATAACACAATTTTACAAAGCTTTTAATAGTATTGTAAGCGCCTCTCTTTTTAGTATAGGTATAGCCCCAGCGAGTATTATAAGCTCTATTAGTAAGTATAATAGTATACTCTTCTCTATTAATTCCATGTGAAATAAGCTTAACAACGTTGATATAGACCTCGTCGAGAGTGTGTTAAGAACGAATACGTCTAACGCGGCGAACAGCTTAGTATAGCTTTACAATCTCATAAGAATCACAGAGCTTAGTAACTCCGAGGTTACTATAGTAAGCTCGAGTGGGGTAGTCTATACCTATAGTAATAGACTTAATAGAGGTAACGTTATTAAAGCTAATATGCCTAAGACAACGGTGCTAGAGCTCCTTTGTAATAGGTTACTTATAAATAGCAGCTAGGAAAGCTACATTTATAAAGAAAGAGAAGGAGTTAATCTTCAATTTTATAGAACTATTAAATATACTATACTAAATAATTTTAATATTATTAAAAAAGACTTTATTATTTTTAAGATATCTTTTAGTTTAGTATAACTTTACTTTTGAAAATAAGTTAACTAAGAAAGTAGGAATATATATTACGTTTTTAAGTTTCAACTTAAAAAAGAACCTATTAAAGAAAGGAAAATTCAGATATATAATACCTATTTCTTTAGAGTAAACGTTCCTATTACTAGTTAAAATCGATAGCGATCTGCTAAGTGTATACTAGTAAAACTAGTCTAAGTTATTACAAATATAGTAAATATATCTGATATTTATAATCTAATTACTTTTTACTAAGAATATAAACGCTATTAAAGCTACGTTAGATATAGTAATAGAGGAGAAGAACGTAGTAGTAAACTTAGTACTAATTGTAACTAGTAATTGTACTACCTTATTATTAAGCTTTTACTAATATATATTAGCTCTCTTCTTACCTTTATTATCCTTTTAAAGTAGGCGCTTTTTAGGGTAGAGAGTATAGTAATTAGCTTTAGTATATATAACCTTTTTATTATAACTTTTATAAAACTTTAATATAAAAATACTACCCTTTCTCTTATATCTCTTATTTTCTTTTAACTTACTTTTATAAAGAGTAGTTTAATCTTTATTTCTATTCTCATCTATTACATTTGTAATAAAGTTATTAAAAGTAATGTATAATTCAAATATAATAGTTTAAGAAATTGATTATTAATACTTAACTTATATAAGAAGCTCCTTAGCTAAGCCGTAGATAAAGAGGAGAGGGTCGATTTTAGTGTAGTTGTATATAAGCTTTAAATCCTCTATTTGTTTAATATTATACTTAAAAGTAATAATATATTAACTTATATTATTATAATTAAAGTAACAAATACTCACTTAACGTTTAAGAGCTTAATACTTAAGCACAATTCTAAAGCTTTTATAGTACTTCTAGAGAGTATCTTAAATACTCTTAGCAGAAGGATTTAACTCTATTAAAGCTCTAATATTAATATTAGATATATTATTAATAAAAGTAAATATAACTTTAGTATTACACTTTTAATACTTTATCTATTTCTTAAATACTAATAAATCCTTATTAACTTTAGAATTATTAATATTAACTTCTATAAAAATAATAAGTTAAGGAGATATATATTATTATAACTTAAGAGCTAATAGCAGGTTTCTTATAAACTCCTTCTATTACTTGTAGTTCTCTGTACCCCTAAGCTTATTACCGGAGAGCAGCTATAGATCACTCGATTCTCCTATTTCAGTGTTACTGTCGTTACTACTAAAAGACAACTTCAAAAACGATATATTTGATTACTCCTCTTCTAAAATATTAGAAAGATAAAGATATAAGCTAGTAAGTTATATTAAAGAATAAGGATTTGTAGCAGAAGAAGTTAAAACTTAGTAAAGAGGAAAAGTATTTGTAAAGTAGCTTATTAATTCGTAGTTTAATTAAGTAAAGCTGTAAGATCAGATAACATATAATATTAGTACAAAAGTACTACTATATATGTGCTTAAAGAAGCAAGCACTAGTCGAGTACAAAGATATACTCGATACTCGGGCGCTATAAAGCCTATACTTGAATTTATAAGGCAACGAATCGAGAGCGTGTTCTAAAAAGAAATAGAACGGTCTACTACAGTAGAGCACGAGGGCTTATAACCTGTCAAATGGGACGGTCGAAGGTGCGGAATCTAATGTGGTAGCTTAACTGATTAAGTATGTAAGAGTGGTAGAAAGCTAAGGGAAAAGAAGAGGGGTGTTAAGGCTAGTCCTCAACCCCCTAGTGAATCACTTAGTATGAGTCAACCAGTCACATGATCCAAGTCCAATAACAGGTGTCGGATTCCATCCAACAGAAAATATTAAATTTAAAGAAAATATTAAACTAAAAGATAATAATAAGCCTAGTCTTTTAAAAGAGAATAACTTTATAAAGAAAAAGAATAATTTAAGTAATAGTAAAAAGGAAATAAAGTTGTAAAATATAAGACTATAAATTAGCTTTATATATAAGTAGGTTTATAAGTTATAATAAGTTAATAGTAAAAGCGGTATGTTAAGTATTTAAAAAACAAGTACTTTTTAAGAGAGGAACGTATATGTGAAGTATTAGTACTAGCACTAGTATTATATATACTAGCGTATATGCTAAGAACTTTAAAAGAACCTTTTAGTTTATATATAGAAAATTATCCTTTTTTTATATACTTTTAAAGCTTTTTAAAGCTATCGCTTGTTCCTATTATAATATTAACACTACGTGTCCTCTTACTTATAAATATATATAATATAAACAACTCCTCGCATTTTATACTAATACAAATACTTAAGAATAACTAAAAACCTATTATACTAATAAAGAATATATTTTTAAATAAACGAACAAAATATATTAATATTATTTACTACTTTATTTATAACTTAATAAAGAATAAAAGCTTAAAAGCTAATTATATTTTCATAAGTAATATAATTACTAATAAAATAACAAAGCCGCCAGAGTATATTACTTTTAAAAGGTTTAAGAGATAAATAAGACTTATTAAAGTCGTTATATTAAAAAAGAATAGTAGTATTAGAATTATAAGCTTAAATTAAATTAAGTAAAAGCTATAACTTACTTTAAAAAAAGTATTAAAATATAATAGTTTAATATAAGTTATAATAAGCTATATTAGATTAAAATTAGCTTATGTTAGTTATTTAGCTCTATTTATACGTTAAAAGCCGTAACTTTTTAAATAAGTAAGCAAGTAAGCTTTTAAATAGTTAAAGAATAAGAGTTAAATATATAATAATATACACGTGTTATTTCAACTATAGTACTTTTTATAGTTTTTATATAAGTGAAACGAAATACTTAAAAAATACTTAAAAATTAATTATTGCTTTTTAATAAGGTTATTAGCACTAGTATAACCCTAAGGCGTTTCTAGTTTAATATTACTTTTAAAATCTTATTTTATATATACTTTACTATTTTTACTATCTTTTTTACTTTCTCTCCTCTTCTCTTTTAATTTTAAAGCAATTATAATAAATAAGCTGCTTTTGAAAAGAAATTCTCTAATAGCTAAAGTTTTATTAAGCTTTTTAAATTGTTAGTTTAAATTTAAAATTACTTTTTTTCTTCTTTTTAAATAAGCTACTTTTTTTTTAAAACTAATAATTTAAGTTAAATATTTTATAATATATTATTAATAAGTGTTAAAGCTTTTAACTATTATAATATATTACTTTTAAATATTAAAAGTTTTATTTTTATTAAAATTACAAATTTATTAACTAATCTTTAATATATTATTTAGTTTTAAATAAATAATTAATAAAGTTAAAAAAGCTTTAACTTTATTAGCTTAAATTTTAAAGTGTTATAATACTTTAGCTTATAAAATAAGCTAATTTCTTATAATTTTTTAATTAGAAAAGATATTTTTTAAATATATTTTTTTCTTTTTAAGCTTTAATATAAACTTAATTAAAATTAACTTTATTAACTAATATAAAATCTATTAAAAAAGTAAGCCTTTTAAGCGTTTTTTAATAAATGGCTTTTATAATATTAAATGTTAAATGAAACAGTTGAAAGTGCGGAATTTAAAATAATAAATGGCTTAATTATATTAATATAAGTATAGTTCAAAAGCTAAGAGAAAGAAAAAGTATTAAAGCTATTTTTTAACCCTTTAATAAATTATTTAATACTAGTTAATTATTTATATAACTAAACTTATCTAACAGGTGTTAAATTCTATGTAATATACTTTTAAATACTTTAATAAAATAATTAATATATAACTTCAAAATGTATATATTTATTTTATTTATAAAACTATTATATTTTACTTTAAATAAATGCTTAGTTAAGTTATTTATAATTATATTTAAAGTAAATATAAACTAAAAGTTAATATTACTAATAGTAATCTTTTTATAAATATAATATTATTAAATTTTGATATATTTATTTTATTAATAAAATTAAGAATTTTTAGCTAATAAAAAAGCTTCTTAATTGTTTTTAATTAAATAAATAATATTAATATTAATACTTTTATGTTAGAAATTTAAATAGTTTTAAAAAAGATTATATAAGTAATAATCTAACATAAAAAGATTATAAACTAAGGTAGAATATATTTACGTTATAAGATATATTTTAAAGGTTATAATTAATTAATAAAGCTTTATATCTTTTAATATAATTATATTAAAATTAAATATAAATAATTTAATAATATTAATATTTATAAACTTTATAATAAAAGTATAATTTAATATATCATATCTACTTAAAAATATTTCAATATAAATGTTTTATAAAAAAGAAATAATATTTACTATTTTATTATAAGTAATTTTAATATTAATAAAATATTAAATAAAACTTATATTTTCTATTTTAAATATATTAAAAAGCTAAACTTTAATATTAATAAAGTGTTTATTTTTAAAACTAATAATAAATAAGTTATTAATATAAGTAATAATAAAAATACTAGTAATTATATAATAATAAATATAAATACTAAAAAAACTGTTTAAAACTTAGCTTTTTTAAATTTAAAAGTGAAGCTTTTTTATTGTAAATATAAAAATTACTTTAACTTATAAAAAGCTTTTAAAAACTTATAAATAAGAAATAAAAAAACTTATTATTTAAGTTTTTTTTTAATAAAAGAAATAAGCTTTTTTTTAATAGTTTACTTTTAAAAAATAGTTTTAAAACTTCTTACTACTTTTTATAAAGCTAAAAGAATTTATTATATATTAAAATAGTTTTATAAATAATATATATTAATATAAATAAAACTAAATTTATATGTTTTTAGTAATTAATAATAACAAGATTATATTTAATATTTAAATTAGTTAAGCTTAAGTTCTTAAATTAGAACTTAATAAATTAAAACATTTTAAAAAGAAAAAAGTTATATTATTATTATTAACTATTTTTAACTTATTTTTATTATTTTTAAATAATTATAATTATACTCTTATATAAAACTTTTAAATAAAATATATTTTAAAATATTTAAGGTTAAAATAAAAGTAAAAGTAAATAAAGAAATTTAAATTCAAATAACTTTTATAATAATATTTTAATAGTGTTTATTACTTAAATTATTAAATATAATATTCTTTTTAATTATAAATGAAATTGAATTTAGTTTAGTAAAGAAAAACTAATAAAACCTTTAATAACTAATTAAATTTATATTTATATTACTTTTTAAGTTTAATATTATTAAAAAAGGGTTTAAATAAAGTTTTATTTATAATAGTTAAAATAGTAGTTTACTTTATAAAAAAAATAATTGAAAAGAATATCTTAAATTAAAAGATTTATAAAAGATTTATATTTAATATAATTATGTAAAAGCTTTTTATTTTATTTTATTTTTAATTTATAATTAATATAAATTAGCTTTTTTTTTACTTTTATTATTTTTTAAAATAAATACTTTTTAAAACAAAAAATATAATAATTAATTTTAATATATATAACCTTTTTATTAGAATTTTTAAAAAATTTTAATATAAATATACTTTTATTTTCTTTTTTATATTTTTTATTATATTTTAATTTACTTTTATAAAATGTAATATAATTTTTATTTTTACGTTTATTTATTATATTTATAATAAAGTTATTAATAGTAATATATAATTTAAATATAATAATTTAAAAAATTAATTATTAATACTTAATATAAATAAAATCTTTTTAATTAAGTTATAAAAAAGAGTTAATTTTAATAAAATTATATATAAGTTTTAAATCTTTTATTTATTTTATCTTATATTTAAAAATAATAATATATTAACTTACATTATTATAATTAAAATAATAAAGTAAAAAAAATATATTATTATAATTTAAAAGCTTATAATAAGTTTTTTATAAATCCTTTTTATTACTTATAGTTTTTTATACTTTTAAACTTATTATTAAAAAGTAGTTATAAATTATTTAATTCTTTTATTTTAATATTATTATTATTATTAAAAAACACTAATATAATTTAATTAATTACTTTATTATATATTATAACTTTTAAGTTTTAAGTAAAAGATTTATGTAAAACTTATATTTAAAAAATGAGTAAAACGTTAATAATTAATAAAGCTTATTTATAATTTTAAATTATAAATATAAAATAAGAAAGCTTTTTATTACTTTTATATTAATAAAAAACTTTACTCTTTTTATTTTATAAATAAACTCTTTTTTTATTTTTTTAAAAAGAGAAGATATATTACTATTTATAACTTAAATAATAATAATGTTATTAATTTTAATAAAAACGAATCTTTTATTTTTGTTTTTAATATAGTTTTCTTAGCTTATAATCTTATTTTTTTAATATTTTAAAAAAAGTAATTAAATTTATTATTATTAATAATAGTATTTTTTAAAAGATATCAGTTATATTAATATTTAAAAAAACTATATTTCTTTTTAAAATGATAATTTAAATAATAATATATTTTTTTATATTAGTTTTATATAATATAAGCTTTTTTTTACTTTTACTAGTATATTTAAAACTACTAGTAATATTATTAATATTTATAAATTCGTTTATAAAAAGTATATTTATTATAAAAATCACTATTATTTTTAAATTCTCTTTTTTTAAGTTTAAATATATTTATATCTTATAGTTTTAATAAAATAAAATATACTTTTACTTTTAACTTTAATTTATATTTAATAAAACTAGTTCTTATAATTGTTTTTATTAATTATTAATAAAAACCTATTCTTTTTTCTTTTTTTTTTAAAAATCTCTTTTTTTATATAGTTTTATTAAATAGCTGTTTAGCTTTTAATAGTTAGCTTATTTTATTTATTAGCTTTCTAGCTATTTTACTTAACTAGTTTCTTATATTTATTTAAAAGTAGACTTAACTGCTTACTTTATTAATTAAGTTATATTATATACCTTAGGCTTATAACCTATTTACTAAATATATAATTTTACTTAAAAGGTGCTATAGTAGCCGGATGACTAATGTGAGCTAACTCTAATCTAGTATAGCCTACTGTAACTTATATTAAACTATTATATTTTAACAATTTATATATATTTTTATTAGTATTTAAATCGGTTTTAAATTCAATTATTATCTTTTCATTTATTAATATTAATAACTATTTTAACTAGTTATATTACTTTTAATTCTTTTAATTTAAAAAAGCTTTTTTTCTTTTAAAAATAAAAGCTTTATAATAAGAAATATAAGCTTTTTATTAGTAATCTACTATTAAAATTGTAATAATTATTACAGTTGTTATAAAACTAAGTTAAGTAAGACTTTAAGTTAGCTTTAACCTTCAGCTGAGAACTTTTTAACTATATAACTTTTACTCCCTTAGCTACTTTTATAGTTTTTATATTATATTCGTTTAGTTTATTTATTATCTAGTGCACCTACGTTATTATATAATACAAAAACTCTTTTATATATATTTAAAGTATCCGCTTCTGCTACTGCTACTGTTTAAATCTGCTGCTGCTTAACTAAATTAAAATTGTTAATTCTATTATTAAATTTATTCTTTACTACTCTTTTATATTTCATTTATACACATTTCTACTGACATTCGAATCGCCTTCGAATCCGGCTTATATTTTAAAATCAGACCGCTATTCTTAATTTTATATTAACTACTTTAAATTAGCTTTACTACTACTACTTTATTTTCTTTCTTTTAAAAATAAATGCTTTATAATAATAAATATAAATAACTTTCTATTAAGAATTCGCTTTTAAGCTTATTTATAAAAAGTAGACTGGCTGGACCGGACCCCGATTTTGGGACCGGACCGGACCGTTGCGCTTATATAAGCGGTCCGGTCTCGATTTTTTAGACTAGACTGTGAAACGGTCCCCAAAAATATTTGAGACCGAATAATATATGGTCCAGTCTCAACTTTTTAGACTAGACTATAAAACGGTCCTTAAAAATATTTGGGACTATACTATATATTATTCGGTTTTAAATATTTTTAAAAGACTATAAAACCGTAGAACTGTAGTAATATAATTTATAATTATAGTTTATATAAAACTTATATAGTAATTAATACTTGAAAATATCAAAAAATTATAGTAACGTTTTATAGTAATAGAAAAAGGTTTAATTTTTATTATAATAAAAAAAAGCTAAGATATAAATTTATGTATATAATATAGTCTAGACTAGACCAGACGGTATATAGTTCAGTTTTAAATAGTCCGGTTTTAAAAACAGTCTCTAAAAAATATATATTTGAGACTGGACCGTTTGAAACTATACTATATATGGTCCGGTCCCAAAAACGGTCTCTAAAAATATATATTTGAAACCGGACGGTATATAGTCCGGTCTTAAACGGTCTAGTCCCCAAAACGGTCCCCAAAAAAATTCTAAACGGTCTGGTCTTTTAAACGGTCCCCAAAAAATCCCACGGTCCGCTTCGGACCGAACCGTTGGCCAGTCTAATAAAAACGCTCAAATTGCTAAGCTTTAAGCTAACTTATATATTACTTTTAAAAGCTAAAACGTAATTAAAACAGTTATATATTTCCTTTGTTTAAAACACTAGCTCTTTAACCTATTAAAGTTCAACAGATTTTAATTATATTATAATATATAGCTAATACAACTTTAGCTTGTTTTAGCTGCTAATAGTAAAGCAATTAGTAATTTATAAGCTTAATTTATATTTGTTTACTTTTAACTTAAGCTAGCCTCAGCTGTTTTATACTTTAAATCTTTAGATATATAAATCTTATAACTACTTATAACTATTATACGATTTTAAACTAGTTAAATTAATATAATAAAGTTAAAAATAAGGTTTAATAAGCTAAATCTAAGCTTTATAAGCTTAGCTAAACAAGTAGTTTCTACCGCTTTTTAATCTCTTTTAAAGTTATATTAAATAAAGCTAAAGGCTAGAAATAAATCAATAAATAAAAAATTAATATATTATAACTATACCTTTTCAACTACTTTAAGCGAAAGCTTTAAAAGTATAATATATTAAATATAACTTTTATTAAATACTTAGAGTTTGTTTTTTTATATAAGAAATATACTACTTAATTAACGTTTTTAGAACCTACTTTAGCTACTGGTTTAATACTAGCTGAGTATTAACTTTTATATAACTATAAAGCTAATAAAATAAAAGATTTTGAAATTAACTTATATATTAATACTATTAATATAAGAGTTAAGTTTATAACAATCAGAATCACTTAGCTTAGCCCAGCGCGCCAAGGGCGTACTTCACGTGATTGCTTTCCCCTTAAGACTAATTTATAACACAGGAGGTTATAAATATATTTAAAAGAGAGGTGAATTATATATATAAAAAGCTTAGCTATTTAACTTTCTTTTACTTTTTTATATTTGAAATAAGTAATAAACTTGTTAAAAACAGCTTATATAATATTTTACTTTTAAGTTTTATTTAATTATATTAAAATAAGTTTAAATATTTTTTAAACATTTAGCTTTACTTAAATACTAAAAACTTTTATATAATTAAAAACTTAAAAATCTTTTAAATAACTAATAAACTAAAGTTTATTTTAGTTTAAAAGTAACTAGTAATAAATACTAAATTAATATTAAATAAAATAGTTAATTAATAAAAAGATTTTAAATAACTCTTTTATATAAAAGTTATTATTATAAAAGTTAAAAGTAATATTAAACTATTATTTAAAACTTTTACTTTTATTTATTATTAACATTAAAAGCTTATTATTTAAGTTTTTAATAATAAAATATTTTAATATTTTATAAATAATATAAAAAGTAAAACTATTTATAATACTAATATCTTTTAAACTATTAAAATATTTAAAACTTATTAAAAACGAGTTATATATAAAAAATAAGATTAATAAAACTTTTTAAATGTTTTTATTATAAAACGTATTATATATATAATAAAAGAACAAATGTTTTTTTCAATAATAAAGATTTTTAAACTTAGTATTACTTTTAATAGTTTTAAAAAAAAATGTTTATAACTTAAAATCTACTATTAAAAAGCTATAATAATATTATACTTTTTTAACTTATATATAATAATCTTATATCTATATTAATTCTGTTAAATAATATATATATAAATAAAAAAGATTATATTAATAAAACCTTTTTATAATTTAAAACTTATTTTTAAAGTTTAATAATTTAAAAAGAAATATTAAAAATAAAATAGTTTTTTTTATATAAAATAAACAAATATTTTAAATATAAAACTTTTTAATAATAAAAAAATAAATATTAAAATAAGAATTATAATATTATAATTATTAACTTTATAATAAATAATTAAAAATAATAAAGAAATTATAAGTTTTAATTTATTACTACTTTTTAAAGTAAATAATTTATTTTAATTATTAAAAGAGTAATATTTTTTAAAACTTTTTAACTTATTTATTAAATTAGTTTTTAAAACCTTTTAATATTTATTTAAAAACTTTAATTA
>KB205940.1:2582683-2712637 GCA_000328965.1 Ascocoryne sarcoides NRRL 50072
TAGTTTTTTAAAACCTTTTAATATTTATTTAAAAACTTTAATTATAATTATTTTTTATTAAAAAACTTTAGCTTTTATTTAATTTTCTTTTAGTTTTTTCTTTTTAAAAACAATTTTACTTTTCTAAATAACTTATATTTTTTTAATTAAATATTATAATTATAAAAAGTTAAACTATTATAAAAAAGGTTTTTTTTATAAATTTAAATTAAATATTTAAATAATATTTAATTAAATTTAAATAAACTTTAATTTAAAAAAGTATATTATATTTAAAATTTATTTTAAAATTAATAAAAATAAAGTTTTCTTTTTTAAATTTTATAATAGTTTTAATATTTATTAGTAATATATAAATAATATATTTATAAATAATTTTAATAATTTTTATATAACTTATTTAAATAATATTTTTATTTACTTAAAAAATATTAAAAAATATTATATTTATATAAAAAAAGTATTAATTTAGTTTTAAAATATTAAATTATAAGTAAATAATTAAAAATATAAATTTAATATAATTAAAATTAAATATTTAAATTATATTATTATTACTACTTTTTATAAATAATACTTTAAGTTTATATTAATTATAAATTAATTTAATATATATATAGCTTTAATAGTATTTTTATAATTATAAACTAACTTAATAAAGCTTTAATAACTATATTATATTATAAGTATATTAATATTAAAAACTTATTACTTTTTTATTTTATAAATTTATAAGTTAAAATATATTTTAAAAACTATTATATTTAATAAAAAACTTTAATTCATTTTTTTCTGTTAATAAAAGTTTTATTATATTATAAAAGTTTAAATTAAGTTATTTATAATTTAATATAAAAAAATTAATAATTAAATCAAATTATAAATAAATATATTAATTAAAAGTTTTACTTTTTTTTATTACTATTAAAATAATTAAAGTAAGTTAATTTTTATAATTAATAAATTTTAAATAACTTTTTTTATATACTTTTTAAAATTCTTTAGTTTTATAGTTTTAAATTTAATATTTTTTAAAATACTAGTAATAATATAGCTATTTAAATAGTTATTATTTAATTTAATTTAGTTATATTTATAATAGTTATTAAACTACTAAAAAATAAAAATAAAGCTTTTATAGCTTTACTAGAAATTTAGCTCTTATATATTTAATTAAAACTTTAAATAGTTATAGCTAAAGACTAAACTAAGAATATTCTTATAATTATTACTATTAAATTTGTTATAAACTATATTAATTCTAATTTAAAACTTAAAATATAATATAAAAACCCTTATTAAGTTTAAAAATAAAGCTAAAGTGATTTTAAGTTAACTAAAGTTTTTTATTATATTATTTTTAAGAAAGTAAAAGTAATTTAGAAACGAAACGTTTACTTTTAAAAAAGTAAAAATAAAGCTGTTTTTTAATATTTTTAAACTTATAAAGTGTATATATATGTTAAATAAAAAAAAGAGGAGAATAATAAAGATTTAAAAGAGAGTAGTAAATTATTTAATTATGTTTTTATATAAGAGTAGCTTTTTATAGTAAAACTAGTAGATTGTTTTATAAGAACTTTAGTTATAAAACTAAGTACTTTAAATTAAAAAATAATAAATAGAAAAGTTACTTTTTTACTTTTACTTTATTTTCTTTTAAATAATTATAATTGTTTTCTCTATTTTTTACAGTTTAAATTTATATAAAAAAGTTCTAAAGTAGACTTAGCTTATTAAAATAAACTTTATAAAATTTTTAAAGCTTATATAAGAAACTTATAAGATTTAAAGTATTATATTAAACTAGATTTAAATTATATTTAATTTAACTAACCTAATATTTTAAAGTATTTTAAATTAAATATACTAATAAAACTTTCTTAATTTCTTATTTCTTTTAACTTTTAATAATAAAAAAACCAATATTAGATTTTCTTACTTAAGTAGAGACTTTTTTAAGTCTTTAAAAAGTAATTTAAAAGCGAATATGTTATAAATCTTAGAACTAGCTAATAGTTCTAATTATTATAAGTTACTAATTTATTTTAAGATTTTAAAAGATTTTTTCTATTAATTAGCTAGCTTTTAACTAAATTAGTAGTTCTTAAGGTTTCTAGTTAATAGATAAACCTCTTTACTTATTTTCTAATTATTATAGTTTTAATATAAGTTTATATTTTATACTATTCTTACTTAAGATTGTTTTATTTTTACTTTAATAAGTTTTTAATTAGCTTTTATCTTTTTTATTACTTTTTTAATATTTTAATACTTAAACTTTTTTAAAATAATAATACCCTTTAAAGATTTTTAGTATTAACTTATTTTTAAATATGTTTTAAATTTTAGTTAATAAAAGAATATACTTATAAAAGTATATAAAATAGTTATTTAAGCTTTATTAATTATATATATTAACTTACTTTAATTATTTTAATAATAATTAATAAAATAATAAAGCTTTTAATTAATATATTTATTTATAATTTTAATTTAATTATTAGTTTTTTTATAATAAGTTATAAATAATTTAATTTAAACTTTTATTATATAATAAAACTTTTATTAAATAAAACAAATAAATTAAAGTTTTTTATTAAATATAATAGTTTTTAAAATATATTTAAACTTATAAATTTATTATATAAAAAAGTAGTAAGTTTTTTAATATTAATATTCTTATAATATAATATAATTATTAAAGCTTTACTTAGTTAGTTTATAATTATAAAAATACTATTAAAACTATATTAATTTTTAGAAAACCTTTTAAAGTTTATATTAAAATATTATATAAAATAGTTAAAAATAGGTAAGAGATATAATAAACTTAGCTTTTTTAACTATCTTAGATATATGTACTTATAAGCTTTATAATTACATATATACTATAGAAAATCTATATCTATTTTAATTTAATAGTATTTTAAAGCTAAGAGTTAATAAGTTTTTATTTTACTAGAGTAAGTAGTTAATAGCTAGTTATAAATTTTTTAAATTAGTTTAGTATAAAAAGGTATTTTTTATTTAATATAAAGCTAATTTTGATAAAAGATTAAACTCTTTTTAATAGTATAGTTATTAAATAAAATATTATATAAATTTTAAAAAGAGTTATAATTATTTTAATATACTTTATTAACAAGTTTTAAAAAGGGTTTAAAAACATTTTAAAACTAATTAAAACTAAAGTAATAATATTTAATAAAATAATAAACTATTAAACGTGTTTATTATTAATATAAAAGATTAAATATATTAGTTTAAAAAGGATTTAAAAGTAAACGTTTTTCTTTACTTTTGTTTTAAATAATAAGGTCTTACTCTTTTTAAAAAAGAATATTAGCTTTTTAATTACTTTTAATAAGTTAATATATCATTAAGAAAATAAAGTCTAATATAAATTTTATTTAATAAACTTATTTTATAATAAATACTATAATAATTATAAAATACTTTAAAATAAAATAATGTATCTATATATATTAAATTAATTTGTAATTAATATAAGCTTAAAGTACTACTTATTAAAGTAGTAATAATAATATAAAGCTTTTTATTATATATCTTTTAATTTATTTTATAAATAATTAATATATAAAAATAGAATTTAAACGAGTATTATTATTTATTAAAGTACTCTTAAAATATTATATTAATAATAACTCTATTAAATAAGTTTATTTTTAGTTTTATAAAAAGTTTAAAGTTAAAATAATAAATTATTTAAGTATTTAATAAATAATTTTATAATACTTTAAACTATTTTTTATACTTTTTAGTTTAGTTATAAAAAATAGTTAAATATATAAATATAATAATAAGTTTAATAATATAATTAAAACTCTAAATAAACTATTAATAGAATTTATAAAAGTTTAAAAACAACTTTATACTAGTTATAATAATTAAGTATTTTTAGTTATAAAAAGAAATAATCTTTTTTAAATTAGTTTTAATACTTTTAATAATAATATTAGTTTACTTTTAATAAGCTTTTAAAATATATAAAAATATTTTTTTAATAATAATAATATTAGTTTACTTTTAATAAGCTTTTAAATAATAAAATTAAATAAAAAGAGTATAATTAATATAAGTAAATATTAACTTTTCTTTTATAAATATAAATCCTACTTTTTTATAACTTAATACTTTTAATTTATATTTAAATAAATATAAAAACACTTTATTTATTTACTTTTAAAAATTAAATTTTAATAGCTTAAGTTAAAAAAACAATTATATATTTATTAACTTTTAATTATTAAATAAAACTAAATATAATAGAAAATATAACTTTAAATATTAAATATATATTTTTAAATTAATATAATATAAAGTAAAAGCTAAATTTTAATATTTAAAGCTTTTAAAAAACATTTTATAAAAAAGTAATTTAAAAAAAGAAAACTGTTTACTTTTATATTTATTAATATTTAAAAAGAAACTTTAAATATTTTTATATTAAAAGTATTAAAAAATAATAACTACCTTTCTTTTATTAACTATATTAAGTTTAACTTTAATAAATTATATATTTTTAAACTTATAAAAAAGCTTTTTTTTAAACTTTCTTATTTTTTTATTAAAACTCTTTTACTTTTTTAAATATATATATTTTTTTTAAATTTTAAACTATTATTCTTTTCTTTTTTAATTATAACTTAAATCTTAAAGGCTTTAAAATACTTAGTTTTATAATAACTAAACCTTTTCTAATTATAATATTTAATTAAAAGATTTAACTTATTTATAAAAGTAAAAAGGGTTTAAAAAACTAAAAGAAAGTTAAATAAGAGTTATAAGTTTTTAATTAAAAACAATTACAATTAAAGTTCTTAAGTAAATATTAAAAACTCTTAAAAAATAGTTTAATAAATAAACTAAAAAGTTTTAAAAGAGACTACTTTTTTAATAACTAAAGTAGATTATTTATTTTAAAAAGCAATAGTAACTTAAAACTTATAGTTTCTTTATTATCTTTAATTATTTAATATAAAATTATTAATTATAATATTATAATTCTTATTCTAATACTTTTTTAATATAATTAAAATATTTTATATTTAAAATATTAGTTTATTTTATATAAAAAAGAACTACTTTACTTTTAATATTTCTTTTTAGATTATTAAGCTTTAAAAACGGGCTTTAAATTCTAAAAAGGTTTTTTTAATATAACCTTTTTTATTCATATATATAATTTAAAATATATTATAATATACTTTTATTTTATTATTTATAAAGTAATTAAAGAATAAGTTTAATATATTAAATACTATTTAAAAGCTATTTAAAAAAGTTAAATATTTAAGAGTTAAATACTTTTTAATTAAGTTTATTATTAATTCTTATATTAAAACTTAATAAACTATTTTAATAATATATTAATTTATATTAATAATAAACTAGTTTTAAATAAAAACTTACTATTATTTAAAAGTGAAAAGATTTCTATTATTAAATAAAATAATATTTTTTATTAATTAAGCTTTTTAAAGTTTAATATAAGTACTAATTTCTAAAAGAATATAAAAATAAAGTATACTAGAAACTTTAATTAATAAAGGAATTAAAATAGGTGTAAAGTTATTATATATAACTTAAAGAGATATAGTATTATTATAGCCTTTTAAATACTAACTTAAAGTAGTAAATATAACTTTAAATTTATTTATAATAGTAATAACTTTAGAAATCTTTACTATTTAAAAGAAGATCTATTTCTTTATTATATATATAATACCTTTTATAGTTAAACTATTTAAAAAGTCTTTTTAATTTTACTTTTTATAAGTAACTTATTTTTAATAAGTTTTAAATATATTATTAGTTTAAAAAGTATTAATATTATAAGTAGTTTTACTTTTTATTTTATCTATAAAATATTAAAATATTTAGTTATTAAAAAAATTAGATAATAAGCTTTTAAAGTTAAAAATAAGTAAAAGGAAAAGTTTAAAATAATATTTAAATACTATTTCTATTTTTATTTATAATAACTTTTATATAAGAGAGTTATTTAAAATCCTTTTATTAATTAACTATTTTATTTAATACTAATTTAATATTTATTACTAGTTACTTTTAAACTAAACTAAACTCTAGTTTATTAGCTATTTAAAAGATTTTTAAGTTTTTAATTATATAAGAGTTTTTAATATTAGTTAAAATTAAAAGTTTAAAAGATATTTAAATTTATTTTAATATAGTTAAATAAAACTTAAAAGTAAAATATTATATAAGCTAGTTTTAATAATGTTAAGAATTATTTCTTATATAATAATATAAGAAAATAAAAGTATTAAAAGAGGTATATAAAAGTATATATTAGTAGTTAAAAATATTAACTTATAAGTTTATATATAAAAAAGAAATAAGTATAAGAAAGTAAAAGAGAGTTAAGTAACTAAGCCTTTTATATATATAATTCACTTATCTTTTAAAACCCTTCCGAATCTATTTCTAACCTCTTATATTATAGATTAGTATTAAAAGGAAAGCAATTACGTGGAGTGCGCCCTTGGCGAGCTGGGTTAAGCTAAACGATTCCAATTATTATATAAAGTTAATAATAAAAATTTATTATTAAGCTTTATTAGTTTATTATTTATTGTATAACTGTTTATTATAATAAAAATTAATAATAAGCTAATAACTTAGTTACTTCCGCCTTAAATCTATTATAATTTAAAATAATAATAAATAATAAAACAGTAAAATAGTAAAATGTTATTAATTAAAAAAGCTTTTAATTAAATTTAAAAAGCTTTTAATTAAATTTAAAAAAATCCATTTTTAAATATATAATTATAATTATATAATATTAATTAATAAAAATAAAAATAGTATAAAACTATAAAATTATATATATTAAACTAAAGTTATATAATTAACATATAACTAGTACCTCTTATTATCTTATATTAGTATTAAACTTTACTTATAAATATTTTATATATTTTTAAACCTTTTTTAGTTTTTATCTTATTTATTTTATTAAAACTAACACTTATTATTTATATCTCTTTTTATAAAATAACTTTAACCTAACAGTAATAAGTAATTCTACTTACTTATACTTCTAGTAAATATAAATATTAATAATAAGTTTATATAATATTATATGTCAAACGGGACGGTCGAAGGTGCGGAATCTAATGCAGTAGATAGCTTGATTGATGAGTGGTCTAAGAGTGGTAGAAAAGCTAAGGGAAAGAAAGAGGGGTGTTAAGGCTAGCCCTCAACCCCCTAGTGAATCACTTAGTGTGAGTCAACCGGTCACATAATCTAAGTTATATAACAGGTGTCAGATTCCATTTAATATACCCCTAAATATAACACCTATATAAGCGTATTCAAATACCTTAATATAGTAATTGAATTATAGCTTTAAAGCGTGTAAATTCATTTCAATTATAAAATTATTATACTTTGTTTTAGACAGAGGCTTAGTTAAGCCGTTTATAGTTATATCTAAAGTAGATATAAACTATAAGTTAATATTACTAATAGTAACCTTTTTATAAATATAGTACTACTAAATCTTAATATACTTAGTTTGTTAATAAAATTGAGGATTTTTAGCTAATAAGAGAGCTCCTTAGTTATTACTAATTAAGTGAATAGTATTAATATTAGTACTCTTATACTAGAGATCTTTAAATAAAAGACGTAGCTAGGCTACCTCTTGTACATCTAATATAAAGGTATAATACTCGGCTTCCGTAGAGGAGAGAGCGAGTAGCTTTTAGTATTAGTAACTCTATAAAATAAAGCCTTTTATAAATAGGAATACATAGCTATAGGTAGATCAGCAGTTTTCTCTACTATTTCTATAAATAGTATTAAAATAGCTATAGAGTTGTTATAGTAGGTTAGTCTTTTTGTAAGTGATTTTAATAGTTCTAGTACTCTTAATATACTTAAGTATATAATATACAGCTTTTAAGTGCTTTTAAAAGAAGTTATATAAGTAATAATATAATATAGAGAAAATATAAGCTAGATTAGGACGTATCTGAGTTATAAGGTATATCTTAGAGCTTACAATTAACTAATAAAGCTTTATATCTTTTAATATAGTTATACTAAAATTAAGTATAAACAACTTAATAGTACTTATATTTATAAAAGTTATAATAAGAGTATAATCTAATATATTATACTTATCTAAGATTTTATTAATATAAGCGTTTTATAAAAGAGAAATAGTATTTACTACTCAATTACAAGTGATTTTAATACTAATAAAGTATTAAGTAAGACTTATATCTTTTATTTTAAATATATTAAAGAGCTAAGTTTTAATAGTATTAAGATCTTTACTTTTAAAGCTAATAATAAAGAAGTTATTAATATAAGTAATAATAAGAATACTAATAACTATATAATAGTAAATATAAGTGTTAGAGAAGAAGAGCTTAAAGCTTAACTTCTTTAATTTAGAGCTAAGCTTTTTTTACTATAAGTATAAAAATTGTTTTAATTTATAAAAAGCTTTTAAAAGCTTACAAATAAAAGTAAAAAACTTACTATTTAAATAATAGTGATTTAAGTCCTTAAGAAATTTAAAAGAGATATTAAAACTAAATAACAATTTAATATGTATCTCTTAATTAATATTACTATTTAAAAAAGTAGTAATAATATTAGCTTAGTTAATCTTTTAATTATTAAAAGCTATTATAGCAATTATAAGCTTCTAAGAAGTAGGCTTAACTACTTTAATAAAGGTTTAATTAAAGTTAATACTTTTAATTTAATAAAAGCTTTTAATTACTTATTAAACCTTATATTAAAAGATTTGGCTATTCTTATTACACTTAGTTTTAAATACTTAGTGTTTAAGTAGTATCTTATTTCCTTTACTAATAGTACTTTAATTAATAATAGTTTAAGTATTTTTTCTAGTAAAAGAGGTAAGCTCCTTTTAAATAGTTAACTTCTAATAAATAGCCTTAGAACTTACTATTACTTCCTTATAAAACTAAGGATTCTTATTATATATTAAAGCGGCCTTATAAGTAGTATATATTAACAAAAATAGGGCTAAATTAGCCTACTTATATTAATTAGGTGTAATAAAGTTATATTTAACGTCTAGATTTATTATACCTAGGTCTTTAAATTAAGACTTAATAAGTTAAGATGTTCTAAAAAGAGAAGAAGTAGTAATATTACTACTAGCTATTTTTATTTTATTTTTACTACTTTTTAAATAATTATAATTACGCTTTTATATAAGAGTTTTAAACAAAATATACCTTAAAGTGTTTAAGTCTAAAGTAAGATTAGAAGTAAGTAGAAGTAGTTATATAATCTTTTTAATAGTATTTTAAAAGTTTTTATTATTTGAAATATTAAATATAATATCTTTTTTAATTATAAAGGGAGCTAAATCTAATTTAATAAAAGAGATTAGTAAAAGCTTAAGTAACTAATTAAGTAGTTCTTATTTAATAATATTAGTATAATACTCTAATATAAGACTTACTTCTTATTTAAGGCTAGAGCTTAAAGCAATTGTATATTCCTTTGAATTAGATATAACTATAGAAGTTATAATTGATTAAAAAGGGCTTTTATTAAAGTATACGTTTAATAAGTAAACTAGCTTTTTAAAACAATTTAAAACTTAAATATAATATATATAATTACTTTTAAATCTAACTAATATTCCTTAGTTAATATATAGCTTTAGCTTCTACGAATTAACTTTGTTTTCCTTTGAAATTTAAACAAAAGTTTTATAGCCTAATATATATATATAGCTAAGGTTAAGCTTATAAGTCTTTTTAAGTTTAATATTATTAAAAAAACCTTAAATAAAGTTTTACTTATAATAGTAGAAGTAGTAGTCTTATTAGTAATAAATATAATTAAAGAGAAGACTTTAAATTAGAAAATTTATAAAATATTTATATTTATTATAATTATATAAAGCTTTTTTATAATAATATAATTAATATATTTTACTTTACTTTTTTATTTAAGATTTTATAAAAAAGTAATTTCTAAGATTATATTTAAAATAGAAGTGTTTATAAAAACTTTATTATTTTTAAATTCTTTACTTTTATCTATTTTAAATAGTTTTAAAGTATACTTATATTAAGTATAGTATAACTTTACAAAGCTTTTAATAGTATTGTAAACGCTTTTCTTTTTAGTATAGGTATAGCTTTAGTAAATATTATAAGCTCTATTAGTAAATATAGTAGTATACTCTTCTCTATTAATTCTATGTAAAGTAAGTTTAACAATGTTAATATAGACCTTATTAAAAGTGTGTTAAAGACGAATGTGTCTAATACAGCGAATAGCTTAGTATAACTTTATAATCTCGTAAGAATTGTAGAGCTTAGTATAACTTTATAATCTCGTAAGAATTGTAGAGCTTAGTAACTCTGAGGTTATTATAGTAAGCTCGAGTAGGGTAGTTTATACCTATAGTAATAGACTTAGTAGAAGCAACGTTGTTAAAGTTAATGTGTTTAAGACAACAGTGCTAGAGCTCCTTTGTAATAGGTTACTTATAAATAACAGCTAGGAAAGCTGTATTTGTAAAGAAAAAGAAGGAGTTAATCTTCAACTTTATAAAGCTATTAGATATGTTTAGACTGGCCGGACCGGACCGCGATTTTGGGACCGGACCGGACCGTTGCGCTTATATAAGCGGTCCGGTCTCGATTTTCTAGACTAGACTGTGAAACAGTCCCCAAAAATATTTGGGACTAAATAATATACGGTCCGGTCTCAGATTTTTAGACTAGACTATAAAACAGTCCCCAAAAATATTTGGGACTGAATAATATACAGTCCGGTTTCGATTTTTTAGACCGGACTGTGAAACGGTCCCCAAAAATATTTGGGACTAGACTATATATTATTCGGTTTTAAATATTTCTAAAAGACTGTAAAACTATAAGACTATAGTAATATAATTTATAATTATAGTCTATATAAAACTTATATAGTAATTAATACTTAAAAATATTAAAAAATTATAGTAACGCTTTATAATAACAGAAAAAGGTCTAATTTTTATTATAATAAAAAACAGCTAAAATATAAATTTATGTATATAATATAGTCTAGACCAGACCAGACGGTATACAATCCGGTCCCAAACGGTCTAGTCCTAAAAACAGTCCCCAAAAAATATATATTTAAGACCGAACCGTTGGCCAGTTTAGATATGTTATATTAAATAATCTTAGTATTATTAAAAAAAACTTTATTATTCTTAAAATATCTTTTAGTTTAATATAACTTTACCCTTGAAAATAAGTTAACTAGGAAAGTAGGAATATATATTACGTCTTTAAGTTTTAACTTAAAAAAGGACTTATTAAAAAAAGAAAGATTTAAGTATATAATACTTATTTTTTTAAAGTAAATATTCTTATTATTAGTTAAAATTAATAGTAATTTATTAAATATATACTAGTAAAACTAGTTTAAGTTATTACAAATATAATAAGTATATTTAATATTTGTAATCTAATTACTTTTTATTATTAAAGTTATATTAGATATAATAATAGAGAAGAAAGATATAATAGTAAGTTTAATACTAATTATAACTAGTAATTATACAACTTTATTATTAAGCTTTTACTAATATATATTAGTTTTCTTTTTACTTTTATTATTCTTTTAAAATAGGCGCTTTTTAAAGTAAAAAGTATAATAATTAGCTTTAGTATATATAACCTTTTTATTATAACTCTTATAAAACTTTAATATAAAAACACTTTTATCTTTTCTTTTATATCTCTTATTTTTTTTAACTTACTTTTATAAAAAGTAGTTTAATTTTATTTTTACTCTTATTTATTATATTTATAATAAAGTTATTAAAAATGATATATAATTTAAATATAATAGTTTAAGAAATTGATTTTTAATATTTAACTTATATAAGAAGCTTTTTAACTAAGTTATAAATAAAAAGAAAAGGGTCGATTTTAATATAGTTATATATAAGCTTTAAATCTTCTATTTATTTAATATTATATTTAAAAATAATAATATATTAATTTATATTATTATATTTAAAGTAATAAATACTTATTTAATATTTAAAAGCTTAATACTTAAATATAATATTAGAGCTTTTATAATACTTTTAAAAAATATCTCAAATACTTTTAGTAAAAGGATTTAACTTTATTAAAGCTTTAATATTAATACTAGATATATTATTAATAAGAGTAAATATAACTTTAATCTTATACTTTTAATACTTTATTTACTTCTTAAATACTAATAAATCTTTATTAACTTTAAAATTATTAATATTAACTTTTATAAAAATAATAAGTTAAAGAGATATATATTATTATAGTTTAAAAGTTAATAGTAAATTTCTTATAAAATTTTTCTATTACTTATAGTTTTTTATACTTTTAAGCTTATTATTAAAAAGTAATTATAAATTATTTGATTCTTTTATTTTAATATTATTATTATTTACTATTAAAAAACAATAGTAATAATAGTAAATTTGATTACTTTTCTTTTAAAATATTAGAAAGATAAGAATATAAGCTAGTAAACTATATTAAAGAATAAGGATTTGTAGTAGAAGAAGTTAAGACTTAGTAAAGAGGAGGAGTATTTATAAAGTAGCTTATTAATTTATAGTTTAATTAAATAAAGTTATAAGATTAAATAGTATATAATATTAATATAAAAGTACTATTATATATGTGTTATAAATAAGTACTAATCGAGTATAAGAATATACTTGATACTTAAGTATTATAGTACTTGTAATTAAATTTAGAAGGTAACAAATTGAGAAAGTGTTTTAATAGAATAGAACAGTCTACTATAGTAGAGTGCGAGGGCTTATAACCTGTTAAACGGGACGGTCAAAGGTGCGGAATCTAATGTAGTAGATAGCTTAATTGATGAGTAGTCTAAGAGTGGTAGAAAAGCTAAGGGAAAGAAAGAGGGGTGTTGAGGCCAGCCCTCAACCCCCTAGTGAATCACTTAGTGTGAGTCAACCGGTCACATGATCCAAGTCATATGACAGGTGTCGGATTCCATCCAACATTATATAATTATTAATAAATTATTTAGTTTAAAATAAATTAGTATATTTATATTACTAAGTGATTTCTTCTAAATCCGAAAATAAAAGTTGAAAGTAATAAAAGCTTTAATATCTCTTACTTTATTTTAGTAGCTTATTCCTTCTCCACTAGCCACAGCCAAGGATTTAATCTTAACCCTAATCTCTTCCTTCTCAGCTATCATATTTACAAGAACAAGACTTCGGACTCGACATTATACAGCGTGAAAGCAATGGTGCTATCGCATCGAGCCCATTGCCTCGTCAGATGCGACGAAGCACCCTTTGCCGTAAAATGCGGCGCCTGGGATTGAGATCCCTCCTCCCCTCTATGCGCTCCCCATTCAACTACTCTCGAGTGCTACAGAAGCACATCAAAATAGACGACGAAGAACGAATGGTCGTTGGGGAAGACTTTGACCCTCCACGCATCTATCGACGCCACTGTCGCGCCGCCCAAATGATTAAATTCTTCTTCTTCAGCCTCTTCACTCTCCTGCTCCTCCTTCTCCTCCTAGCCTATACCATATACAAGCCACCCAAATTCATCATCGGGATCTTTGCATGGAAGAATCCAGACGTGCTCTTTGAAGCCTCTCTCCCGTCATCCCAACGTGTCGTCGCTCTCACGTTAGACGACGCACCATCCTCGGAAACACCCAAGATTCTCAACCTCCTCAAGACGTATGATGCTCGCGCAACGTTCTTCATCATCGGCAATCAAATCCAGTCTCGCCCTGGGATTTTAGAAGCAATGCGAGATGCCGGTCACGAGGTCGGAAATCACGCCTGGGCCGATGAAGCCAGCTTCAGGTTGCCCCCTGGGGAATTAGAAAGGCAGATCAAAGAGGTGGATGCACTCTTACCAAAAAACCCAGATGGCGTAAAATACTTTCGGCCGGGATCAGGAGTCTTCAACCGGAAGATGGTAGAAATGTTGAAAGGACTCGGGTATAGACTTGTCCTGGGTGGGATCTATCCCCATGATCCACAGATTCATAATCCCAAGGTGAACGCGAAGCACGTGTTGAGTATGGTGAGGCCTGGTGGAATTATCATCATGCATGATAGGAGAGACTATTCGCCAGAGCAGATCGAGATGGTTTTAAAAGGACTACAGGAGGGAGGTTGGAAAGTTGAGTCCGTGGGAGGGTTGTTAAAGATAGCTGAAGAGGCAAAGGGTAAGATTAGTGGGTGGAAGAAGGGCGAATGAAATTGGAATGTTGAGAAGTCTAGAATACGAATACCCATATATTTGGTTTTCTTGTATGGGCAAGCGAAATCCAGTCAATCCTCCTGTTGACACCGGATCACTAGGTAGTATGAAGTAGTTCTACATCAGTATTGGTTAAACCACTCAAATTTCAGTACGAAGTGCTTTCCTATTCTACGTGGACAACCTTTACCCAGCCTTAAATGATTAAGACCTCATACATCTATCTTTTCATATCATATATATCACATTACACAACTAGCTCTACCCTTCAAACTCAATGTCAATTCCTTCTAAAACCATCATACCCGGCCCTCACGCTCTCTCCAATCCTCATCCACCTCTCCCTCTCCTCGCTCGTCTGACCCTTTCTGCCCCCAACATCAAGAAGCCAATCTCCCAGATCCTCAAAATCCGGATCCAACCTCAAACAGGTATCATTCGCGCTGCTCCCCCAGGCTCCCACCACCAATTTCTTTCCCGAAACTCTCTCCCCCTTATCCCCCAACACCGACTCATCGTCCCATTTCACACACTCTCCCCCTCTAGACTTTCTCCTTAGACCCCTCCTCGCCTTCCCCGCGCTCCACACCTTCTCCACGGCATCCGCATCCCACATATCCTCCGCTACCCCCCTCCTACGCTCCCAATACCGTCTCTTGACCCACACCCCAAATGCTAGCAGCGTCACCACCGTGACTAGCATCACTAGAATATTCAACGCAATCGCAAGCTTCTGCGACTTCGAAAGCACCGTATGCAAGGCCCATATCAAATTATTGTTAGACCGGAGCGCGGCGTGGTCCGTACGCGGCGCAAAAAGACCGTATGTGCTCGGAGGAGGAGCTCTTACTCTCAAGGAAATGATTAAAGCCATGACTGACTGCTTTGGAGAGTATATATATATAACTAACAGGCTTAGCTAGATTCCGTCACATATCCATTAATGCATGAATCTTCGCAACATGGACAAATAAAAAAAACCCTTACAAATGCCGTTGAAAGCTTCGGAATTAGAAGAGATGATAGCTTGCTGACTAGTTCATACAAATATTTGTATCTGTTCGTTGTTGACGCGGTAGCTTAAAGCAGACGGGATGAGGTTGAGAGATAGATTGACACAGTGGGGCATATCACAACCCTCTTGCCTGCGAGAGCGCTTGCTTGCACTTGATAATTATTAGGAGGGAGAAACCAAAAACGAGAACGGGCCCTAACGGGGCCGGGAAAACGGGAAGAGCATAATTCATATACTTGACCCCAGCCCCGCGTCTCAAACCGAGACCGTGGAAATTCCAACGCCGAAGGAGAAGAGGCTGGTGTAAGTAGCCGAGACATTCGCAATGCGCGTCCCAGTACGTGTCACGACCGCGTATTTATATGGACATCCCTTCTTTGCCTGTGATTGGGGCTTTCAGTTGGAATGTGCAGTGCCTTTGGTAAGATTGTGGGTAGGATCTAGGCGGGGCGGGGTAGCTGGAGTAGATCGCGCGTCTAAGGAAGAAGATTTATCCTTGAAACTATGGAATTGATTTCTCGAGAGAAGTGCAGTGTCCTTTCTCCAAGCACTTAGTACATTTATGATACAGTTTTGCGCAGTGCAGGCCATTTTGGAGTGGGGATACTCGTCAACATCCAAACCAGGGAGAAGCAAGCTCTCGAGCAAATAAAAATACATACTCAGACACATCATCCTAGATCCTCTTCCGTGATCGGTTTCTCAAGCTTGACCACTCTACCACCCTTTGTTCTCTTCTCGGGCTTGAAAATCCGACCCTTGCCCCGGGCTTTCGATTTCTCAATACCTTCAAACTCACCTCCAGCTCCCATCACAACATCAAACTCATTTGTCCTCGCCTTCTTACCGCCCTTCCCCATTTTTCCATCTCGGATCCCCTTCTTCTTTGCACCAATCTCTGGCCCATTTCCTAATCGACCCAGTCTCGGAGATCTCGCAACTCTTGTCTTAGCTCCGAGTGCCCAGAGATCTCCCCACCTGGATTTACGTGCATCGCGGTATGCAGCTTTACTAAAACTCCTTGGCACAGTCCACCGCTCAAGCTTTCCAGATGGCGTGCAAAGGTCAAGTGTAACGTGACCGCGGCGTTTGAGGGGAGGAAGTATGGAGCGTGGAAGAGACTGAGAATGGAATGTGATGTCGCTTGGGAGCTGGACTTTCTCGGCTTCAGGGAGATCATGCTCCTCATAACCCTCGAATGATCGTAAAGTAGCCTCTTCTCCTTCCAAAAATGCGTTTTTGGTTTTTCTATCATCGACGCCTCGGCGAACTGCAAGGTAGCTGAACTTAACGTCTTCGTGGTTACGCGCTGATGCTCCTAAGACACGTTGTAGAAAATCGGGACGGAGGAATCGTTGACTAAAGTGACAAAAGTCTTTCCTACCAGAGCTGAGCCCAGGAATAGGATACATTGGGCAATTTGTATGATTTGTGCATGGAGCAATGATCATACCCTCTTCCTTTTCCCGAAAACGGCCTTCCTCTGATGCAGGTAACTGAATGTGGTTCTCGACGAAATTATCGCCTGGTGATGAGATATAGGAGTCAAGGAGAAGGGAGCGAGCACCTGCAATAGCTTCGAATCCTCGAGGTAGACCCTTTTCAATGAGAATGAGAACGCCACCATTGGGGTCAAGGAGAGACCAAAGATTCTTCACCACATTTTTGCGTCGAAAATCTTCTTTTAGTGGGAATAACATATGAGGTGCAATGATTACATCGTAAACCTTTCGCTCTTGCGGTTCGGACCCATCTAGGTTATCTCGTGAACTAGAGGAATGAATGTAATCGGGAAGGCGAGGAAGGAAAGTGGTATTATCGATAAAGCGTGAGACTCGATGCCGTAAGGTATTCGAACCTGTAAGGACGCTATTCTTGCCAGACGGGGCCTCTTCGCCAGTAACGATGCCATCCTCCTTCAAAGCATCCCACTCCGCTTGCAATATCTCCCGCCAGGCAATTATACCCCCTCCCCCAGCACCCGCATCAAGTACTCTCGTACCTTGACCACCCTCTCTAAACATCAAATTCCTAAGCCAGTCGCTTCCTAACCGTTTTCGTACTTCCACTAAGGTGCTCATCACGGCTGCATATGTACCCGGCATGACTCCTACAAGGTAGGCATCTGCCTCCAGCTCACTCATCCTGTGTTGCATAGCATCCAATCCAATGTGTTTTTGAGGAAGGACCTTCTTTGAAGCTGGTATTGAAGTAGAGAATGGTAGACCTTTGCCGCCGAAGGCTTTCTCGGCTGCTTCCGAAAGATGTTTCATATTCGTGCGGTTTAGAAGCTCGGCGATGGGCGCGGTGAATTGTTCCTTGGGAAAAGAATATGTGCTGGGTTCGGTGCCATATCGGCCGGTCAAGGTATGGGGATGTGTGCGGGCAGATTCAGAACTAATCCACGGATCGAAATCCTCCTCCTCGTCTTCTTCTTCTGCCTCGATATTTTCTGCTTCCTCTTCTTCAAATTCCTCTTCGATTTCTACCTCCTTCCCAACTTCCTCCTCAACTGGCTGAGCCAATGCCACCTCCATGTCTCTCTGTAATCTTGCTAAAGCATCTCTTTCACGCTTATTCTTGCCTTGAAACTGAAATATCCCTTCTTGACCTACCAATGGGTCTTCAAGAGCATTCTCGACTCCGTCGCCCAGGATCACTTCAGCCTCAGGAAGTTCTTCATTCAGCTCCTGGTAAACCTCATTGGGCTCGATCGCTACAGTAGACTCCTCTTCTACAACAGAGAAGCTAAGCTTCGAGTCGTATTCAATCTCTTCCAATTCGCCGCGCTCGTTTTCCCTCATTAACACATTTCGCCGTACTTTATCTGGGAGAATCTCCTCTTCCTCTTCCCTTGGCAGATACTCTAAATCTTCCGGCTTTGTTTCTCGTAGAGGGGGGCCATAGAGCCGTTCGTAGAGTATATACTCTTCGGTAGATAGGTAGTCTTTTGGTAGCGTCTCTCCAAACGTTTGTCTTGCCTGCCGCACAATAGATTCTGTATCTTCTCCCACGTCTTCCGGGCCTTCCTTCAGAGGATCTCCTAGTCGACGGGGAATTGTCGAAAATTGTCTCGAATATGGTCTGCACGAGCGGATGGTGCGGGCCTGAAAGTGTGCTCGGGTGCCATACCTCAAGCGATTGCTCGCGACAGCGGTAGTAACACTGTTGTCAAAAAGCGATAGAAGTCGTAGACAGCACGATAGACATGCTCTTGGGCTTCTGTGAGCTGTCAACATGTTTGGTCTCTGTTATGGGGGTAAGAAGAAAAAGAAAGAAAGAGGAATTCCGAGGTCATATTTAGCATATGACTGCCTCAGGCACTAACTAGTCCTAGAACTTCTCATTTTCGCAACATCGTCCCTCATGCTTAAAACGACTCTTCTGCCTTAAATTTAACGTCAATATTAACAAAAAGCCTAGATTGAATAATAATGTATACTTTTGAAAGGTATAATTGTTTCTTTTCCATATGTCATTCGCATTTATATTTTTCATCTAGCCTTGGCCACAAGATAAAGATGATAAGGCTGACGGCCGCTAGTAACCGCCTAACCTTCAATGTTCCTAAAATGGGTCTCTTCAGAAAATCCATCGGTGAATATCACTTGAGTGGTTTCTTTACTACTTCGTACACATGTATCTATCCCTCCCAAGGAGAAGCCAAGCCGATGGAAAAGTTTCTTCTAAAACCTAAAAAGCCAGGATAGCTAAGAAATTGAGGTGAGAAGCGGAGAACAGGGGACTGTTGGTTTGCGATTTTGTTTTCCTTCGCCATTTATGTATTATGCATTACTAAACACTTTCCATCTCAAAAAACCCACCCCACCCCCACCCATCATCCACTTACGATACGCCCAGCTCCATTATATAAAGCCCAACAGGCCAATCTATGTCTATATGCCTCTATCTATATCTATCTAGCTACCTACCACTCCCCACCTTTCCTCTCCCATTCAATCATCTCCTTCCGATTAATCATCCACCAAATCCACATGTTTTCACAAGAAGCATAGCATGACCCTCCTTTCGCAACCGTAGACTCGCCTGATGGAAATTGTCTCTAAAAGGACAATAAGAAAGATAATTAGTCATTAGAGTTTCATATGAATGGTAAAATAGGAACGGCCTACGCTTCTGTATTAGTTGTAAGGTTGTAATATTCTTTGAGATTCAACCCTATCTCCCTCTCCACCCCTTCCACCCCTCTCCCTGCCCCCCTCTTCTCTGATCTCAACTTAATTCTACCTCTACCTAACTATCAGTTTGTATATCTACTTCTCCCTAAAAGACTTAAGTGATGAGTAGTAGTATTTGACACTTCCCATGCTTGTCGCCTTTCCATAAAAATATTGACACAGAGGGAGTAACTGAAGGTCCAGATAGCTGGTGTGGATGGGCCCTTGATTCAGCTTTCGAAATAGCGTATAAATTAAATCAAGGGAACTCTCATGCTATTCACGCTAAAATTGCCCATGGTATTATAATGCAATACCTCACCCGAGTATTAAAGCCTAGGCAAGTATAGTTCTTCTAAAGGCATGTTCACCAATCATGCATGGAAATCTACTATTGGTTCGATGGTATGTTCACCCTTCCATTCATTGCTAGCAAGCACAGCAATGGTAGCTGTTGTCCCCTCTCTATGTACAATTCCCCCAATCTCATATCATGATCCCGCTGGCACTAAGAAGTGCATGCATGCAATAGCTCGGTATGAGGGAGGCAATATGCTCCTCGAACCTCCGCTCCACAATCCAACTACCCACTTGAAGGCCGCCGTAAAATCTATAATACAATGGAATCGAAGACGATGTGTGCGGATATTCGCTCTCCCGCATGTCTCTCACCTTAGGCTTAGGCACATATGCCTCCACGTCTGCAATTATCCCATTATCTTTTTAGGGAATTACTAGTGAACCCAAACCGCTAAAACGCCCACGTCCGCTTGAAACTTGGCGTAACGTGCAAACTCTGTATATTGTGTTGACTCGAATAAAGGAAAGTCATGACGTTCGTATTCGCTATGAAAAAGAAATGTCTAGGATTGGTGCAATTACTCGTCCGGATTAGTGGCCCGGAGGATTGGCCCGGTGTTGACGACTCTTCGTGAGTAGTCGTGATCATCTCGAATGGTATTGACGCTTTCTCGGCTCTTATTCTCCCCTCGTTGATATACCGGAGAAAATGGGTTTAATCTTGGATCGACTGGCATCAGCCGGCTTGTCCTCGTCCCAGGCTGATTATCGTCGAAGCCTTCTACAACATTTGTACCATCCGTACCAAGAACATATCGTGAATTCTCGCTCATTGTTCTTGAAGGTATTTGACCATTCAAGCCCGCGCTGCTGATTCTCCTCTCTGGAGTATTAACATCAGCGTATGCTTTAGCAATCTCCTTCCGTCGCTTCCGTAGACAAAAGTAGATTATCGAGCAGATAATAGCGACCAGGGCCACCAAGCCTATCGTGAGTCCAACAGCACCTCCAGTACCAAGACCACCAGAGCTACTTGATGCCGATATAGTATTATTACTACTGCTTAGCGAATCCGGAGGTATAGTAGGCGTGACAGTAACGGTTTGAACTTGTCCCGTCACGGTTTGCAGGGACACGATTGGCGTCGGCGTCCACGTCGAGGATGTAGAGGTCGAGGATGTTGTGTGAGAAGTAGTGGTTGTGTCACTGGAAGTCGTAGAGGTCTAAAGAGAATTAGTAAAGAACGGCAAGGTTGAATCTCCTCTTATGAAACGTGTGCGCCACCAAATGATCTCAAACCGAGGAAAATAGCATACGGAAAATGAGCTCGGCAAGCTCGTTGAACTCGTGGAGCTCGTGGAGGAAGAGGGAGGAGGAGCCGGTACCGTAGAAATTATAGTAGTAGGATCGGGAGTAACATCAACAGTTACCGTCACCTGTCATCGCAAATACGTCAAAACGGTTGCCAGGAAGGGCACGCGGTCGACGAAAGAGCGTGAAATGGGCAGGAATATTGGAAGAAGAACAAGGGGGGGCAAGAGAGCAAGAAAGAGAGAAAGAGGGCAAAAGTGGGGAGTACTGACCTGAGCAGCGGTTGTGGTCGATGAAGCAGCAGTGTCTGCGCCCTTTGTGCCCGAGGGCGCTACCTCCAATGCAATATACCCATAAAGGCTATCAGAACCACACAGATCGCTAGGGAAGCCGGGGCAAGATTCTGTGCATCCAGTTGTGTTGGTTGCTGGAGCATAGTCAGAGCACCAACATCCGTTCGATTGTACAATCGCGAAGGCATAGTTTATTATGCAGAAACCGGAGCAGAGACCATTGGATTGGTAGATACTAGTGTCTAGAGGCTCGGTTAGCAATCCGTTGCGTTCTCTGTGCTCGGACCGAGCTTACTTTTGCTATTGCTCGAGGTGTTTATATCGGAGCAGTATTCCTGAGGTAAAGCAGATGCATAGTCGAAGAGCCCTAGGAGGTAGAAGACAGCGAGTGCCAGTCTGTAAGACCAACGATGTGACGACATTGTGTATGTGAGAAATTTGAAGGCGTGTCGCCGGTGTGATGGGGGATTCGGGAGGTGTTTCGTTGGCGCTGCCGCCCGTCAAGGAAGATCTGCGAGGACTTCTCGTGGCGAAGAGAGAAACGAAATGGGACGATGGAATATATCAATCCAGGTTCCCCATTGAATCATGACCAGAAAACGTATTTCTCAAGAGGCAATCACGGCCATGCTCCAGCACCAACGCTCTGTTTGTCTTGACTCGAGGCCGGCGGAGGGAGGAGGGAGGAGGGAGAAGAGATCTCAAGACGCGAATCGAAGCGACCAAAATCTTCGTAGTAGGAGTCTGCGAGACGATAGGGACGGCGGGCGTGACTAAGGGAGTCGGCAGACGCAGGATGGGATGGGAGAAGCCGAGATGGGCACAGCGGCGGCTTTTTGCGTCGGTCGAGAGTGTCGTCGACGAGATCGAACACCTGGCGAGCAGGCGGGAAAAGAGGATCGGGGGGGGAATTCAAGATTCAGATATTCTAGTTTTTAGCGGCTTCCGAGGAGAATAGGCGCTTCCTTTCGAATCGGACCGCCCTAGCTGTAAAACGAGGCAAGGACACGCACGAAAATACGGAGCAGTTTCCGTAAGTAAGTCGAAAGATTTCGATGATTACCGGGGGAGGAGGAGGTCAAGGCGCAGCGAAATTATACGGAAGTAGAATGAGTGAGTTGAACAGGCAGGCAGGCTAGCCGTCTTCAGGAGGAGGAGGAGAAAGAGGCGGAACGAGAGAAAAGATTCATGAAAAGCGAATGTGAATCGTGAGGAGGGACTGAATCTGATTCCCGACGAACGTATGGGGATGGGAACGGTATGGTGAAAGGAAGGAGAAGGAAAAGAAAGGAAGGGAAGACAACAAGCATGATACGAGTCGCTTTGTTCCTATCGCGGCATGGAGAGGAGAGGGGGTGGGGGAAAGAGCAAGGCAAGAAAGGCAAGCAAGGCAAAATAGGACAAGCCGTATTCCGTACAGACTTCCGTGAACAACAAGTTTTCTTTGTTACGAAGACGAGACGAGACTAGACGGACACGGAGACGAGACGTATACGGTGGGAACGGCCAGTAGTAGCCGCTGAAAAGGTGGGGACCCTGCACAAGTCGGTACAAAGAGCGCACAAGTCACAAGTTGAACCTTGCACAAGTCACCAATCGAGCCCTGCAACGGCGCAAGTCGGGCCCTGCACAAATCAGAACCCTGCGCAACTTCCACCTTTTCTGGCTCTCTCGCTTACCCATGCATATGGCATCATGCATAACTTCATTAAGTTATGCCAATCCACAGCTTTTCCATGGTGGCCCTGGGACGGGCGAGACGCTAGCGGCGAACTTTCCCCTTTTCGCTGACAGGACCAGGACGCATTCGGGAAACCAACGCCGGTAGCGGGTACGAGAATAGTCACATCAGAAAGACTATAGTGTGGAAAGATATCAGAGGCGTACTTTGGGTATCAAGGTTGAGGGTTGGGGGATATAGACTTTATAAATACGTCGAAGTGCGGAGGTCACTCCTACTGCTAATACGAGGTATTTTATTTGTAGATGTTGAGTTGAATCCTATCTTCCTTCCGCTCTTGATTGGTGAGTTCGGCAAAGTCTGCTTCTAATATCCGGGTCCGGCAGATGTAACTATATCCCTCCTCTCCCCTCTACCTCTGTAGAAAGTACCGTACCTACGAATCCCGCTCTACCCAGCACTTCCTTTATGTACCGGTACTCTCTTTACAAAGATCAAAGATTACGGGCCAGAAACCTCTCTCGATTTTGCTCTTGACTCGCCGTGCCGATGATTCTCTCGCAACCACCCCGTGGTCACCTATATTTAGTTAGTTGCCTGTGTGCTTTTTGCTGATGAAAAGGCCGTCGACTCGTCATGGTCAAGTCCCGCTATGTTGCTATCGTATGATGCGGGGGTGAGCCCGACTGGTTCCGAGCACGGACTCGTATTCTCTGCTGCGACATGTGAGGTGGCTGGCAGAAGGTGTGGTGCGCTTTCTTTAGGAGTCTCATTATAGCGGGGGAGGCTTCGTACTTTGCGAAAACCACGTTCTTTGTGGTGAGGAGGTAGACAGAGCATCGTAGGGGGTTTTTTTTCAACAAAAAAAATAGACAGACCAGCTTACGAAGTATATATATTTCTTTTGGATGATTATGTCTCACCCGTTTGCTTCGCCTCTATTCTGTACGGAGGGAGACCGGATTATCACATTATCAGCGGGCCATTAACCACTCGCATCGATCCCCCCGGTCTCAGATACAGTACTCGGTAAAAGAAAACCCATATTTTGAACATCAAGTCGTCATTCGTCCCACGTTGGTCCGCATAGTCGGAAATTGATTTTACTCCCGAGAAGGACTCAAAGTTGGAGGGGAGATAGCGGGGAACATTCGAAAAGTTGAACCATACGTACTTTGTATAGTTGTGGTGGGTGAGATCTCGAAGCTGATGGATGAACTTAACTTTGAGGTTTTCCTCCTCTTCCCTGTTTCTTCCTATGAAGATTTTTTTATACTATAATCATCTAAGATGTTGCATTACTTTAGATGCCGCTTTGCAGATAACGAATGACGGTATGGTGGCGAACGTCTTTAATCTCCCGGCCGGGTCTCTTCTCCCTCATGTTCCCTCGTGCTGTTCTCTCATGCAGCTCTGTACCGATTTGCGACCGTCGACCGCTGACAGGTGCATAGCTAAGAACCTCATGAGCAACACCTACCTTATCACGACTTTTGCAAATCATCAAATTCTTATCGGTGATTTCTATCCCCGCCCCGCCCTATCGTACCACTGCGTCAAAAACTTGGAAGTATTCCCAGCGTATTATAATAGCACGGTACTGCTATTGCATCTTTACGCTTACTACTAGTGTATTATCGCTGTAGCGACAATGGAGTCCTCGTAGTGCAGAGTGGGTGATGAATAGCGGTAAGGAGTGTGACGATGGAAAAAATCAACAGAAGCTCACGCCAGCCAAGCGCAGATACAGGAGCAGTCGGTGGCGACAAACCGTGGTCCGTTGGCCGTTATACTTCGTAAGCCGAGCGAGAAGTTGTTCTTCCGAAATTAGGACCATCTACTTCGAAGTACGAAGTATGGAGATACCGGTACGAAGGAAGCACTTCGTAGTCGGTTTTGAAGGGATTGAATTGGGGGCTGAATTTTGTCAACCCCTCCTTATTCTAGATCTTTTACTTCTGCAGCCCCCTTCCTTCCTATTTCATAGAGTTTGCCACTCCAATTTACACATTGTGTTGTATCATTTTAGCTCGGTCTGATAGATTATTAATAATACCCATGTTCATTACAATTCGGTCTGTCTTTATCTCTCTAAGCCGAGCACCGGTGGCATCCCCGATCATCAGTACCCCTCACTCCTCATAGATCTCACGTTCACGTTGTTATTCATGTCGTAGTAAGCTTCGCAAGCGTTGGAGCCATCGGGACCGTAAGCTGACTTGGTCTGGAACTTAGTAGTAGTTCCCCCCTTTTCTTACCTTTTTTACTTCAATTACTCAAAGTCAGCTCTGTTCCTGCAGTAGCCTCATATCACGTGTCTCGTGAGAGGGACAAATCTTGCTATTTTAAGTTACTCAATGCCGTTTCTTACCATAGAGCGTGGCGTTTCTCAGCTTTGCGTTTGTTCGTGCAATCGTAATTCGGATAACTTCACTAATGGCGGTCGCTCGCGAGATCGCTGCTCTTAGCTGTTAAAACTTGCACGTGTTACACTGTACTATCAACCTCCAACTCCATAATTCGAAACATGACTTGAAGAAAAACCACATTGCTCATGCATCTGGAAGGAGAAAGACGTTCCTATGAACAGCTCTGGGACCGAATGGGGGTGTGGTGGGGGTTAATGATAGGACTGGGAAGTGGTCGAAGACGGGAATGGTGGTAAAACGGGCGTGATGATCATGGATGTTCCGGGTAGATGGTAGATCCAACATGTTCTTAGGAATTGAATACAGAAACAGAGTTAGAAGCCAAGAGAATCATACGTAATTATCATACGTCAGAGCCTGTTATATATACCCTTTAAATGCTAGAACCAGGCTGATTGGTTTCTTTCCCAACGGTCTTTCCCTTTCTATAGGTTCATGATTTCAAAACTGCTATACTTTCGGTCGTTAGATACTGGCTTGTTGATATGATTAAAAGTTACAATTGTGGCCATCCTGTTATTGAAACAAGTACTGAAATAAAAGACGACTTATTATGTGCTCATAGCCGAATGATTTTAGGCCACACTTAATTTTCCAACTCCTCCTACTATCAATTGTGCTAGATAAGGGGAAGGGAAGTCACAGTGTTGACAGTATGGCAAATGAGTGGCGAGCCATTTGTATGCAAGAGAACAAAAAACAACAAAGAAAGAATACCCTGAAAAAAAAAAACTAGTCGGTGCTGTGGCGACAAAAAGTACTACTGCACAAAATAATCAGGCAACTTGAAGCACCAATTTTAATCTACTATATATGTATTATTTTTAGACTCCCTTGCAAGAGAGAGTGAGCCACCGTATTTGTTACAGTTACCGTCTTAAGAAATGTTAGGATCATATGGGAGCCTGAGGCCAAAATAATCATTCTTGTGTTTGCCAAGTCAATCGGATAAACTCTCTTTAGCACAGTAGCACAGCAGCACACTAACACTCCATAGGTCCTCGTAGGTATCCCCACAATTGGTCTTGCCGCAGCTGTAATTCTTAGCGATATACGTGGCTGGTTTGAAGCTAAGAATCTTTGATCTGTGATGTTTTTCTACAGCGACTATTTCCAGCAATAAACCACCATGAAGAAGGCTTTACAAGCACAAGGAGTTAGCAATATGGAGAGAACCTATCAGGTGAGCTAGCGAGAGTGAGTCATTCATCATCCACTAATTTGACCCAGAATGCCTTGGCTCTTTTAGACACAAGACGTCGGGCATGTAGTCAGCGCTGGAGAGACGAGCACCCTGAAAGCGCTGAGAAACAAGTTGACTTGGGCAATAACCTTGGTGTTAAAGGGATGCCTGCCTTAGATCGCATGGGGGACTGGGTTGAACAACTTGGATATTCGGTGATTAACAAGTGCCCTGTACAAATTTGTGACTGACTTTAGTGTAAGGACATTGGCCTGGACATCGTACATGTTGCTGGGACCAAAGGCAAAGGCAGTACGTGTGCATTTGTCAGCAGCTTTCTTCAACAACGTGGGCGTAGGCTCGGCTTTCCAAAAAAAATTGGTCTCTACACCTCACCACCTCTCATTACTACTCGAGAGAGGATACAAATAAACGCAAAACCGATATCTAAACAACTTTTTACCACATACACCTTTGAGGTCTGGGAAAAATTATGGGCTCACGCTTCACATACCTCAGATGCACTTGAGAACATGCCCCGATATCGCCAGTTTCTAATGCTCCTATCGCTTCATGTATTTGCTAGAGAAATGGTTGATATAGCCGTATACGAGACCCATAGCGGCGGCGAATATGATTGTACCAATATTCTGAAACCTGCTGTCACGGGAATTACAACAATTGGAATGGACCATCTTAGAGCGCTAGGTCCAAAAATCGAGAATATCGCTTGGCATAAATCTGGAATATTTAAGACTGGCGTCCCCGCATTCTCTATGAAGCAAAACCCAGAAGTAAGTTCTGTTTTGAAAGATCGTGCAACTGAGAAGGGTGTTCAGCTCAACTTTGTCGATATCGATGGCAGGCTGCCACCCGAAGCGCAGATATTGAGGTTCGAGGTGCAGAAGATGAACGCATCTCTAGCCATCTCCCTTGCAGAAACCGTCTTGAAGAAGAAACCCCTCGAGCCTGATTACAGGCTAAGCGAAACAGACATTCGTAACGGATTAGAAAACTTCTCTTGGCCCGGGCGATTCCACTCTGTTCGGGATGGGAAATACCAATGGTTCCTAGATACTGCTCATAATGAGCTCAGCCTCAAGGTAGCAGCAGAATGGTTCGCACAGTCTGCTGCGACTCTTCAGCAAAGGTGATTACGTTTCCGAGTCTTGTTATAGGAAAAAGAGGTTAATGCTGTTAGTAGTATTACTACTGCGAACCACCCAACCCGGGTTCTTATTTTCAGTCACAATTCAGATCGCGATAAGACGACTCTTTTGCGGAGCATTGTTGATACTCTGAAGCGCAGCAGCATTCAAGTCCAACATGTCATTTTCACTACTTTTGAAGAACGAGGCGATGGAACGACTAGCATTGGCAAGTTTACCACACCTTTTGCGATTTTAGCTGACCGTGGTGGCAGATTTCTACAACACAACTCAGGGGAAGATTTCAAAGGATGACCTCAAGGAATTGAGTGAAATTTGGAAGAAGCTTGACTCAAAAGCCAGCATTTCACTTGAATCGACTATAGAGGAAGCACTACGATTAGCTATGACCTTCGCCAATCCAGACTACGGGCTACAAGCTTTTATTACCGGCCACGACCGATTAGTCGGCCCCGCATTGTCTATCTTAGATCCTGTATATCAAAATTCATACCCGGGAGAGAGTATGGAGGGTCACGCTTAAGAATTGGAAAATCCTGCGCACTTTGGAAGAAAGAGTTTGGGGCTTCAAGCCTGGCACCTGGACTACTCATGATACCTAGGCTTTCAGAGAATAGGAAGCAGGAACTACACTATTAGATAAGTGAAATTGTCTCTGTAGCTGGAAAATCCTCCATGGCTTCCCCATCCATTACTCCATGGATATATGCTTCACCAACAAGGAGAAAACTGCTGCTTTTAATATGCCGACGTACTATGTATGGCACTTGAGCCCCCACAAAAACTACGACAACATCGCCTTCCCGTGTCTCATGAGGCCCAATACCGTAGTAGCCACTGGACACGAGTAATGGTCGCCGGCCTGCAGCAACTTCTTGAAGCTGCTCACAGTAGTCCCCAAGACCTGCCTCAATCAGTGTTGGCACTTGTGTGAGACTTAGATCTCTATCTTTCAGTGCTTGATGCACACTGCTAAGCTTTTCTTTTGAGAGTCTGGGCTTATTTTTTCCCTGGCGAATTTCTTGGTCAGCTACGGCAGTGCGCCAGACAGTTTTCTGTCGCCTCTCAGTTTCAAAGGCGTTCATTGCTAGGTAAGACAATCCGTCTAGATCATGCAACCATACACTGACGCCCCCATCTTCCCAGACCATTCCAAGTTGTCCTACTGTGCCTAAGACTGTGCCATGAAGCAAAAGTGGCATACTGCGCATGACTCTACCTCTTCCAAACAGGCTAAGAATTCCCTTGGTACCACATGCGGAGAAAGTGGGCTCCAAGACAGTGGTAAGGGGAAGGGTTGATCTATTAAGAGAACGTTCTTGCAGAGGTTTACGACGATTCTTGATAGACCAATCAGGGCTCCAGGAGGGAAGACCAACGATTCGTTTTGATGGATCGTTAAGAGACAGGAGATTGGCTCTTCGAAATTTTAGCAATGCGATGGGATCATGGGTATCGATTGAGATGAGAGAGGCGCTTTGGGGCTCCGACGGTGGTTTGTTCTTGCCAAATTTCAAGATTTGATATCGCCTAAAATTCCTCAACAATCTTAAGGAGTAGTGAAGGGCTTCCTCTGTCAACTTCTCTGTGCCGCATACAAAGAGCGCTTGTGAAGCATTGACTAGCTCTTGTACCACCCAGACGCGGCTCCAATAAGGGCGTTTGAACAGCAAGTCTAGAGCTGTAATGAGTATGAGTTGTTCGGCACCCTCTTGACACAACTGTGTTTTGAGATCTTCGACAAATGTTTGTATTTCTTCGTCGACAGATTGCCCTCCACTAGAGTCCACTCTCTCAAGGAGGCGACGAAGCTGTAGCTCCGGTCGTGACCCTATGCCTAGCTTAGATGCCCACCTACCATATTTCTGGATCCATCGCATCGCGATATCGCTATGATCTGCAGCCGGGCCTAACCAAGTAATGACTGACAAGGCCCGAGCATATATTTGTCGCATTTGGTCTATTTGTTCACTCTTCTCCGCATCATCCTCTTGATCAATACACAGGGCATCTATCCACATAGTAAGAGGGGTGTCTTGTAGGCGTAAATGACGAAGTGCGGTTTCGAGATTTTCGGTAACGGAAATCGTAGCGCCGTCAAGCAGAATCTTGCATCTTCGGGTTTGGTCCCCCCAATTGTATGAAAGTGCATTGTACGGTGGCGCACCATCAAGAGAGACGTGAGAGATCGTGCAACATATCAAGTTGTTCGCAGCGATGGGATGCGAAGGACCTGAACTCTGGGCGAGGGTTTGTTCGCTTGAAGGAGGACGATAGATTTGTGGTAGCACATGGACAAGACGAATTCTTTTTTGGTGAGGAGTTAGCGAGCGATAAACAAAGAAGGACATGCTGGATGGCGAATAGTACGCGCGAGTTCATCTACCAGTATAATTGTTCAAAACTGGCCCGAAAGATAGGATGCTTTGAATTACTTAATAGGGCGACGTATATTTGATTGTTACATGTTATATCAACCCCAGCTCCAGCCACCAGGAAGGTTGGCGCCTATTGTGCAGCTGTATGCATGAGGTGCGTTTAACCGCCAGTCAGCAAACGCTCCTCACTTTGCCTTCTTGTGACATTGTACTAATCCATCTGCAACAGTAGCTTGTTATAGTCATATAGCAGAATGCTCTCCATAGAGCCTTTGCGCTTTATAAGTATGATATTTTGAAGGTTTGTATTTTCTGTACTAAGAGGGTATAACCTTCATATTATTTTAAGATTCTACTGTATTTCCGGCGAGTAACCAGGCCCACGATTCTAGCTTGGGTCCATTGAATAAATTGGCTACCCAAGGAGATGTTCTCTAAGGATAGCTTCCATTTCTAGTCACCCATAGATACATCGAAAGTACACCTATGGGGTCTATAACTTAGCAATATATATGGTCTAGATTAATGGATGTACGCAGCCTAGCGGCTTCACACGACATGCATGCGCAGCTGTAAATAGCGGCACAACACCCCACTAGACGGCTATCACTATAGCAACGCCGCGCTAGTTCTTGCATCAAGGAAAAACCCCTGATTGGCTAAAAAGCTCGAACCTTGAGCTGATTGCTGATCTTAGTGGCTAATGTTTACTTGCAGGCCCAGAAGCGTCTCTTTTCTGGCCACAGTTTTATAGCTTCAAGTTTGAAGTAGGCAAGCGTTGCACGAAACCAGTCGACTGAGAGGCAAACTATACAAATTGGACGAGCTGTGCTCTGCCACCTTTAAGGGTTGATTGCACCATCAAGACGATTCCAAGACAAATTAGGACGATATGTGATCCAAAACGAAGGACACTGGATATATCCTATATGATCACTATTAATACTCCACCGACAATTCACCATGGCGATCAACCACGTCACTCTCGTCCTGTGGGCGATGACTTCTATCCTTCTGCCAGTTTGTTCGCAGAACTTGCCATACACTCCTACCACCATTCTCCTGCCTCAACTTGGATCCGAGAAGAAGAACATCGCGTACGCTTTTCTTGCTGATACGGACTCGAAAGTTCAATTTGTCTCGTTCAATATATCTACCAATATTTCCAGCGACATAACTTTAAAGTATCTTACGCCAGGCCTGCCATTTTTCAACGATGGCACGAAAGCCTTTATCCCATCCATCGACTCCTCTGGTGAAATTCTTGTATATAGTGGAACCTGCTCTCAAGAAAATAGTTCGGCGTTATGGAGCTTCTTACCTACGTATACAGACAGTTTTGGCAATGGCACATGGACACAGGCATCTACGAAAGTAGCAAGCGACGTGACACCTGCGAGCCCTACCGGAGTCAACTTTCTCTCGAAAGCCCTCAGTTTCTCTACAGTGGTGTATACCAACGCATCCCAATCGGATTTTTATGTCTTTGGTGGAATGTGTCCTTCGAATCTTTCTACAGCCTCGACATGGCAGTCAGCAGCCTCATATTCGAACCACATGCTGCGGCTCGAACCCTCAGTCCCACCCTCCACTACAAACTACACCCTCGACCTTACCTCCAGCAGAAGTCCTCCAATCGCTGAGGCGGGCTTCACGATCACAGGCCTTACACCGTCATATTCTAATTCCTCGGAGGAGGTAACACAGCAGCAAAATTTTGTGATTATTGGAGGACACACCCAAACGGCGTTCATAAACATGAGCCAGATTGCGATATGGAGTTTACCGGAAGAAAGTTGGAGTTTCGTAACAGTCGACTCGCCGAGTTCGTCCACTTCTGGAAACACAGAATTGACAATAAAGAGCACAGTGATAAGCGTGGACAGCCGATCTGGACATACCGCAGTATTAAGTGAGGACGGCGAAAGTATAATTGTATATGGTGGATGGGTTGGAGATGTCGGCCAAGCTGCGGATCCCCAGTTGGCTATTTTGAATATTGGGACCGGTTTTGGAGGCTCGGGAGATTGGGAATGGAGGATTCCAGATCATCAGCCAACTGATGGACTCTACGGACATGGCGCGGCGATGCTGCCTGGGAACGTAATGATGGTGTTAGGAGGATATAATATCTCAACGTCGGGCACTTCGAAGAGAGATACAGGATCAAATGCAAAGGTTACGTTCTTCAATGCAACAAGTGGCCAATGGACCTCGAATTATACCAATCCTGCTTATGCAGAAAGCATAGCTTCTGGCTCTTCTAACCATTCATCTTCCAAGATAAATGGGACTAAACTCGGACTTGGGCTCGGATTGGGCCTTGGCCTCCTAGCTGTTATTGCTGCCATTTGTGTCGGGTGTTTGTACAGTCGGTGTCTCAGACAAAAACGAGAAGTTCGGAGGGAAATCGATCTCAGGGAGCGTAATTTAGGCGAGCCTGGCTTGTACAACTCCCCGATGGAACAAGTTGCTTCTAGAAGTGGAGGTTTTCCTTGGACTAATGGCCGTTGGAATGCAGCCAATCATCAATATGATAGTCCTGGCGAGGAGTCTACAAGCACCATTGGAAGCTACGAGAATATCAATACAGGCATTCATGGTCTAGGAGAGATTCTACCCGTTTCTGTCCCTGGGAAGCAGATTCAACGAAAACCTTTGATTTCCGGGAAAGCGCGGGGTTCCTATCAGCCTACCCCGACATTCGATTTCAATGGAGGACGGAGCAACAATGTTGGGACTTCAGGAGCTATTCATCCAATCTACGAAGCAGACGAGGAAGACAGTATTTCTGAGAACCTTGACCCAGTACTTGTCGGCGTGGGGATTGCCCTTGGGGACCCATCAAATCCTCCTGAGGTTCCAGTCGATAAGTCACAGCGTCATTCCGATCCGTTTAAAGACCCGCCAACAGCAGGCTTCTCTGCAAACCCAGGAACAATAAAACACCATTCTCGAAGTTACAGCGCTTCTGACGTAGAAAGCCCGGCGCAGTCTCGCGAACGTGAAATCCAAGAATGGGTTACGGACTGGGAAGCAGCAGATGAACTTCTCCATTCCCAGATTCGAAGGCAGTCTCCCGCAGGACGTTTATCACCTTCCCGCCGAGCACGGCATATTGCTCAGGCTTCAGCAAACTCTATGGCCGGACAGGAAGATAATGGGCGTACAGAGAGCAATCTCTCAGAAAAAAGCATTACTGCCTCGAACTTGTCGGTGTCACGCTCTGGATCAAGTTCACAGGGAACGAGAACGAGTTCATTGAGAGGCCTTATTAATGGTATGATTCCATTCTCAACAACTATGCTTTCAACGACAGTGGCCAGTACAACTTACAGCCCTGTATTCGATGGGCCTGCATCGAAAAACCTTCATCCACCAGGAAGTTCGGGAAGCAATTCTGCTAAGAGTTTTAATACTGCTCGTACCAGTTTCCCCATGTTGCAAATAGAAGGCGAGGGCCTTCTCCCGAGGCCTGCCGATGAGGGATCGAATGCAGAGACTCCAGGGTCACCTTCAAAAAGTAAAGAGTTGGCCAGGGGGAGATCAGGTTGGCTGGGTAGCTTGAGGAGGGTGTTTGCAAGTGGGGATTTCAGCAAAGGAGAGACCAGTAACGCACAATCTCACCCTTATAATGATTATGTCTCTACTAGGGACATGAGTCCCGTTCGGCACAATCAAGTTTCTATCGATGCGGAACCCCGCAGGGCGGCGAGTGCTAGCGCGACGCTTTGGCGTCGCAAGCAAGGTAAAAGCGATTGGGGGGATAGCGCGCCTGGAACTCGAAGCAACACATTCACCGGCGAAAGCTCAAGCGCTGATTTCCAAGGCGATCATAGTATTAATAACGCTGACCTGGATGATGATGAATATGATGACGACGATGAGTGGGATATTGAGAGAGCGGTTGAGAACCGGGTCGTGCAGGTCATGTTCACGGTTCCGAAGGAGAAGTTAAGGGTTGTGAATCATGATTTCTCTCGTGATGAAAGCCCGCCGGAAAGCCTGGTCGGGAGCCTGAAGAGTAAGAAGGGGAGTGGGAAGAGGAGCTTGAAGGAGGTGTTAGGAGTGCAGGCTGCTATTGATGAGAGGGAGAAAGGCGTCAGCCAGCCGCTGCTAGAAAAGGAAGACGCCCCTGCTGTTGAAGAAAAGATACCTGTCACTACCGACATGGAGAGGGAGATCGAGAGGACGGTACAGCCGCCTCGAGAAGGAAGCCCGGTTTCCAGGAAGAGCAAGGTGTTGGAGATGGTGGATCGGCTGGAGGGGAAGAGTAGGCCCAGTAGCCCTGATCGGCGTTAGCCCTTGTATATAGTGGCAGGTATTAGGTGCGGATATCGCATGGGATAGGATAGCACGGGAAGATGGATTTTTTGAGCTCGCGTTCATGCTTGTTATATTAGACTTTGGATGGCTTTGTGTCGAGTAGTATAGTAGTCGTTCGTTTCTTGTATTTAGTTAATTGCATGCATGGCGTGTTGTTCTACCCTTATTGATCTTGAATAACGGGACCTAGATAAAGAAGATAGGACGTGCTGTCTATATATAATCGTAGTGTCTGGTTGTTATGGCTCCTCTTTTGGCCTACGGTAAATACCAACTATACAGAGAGTACTTAGTCAAATAACTATATCTTTAGAGAAGTCCTATATGGGCGCAAGTGCTATTACTTAAGGGTCTTTAAGAAATCTAGCCTTGCACTTGACGGACGCGTTCAAGTACCCATTTTGGGGGTTTAATTAAGCAATAGAACGAACTAATGATTCAAGTCATAGTATGAATGGCTGGTAGAATTTGTGTTGATACCTCCTACTCGTAGTAGTAATGCCAGAGCGTTGTGCTGGTTTAGAGAGCGACAAGGTACTCTTTGCTATTCTTAGAGGAGAGAGAACGTAGTCTCACTCGAATCTAAATACAAAGTAGTAAAAGGATAAATCATTACCACATCAATTTTAAACCTGCCTCGCCGCACCACTTATTTCTGGAACTCTTTGGCCTGAATGCCGTCGCGCCAGACACTCCTGATGTTGAGGGTAACATCGATATCGTCCAATGGATTCCCCTCTATCAAAACGAGATCAGCTCTGAGCCCTTGTGCAATCTGTCCTCGGTCCTTCCAGCCAAAGAGCTTAGCAGTCAAGGCTGTGCCAGCATAGAGAGCCTCCTTGGGTGTAAAATTGCACTCCTTGACAAGTAGATACAGCTCGTGGTGGAACGTCACACCCCATGCTGTGCCCAGGCCCGCTCCAGCCGAATCAGAACCCCTGAGAAGTGTCAGCACCGTATCTGGACCAAGTCTTCAACAATCCATCACTTACACAATAATTGGCACCCCTTCAGCCTTCAACCTCCTAACCGTCTCGTACGCGTTCTTCACCGTGGCACCCTCCCTCGAAAATCCCATGCATCGGCACAGATTCGCATGACCCTTCTCCGTCAGCTTTCCCTTGATCCGCTCATCATTCGCAAACCGCTCCGCCACTGCTGCCCCCTCCTTCGTCAAGCTTCCTAATAATGCTAGCGTTGGGCTACACCATGCCCCAGACTTGTGGTACTCGTCCACGACCTCCTGGTTGACGGGCTCATCGATGAACGTATGTGTAAGGCCGTTGATTCCTAGCGACAGCACCTGTAGCGTGTCCGCACGCCCAAAGCAGTGGGCCACGGCGACTCGCCCTGCCCCCTGGGTTGCGTTGATAACCGCCTTCTGGATATCAAGTGATGGTTTGGGAAAAACCTGTCCTATGGCTGCGCCAGACTCGTGCATCAGCTTGGTGTAGTCGGCGCCACCAGAGGGTGACAGGTTGTTGGTGACATAGGCCTGGGCGTCAATGGGAGAGGTGAGCCTTGGCCAGGTAGCAATTTCAGCAGCAGTCTATAAAATTAGAGATTAGCTCTATGCTAAAAAGCAAAGGGTTTACTATAAATGAATCATCGACTTCACCTCTTCGCTCTTATCAAAGGCCGTTACTACTGGCATCGGCCACCCGCCGTCTATAGTCGCCGCCATGCCAGCGGCCTTGAAGTCAGAGGCCTCGTCCTTTTTGTCTACTGCGAGTTTCTTTAGCTTGTGCACGTTAACAGTCTCGTTGTGCATATCCATGACAGTAGTAACACCAAACTTGAGGGACTGGTATAGTGCGATCTCTTGGCCTTTGTCAGCGTGAATGTGGGCATCAATGAATCCAGGGACGATAGTGTGGCCTGGCTTGGAGACGACGAGGATAGAGGAGTCGGTGGGTGGTAGACCAGCAGATACAGCAGAAATGATGCCGTTCTCTACAACAATGTAACCCAACTCAATAGTGTCAATCCCAGTGAAGATGCGTACATCAGAGAGGATGAAGCTTGTTGGTGTCATTGTGGGGACTGTTGTAGGCATAGGTGATATCAAGGAATTCTAAGCTCTTGCGGATAAGAGATACTCTTTGCACTTATGCACTTGATGATTTTAGGGCTTAGATAGGCAATTTCTTGCTGAATTTCCACCTATGATGTACTCTAATTCTGCCGAGGAGATGTTCAATTGGGGCTATCAGAGTGTTAGTCTTCTCTACTTCCGCTTAGAGTATGGGGAGCATCAATTGACGTACTATTCTCCTCTGGGATACATGAAGCAAGTGTCGCTACTTCACACTTAATACCCTGATACCAGCTTGCTGCTCAGTCCTCAAGCAATTTTTGGTGAACGTAGGTGTTTCTGAGACGTTGAAAGGCTTTAGCTGCTGGGACAAAGCTTCTTTCAGAGATGGGAAACGACATTATTAATAGTGAAGGTTTGATCTAGCGCAATGCAGATGTCTGCTAACAATCTTCTATCCCTTCCCTGTTGTCTGTCATCTTTGATATCAGGAAGTTTAGAAGGGACTAGCATCCATATCAACTTTGTGCTGTTTCAAGCTTAGCTGCCCGACAGGGTCCGACAATATCCGACAATGTCCGACAGTAGCGCCCGACATCTGGTAGATAATCATATGATGAATTTTCTGGACCTGTGGAAAGAAATCAATGGAGAGCGGCAGAGATCAATGAAAGGAGTTAATGAATTCGCACGTTTATGACTTAATTATGTTTAAGAATTGCAGCTATACTTGAATATCCTTAAGTGCCTATTCTATACTTTCTGATAGTCGTTGCTGAACTCGCCAAATAAGCAGTGCGGGGCAGAAGGCTAGTGCGGGAACCATAATGTTCACTAAATAGCCCATGATAAAACTGTTGACAGATGCTTTTTATTGAGCGACGCTAATAGCATTATGGCTGCTTGGCACATATACCTGGAGCATTTCTAGGGCTTACGAGGTCATCTTGGCGGTACCTGTCGCAAAGTCCGACAATGGCGGCCGACGGCGGTCGACTCGGTACAGCTCAAGCCACCCAGGCGTGTGTGATTTGCAAGACTCGAAAGAAAAAGTGCAACAGATCATTGCCGTCCTGCGAATATTGCACTCGGTTAGTTGCCCAAGCCGCCACTCCCATTCATTGGTAATGTTAACTATTACTGTAGGAAAGAGCTGGATTGTCTTTACGCCCCAGTCTCATCCTCGCGGTATCACGTCGCCCGTACCGTCGAGAACTCCCCCCACACTGTACAGACTTGGGGTGCAAGACCGCCTATGAATATTATCTCCTCTCGTGTGATCCTATCCGCCGAGAGATCGTCAGACCAGACAACGGCTAGCGTCCATCAGTTAGTTGTCCCCTCTAACATTTATTTAAAATTGGTCTCTAGCTGCTAAATTGTTTCGCTCGCTTAATCGACTGGGTGTTTAAAGTACATGGCTAATCAACAAAACTAGAGCTCAAGTATATCTTGAAGTCCATGCTATTATTCGAGCGGCGGGACAGTTTGTGGATGATATCAGCGCCCGCTATTTCCAGGGGTTTCACCGCCACCTCCCCGTCATCTCACGCACACGCTTTTACAACAACCTCATCCAGTTGGGAACAGCTCCAGCTGCCGACTTTGCTGTCTTGTTATTAACTGTCTGCTTGACCACACTAGCTCCAGCACTAGGATATCAGTCTGGACATGGAACTTCTCGATCTCTCGAACAGCAGTCCCTATATCTCAAGGCTAGATCCCTCTTTACTCAGGTTCAAGTATCCTACCCCCCTTCCGTCCCTCTGATTCAAGCTAGTCTTTTGCTGGCCATGTATGAATACACGCATGGCCGACTAGACGATGCATTTGTGACCATCGCATGTAGCGCACGGATGGCATACGCTGCCCGGATCAATCCTCCCGGTTCCCATCAGGCACAGATAACATATATCGCTGACCACAATGCGAATTCCGACCTTCTGCTGCAGGATGAAGAAGCAGCGAATACATGGTGGGGAATTGTCATTTGTGAGCGGTATGTTTTTCCTAGTATTAGCAAACCATCAGCACGAATAAAGCTAAGACTGTGCTGGTGATAGGACTTTCTTTAGCGAAGTGGCAGTCTTCGACCAACCCCTACTTACTGTCTTTCCTAGTGGAGATGCTCGATTGCCGATTGAACCCGAAGTGCTCGACCAGCTTGATATTCTAGCCCTGGAGTCCCTACCAAATATCTCCGTATCCTGTTTGACGTCGCCAAAGGTTGGAGGATTTGGTCGAACAGCCCAATCGACTTGTCTCCTAGATCAAGTTCTCAAAAGCTTTAACACTCCAGATATTGACTCTAGACTTCTCCAGCTAGATAGGCTAGATACTAGCATCCAAGCATTTCTATCGTTGACTATGCCGCAGTGTCAAGAGCAGCCGGGTGTCTTTTGTGCGGCAATGAATATCGCCATCAGGTTAGTCCATCACTCTTCTTCCCTAATTTCATTTCTATTTTCCTTCTTTTTTAAGACAGCCATAATAGCCTAACTTGATATGCCTCTAATAGGGCGCTATTCGCATTGCATTGGCACATCCTCGGCCAGCACCCACAGATTGACAAAGTCAAGTTCAAGCCACCGGAAGGGTGGTGCAAAAGATCGCAAGAGACCCTTAACACCATTACGAAGATGGTGGTTGATATTGCCGAGTCCCTCATTGTCGCATCTCCTACAAGTACGGCGACGTATACAATTGACGCCATGCCTCCAATATACCAATATATTGTTCGCGCCGCGCTGAGGCATATCCAGAGCAGTGCCAAGAAGGAAGATGTTGGTTGGTTAAGGAGTGCAGAAGACGCGCTCCAGACATCCCTTAAGAAATATTTTCAACGCTGGAGCGTGAGTGATCACTGAGCAAAGAAATTTTGGGTTGGAATTTTCCGGAAAAGTTATTCGTAGTTTTTGTTTTCATAAATATAAAGCAATATATTCACAGCTACTTTGAGAGCACTACTGGCCATGACAAGCCCCAGATCTAGTGTTTAGTTTACCATTCTAGGTTTCAAGAAATTCGTGACAAGCTTCTCAACAACTATTAAGTACTATATATAAAGTAGAAGCCAGAATTGAATTATGTAAGAGCTAAAGAGGTATTTAAGCAATAGAGCTTGAAACAATATATCTATGAGGTTGATCACTGTCAGAAGCTTATAGAATGGTCTACTTTGAGTACTCCTTTAAGATTATTAAAAATATATAAGTCTAGCCATATCTCTACCTTACCTATTTACCTTGAATTTTTTTGGAAGATTGCCCTCCTGTGTATTTATCTCCAAGCTCTGCCTCAACCAAACCCGCCATTTTTGCGATCCAATTACTATAGATACAAGAAACACCAAAGTTATTGTCTATCAAACTATTAAACTTCTTCCTTGTTTCTAGCCCCTTCTTGCTCTCTCCTGTTTTCCTTACTCAACCTCTTATTCTCCTTCATCTCCTTCCTCGCCCTCTCTTGCTCCGCAATCCCCGTCTTCGTGACCTGATGATCCTTACGCAACTTATTCTGCGCAATAAACACACTAATTACAAGCCCCAACGCCGCAAACGCAACATACATAATCCACATCGTCTTCAAACTATCATAAAATGCCCTCCTCGCAATGTCTCGTTCCGCAAGAGGGAGATTCTGCACGATGCCAACACTAGCGCCTGCCGAGCCACCAGAGAGAGAATTTGCAATTTTAGAGCCCAGAGCGGAGACTAGACCTGCGTAACGCTTCTGCATTTCGTTTTGGAAGACGACGCCGCCAATGACGACGGAGATTGAGGTTGAAAGATTGCGAGTGAATCCGAATGTTGCTGTTGCTGTTGCGATATCCTTCGGCGCAATCATGGTTTGTAGTGCAAGGAGAGGTGATTGAAAGTTTGGACCAACACCGATACCTGGGATGATTTGAAAGATAATTATTTTTGCCCACCCAGGGTAGAGAGGGAGATCGATTAGTAGTCCAAATCCGAGGGTCATGATTGTCAAACCGAACCAGATCGCTGGGAGATATTTGCCGGTCTTCTTGATGAAGATCCCTGTACCTCCAGACATGAAGGAGAGCGAGAGGGCGTATGGGAGGAGGTAGACTCCTGAAAGCAGTGGTGTAGCCCCTAGAACTGCTTGGAAATAGAGTGGCAGGTAATATGTTCCCGCAATGAAGACGAAGCCGTGGCAGAAACATACCCCAAGAGATGCGATATTGGATGAGTGCTTGAAGATCTGTAATGGCATAATAGGGTAATACGCAAATTTCCACTCGTTGATAACGAACAAGCCCAATAAGACAGCACCAAAAACTATCAGACAAATGACGGTCGCGGAGTTCCAGGGATAAGTAACTCCTCCAAATTCAAGCCCAAGAAGTATCATCAAAGTGCCACCAACAATTGTAAGACTGCCGATCCAATCGACAGCTTTGAGACCAGCCCAAAGAGGGGTTCGAGGGTTGGGAAGATGTAAGAACAATAATAGGAGGATAAATACGGTCCCCGTGATAGGCACTATAATATGTTAGACAAGCTACCACCAGAATGGCCGGCGAGTACATGGCCATGGTGCTTTTGGGTAACCGCTACTTACAATTAATGTAAAAACACCATCTCCAAGAGACTTTCTCGGTGAACACCCCGCCAAGAATTGGCCCAATTGCACTCGCAAATGCCCAAACCATCCCAACGATGCCAAAATATGCTCCACGTTTCCGCATACTAAAAAGATCACTGATACAGATATTAACCAGGATGATCAACCCTCCCCCTCCAATACCCTGAATAGCTCTTGCTGCAATCAACATGGCAATGCTAACACTGACTGCTGCCAATAAGCTGCCTATAAAGAACACACCACAGGCAGCCAGCAGAACAGGCTTTCGTCCCCAAATATCCGAGAACTTCCCCCATGAAGGCGTCGATGCTGCATTGGCAAGCAGATACGCAGATCCAATCCAGGTGTATCCAGCATTCGAATGAAAGTACTCGCTGATTGTAGGCAGAGCAGTCGTTATAATCGTCGTATCAAGGGCAGCTAAGAAGACCGAGGCACATAACGATGCGATAATAACCACCGTCTCCAACGTCGAGCGTGTATCCTCGGGGCTTGTGGAAGGGGAATTATTTGTGCCATCGGTGGCGGGTGCTTCTGTTGCAGCAGCTGGCACCCCCGTGATGCTCATTTCTGAGGAACCATTTGCGTTGGTCTTCGAATCGACTACAGAGGGAGGACTCGATATATTGCCGCCGCGGTCCGTTTCAGTCTGTCTTTCTATCGCTGTGCCTCTCTCTGCTCTAACTCCGTCCGAGGTGTTGGTCCTCTCTTCCTGAGCCTCGGCATGCATTTGCGCCTCATCGTCATGGGCTTTGTTCGTCATTTCTGTAAATCTGCTGGTCTCGAAGTTGTTATTACTCTGGCAAAATCATTATAGGGAAAATGGCTGTGTATAACACAATTCCTTCGCTTGCCAAAACAAAGAATATTCTTTGGGAATGTGAGCGTCATGATGGGCGGCAGGCTGGATGTATTAAACCGCTTTAATGTTGATGCTCGTTATTACGTTTTTTTAGGTGTGTGAATGACAAATCGGGGTTTTATATCTCCGATATATCCTGACCCGTCTCGGATATAAATTTATATATTAATCGGCTTAAATTTACTATTGGTTCACGTAGTAGTTGTCGATTGCTGAGGATGTGCCTAGGTTGCAATCGGTTGAGAGGTGTGTTGTGCTTGTGAAGTAGGACAGGTAGTCAAGCTCCATCCATCAAAATTTAGACCAGCGAGTTTCTTCATTTATACTTTTGCTTGCACAAGAAATCTCTGCTGCTCTGCAACTAAACTAGGTTGCCAGGCTCTATTCCAAGGAGAATACAGGTCATAGATGTCACAAGGTAGGAAGGGTTCCCAAGTCCGTTCAGGTGAACGTTGATGGCTTAAGCGACCATTGGCGAATTGCAGGTTATACTTCAATGCCAGAGGGAGAATATTACTTCCTATACAACGAAGAAACATTCATTTGAATTATATCCATTTACTATAGAATCCCACTCTCATCGCCGCTCCGTTTTTCTACTCCAGAAACTTTGCCAACTCGCAAAGGCACCAGCCACTCGTTCCGGCTCCATGTTCCCCAATAATAATCTACGTAGGCTAAGACATAAGTCACGGTCGCCGTGGGAGTTGTCGCCGCGAAGGTAAATACCTATTCGCTGAATCTCTAATTATTGAGCTGGCACGTCTCACCCACTCCCTCCCCTAAGTAGGTGCAATATTCCCACCGCCAATAATACGCCGATCTTGGTAAAATCTCAACGCCAAAGCAAAATACTAGAATCTTCTACTGGGTAGATTTGCCTCGATTTGTGCCTTCGGAAGTATCCATGCGTAGTAGTCTAAAAGATCCATGCGGCGTTGAGACACCTCAAGCTGGCCAACGCCCTAAGCCTAATTCATGGTATTATGTGCGAGTGGGGTTGGCATTTCTAAGCATCACGACTATCTTTCTTTCTTAGCACTACAACTTAGAGTCGATTATTTTTATTCTCAACGACTATTATCCCCTAGCCCTTATGTCACAATTTTTTTCAAGACCAGCAAACAAGGCAAAAGAATCATTACAAACCGTCGTATTTTCTCCAGAGTGCGTTCGTACTTCGTACCCCAACTTCTAAAGTTCCATGGGTGCCAGAAGCCGCGGCTGCATAACGTGCAAGTCGAGGAAGATCAAATGCTCCGAGCAACGCCCGTACTGTCAACAATGTCAATCAAGCCAGGTTAAATGTGGGGGGTATAAAACGCCCTTGAGGTTTGTTGACGAAAAGCCACGCATCGAACGTAGAAAAGCGGTGGAAACGGTTCAGAGCAATGAATTGTCCGAGAGCTCAAGCTCGCGGCTACAATTCCATTCAAGCCACCTAAGAGTAAAAGGCGAAGGAGATGGTAGGGTTTTCTCAGAGCCAACCCTTCCCAGAAACATACTGGTTCATAAAAACGATTGTCTTATTCCTTTCCTTGTCATGAAGCTGAGAAGTGGAGGGGAGTGTAGCCAGAGTTCAGCCTCGAATCTGAATAATGATTGGCGGTCTGGAAGAGATCCAGAAGTATGGATTGGCAAGATGCTGATGCTCCCTCATCAACCACTACTTGCACTTGCGGCAATATTCTTCGGGAGAGCACATCATTTGCAGGATGTTGTAGTGTCAGCTCTTTGCTTGTATGGTACTGCTATCTCTGAAACAAAACAGCACCTCTTTAGCGGAGAGAGTGTTGTGGATTTTGTAACTTTAGCTTGGATGACGACGTTGTGTATGTTCGAGGTAATATTCGCTCAAATTCTTATTGGGAGGTAATATTGACGCCAGATAGCTAGCAAATTCCAGATCAGAGAAGGGTTGGATCTTTCATGCACAATGTCTTGAACATTTGCTAGATTTGAGAGGACCCATACCGAATAGCGACTCTCCTGAGCATCTTCTTTTCGTAGAGCAACGGGTGATACTTGTATGCAATCTCGGTCTATTGTTTGAAAATGCTAACATCAATATACAAGGTATCACAAGCTATTATATCTCAGAAGAGGACAATTTTAAGCCATGAAAAATGGAAAACCATTCCATGGGAAAACAATCCCAGCTCGAGGCAGCCATTCGACTTTCTGGTAGATATTTTATGTGACATTGCTGACTATCGTTCGGATTTGAAAGCAGTGCGCCAAACCCATGAAGAAACAAAACGTGTAAAACTCAAGGAACGGGCTCTTACATCTTTGGCCTCTCTTGACAACTGGTGGCTTAGGTGGGCGAGGGAGAACCAGGGAGCTTGGTGGGAGGTGAAAACCAATCCTGATGCCACGCTCCTCGATGATTCAAGCGGCCCATTGTATCCCACAATTTTGGAGTATAGCTGTGTATGGGTTGCATATACAGTGTGTACCTATGACGCGGCGAGAATATTGCTCCTTGATATCTTGACATCAGGAAATGCCAACGAATTCGTGCTTCCTAGCATTGTGGAGAATGATAGCGGCTGCCTAGCTGGAATAAGTTCCGATTCTACCAGCCTCGCTCATGAAATCCTTCGCTCTATCGAGTTCTGCAGTAGACAATCTAGTTACTTTATGGGTAGTTTTTCTGTCATCCTCATATTAGATATCGCTTATGGGGCGCTGAAGAAGGGTTCTCGGGAATCGAAATGGCTTTTGGGAAATGGCATGGTGGACTTCGAGCCCATAAACTCGCCAGGGAAGGAAGACACGGGTATCAAGATGCTGTCCTCATGTCAGATTACTGGTAAAGCAAGACTCCGTGGGATTTGACAATGCTTGTTCTCGTGCTTGATTCTTTGGTTGAATAACTGGTGTTTTGGGTCTATGACCTCAACTGCCTTAGAAAGCTAATTTTTCTTTGGGCTATTGCATCTTGAAGCAGGACACGAGACAGTGGGTCTCGCACAAAATACCCTGAAAATAGTTTAGCGTAAGATTTGTGATGAGAAATGAAGGAGATCATTACTAAAGTATACGTAGCTACGATAGTCGTTTGCTAATATATATACACCACTATAATCTCGCTTTCCTCTTTTCTCTCTCACCCTTTCCATTTCCCCATTCTAATCTTCACATCTCTATAATCACCTCTCATATATTACTTTCTTGCCTTTCAAAACAACTTGGTCCCTCGACAGATAACGCCGTAATGTCTTCCCAAACTTCGGCGGCATATCAAATTCATCTCAATGACACAAGCCGCGATCATAAATCTTCTCATCTACTTGACAATCTCGTCTTGTTCAAGGTGCCTAAGCCAATCCCTGGTCCCGGTGAAGTCCTCGTTCGTATTCGTGCCGCTGGATTGAACTATCGAGACCTCCTCGTTTTAGCCAACTCCCCGATTTACACCGTGGACACCACCCCAGGCTTGACACCTTGTGCTGATGGCTCCGGCGAGATTGAATCAGTTGGTCCCAATAGCAAGTGGGCCGATTCGGTTGGCCAAGGGGTTGTTCTGGTGGTCAACAGCGGCTGGCTCGATGGACCTGACGCTTCCCAGTATGCAGTTGCTAGCACTCTCGGAGCAGGAGAAATACATGGTACCCTACGACAGTATGCAGTCGTGAAGGACGAGCTGCTACTCAGAAAACCGAAGAATCTCAGCTTTGAGGAATCGGCGGCAATGTGCGTAGCAGGCACAGCGATGCATGCCTTGGAATCAGTGGAAGTTGAAAAGGGAACGACTGTATTGACGCAAGGCACTGGAGGTGTTAGTTCCTTTACAATACAGGTAAACTACTCATAGGATTGTCTGGGGTGTAACTGGGCTGATTCAATCCTAGTTAGCATCTGCACTCGGGGCTCATGTTATCGCCACATCGTCATCAGATAAAAAGCTCCAAGCAGCAAAAGCTCTTGGAGCCACTGACCTAATCAATTACAACTATACCCAAAATTGGGCCGATGAGGTCCTTCGTTTGACGCATGGCAAGGGAGTTGATCTTGTGGCTGATGTTGTAGGAGCTGGCACCATTCAACAGTCCTTGAAGGCCGTCAAGGAAGGTGGAATGGTTTGTATGATAGGTTTCCTGTCAGCATCGGAACCAACAGATATCGTTTCTGGACTCATATTTGGAGCGAAAACGTGTAAGTGAGCTTTATACTATGCGTTTATTGATGCTGATATTTTTGTAGTGAAGGGAATCAGGGGGAACAGTAAGGCAATGTTGCAACGTGCCCTCGACCTAGCAGAGAAGAATGATTTGCATCCTCTTATTGGATCACTATTTGAGTGGGAAGATGCTAGCAAGGCCTTTGAGACCTTGCGTAGGGGTGACTTTGTTGGCAAACTTATCATTAAGGTTTGAAATATATAGTACAATTCATGGTTATAGTGCTACTTATAAATGAGCTACATCTATGCAGTAAATGCAATTTTATTGCCAATAATTAGTAAGCGATGTTAAAACCAACAAAGAATTAGCTACTATCTTCAAGTATCTGTAATCACTGTTTGCTTTCAACTTTCTCTAGAAAGTAGCTAATTCTATTCTCGAACTACTTACTTATCTATCTATCTTAATTAGGTAAATATGAAATGGCTCATGAAAGCGATCTAGACTCTTTCCTTATATAAAGTAACTGAACTTAAAGCTTACTTGATAGATCTAAAACAACAGAAAACAGACGCCATAGAAATAGGCTGTGAAAGGACGATGATGACGGAAATATTTGTGGAGCTAGACTTTACCCATCGGTAGTAGGTCAGCTATGTCTGATAACAAACCGAATAGGCTCCCTGAGATGTCGCACCGCCAGATCCGATCCTCGCAACGCTCAATCAACTCTCATCTACGAACCTGACACTACTAACTATGGGCCTATCAGCACTCTGTTTAACCTTGAGCACCCTATGAAACCCAACATCTGAACCGTTGAACTTGTGCTTTTTGTATTTTGCCCGTGTTTGCTTTTCAATTCTAGATTTTTGGCTTAAGGGTGAGGGTGATTGATCTGCTTCTGTGGGGGGGGGGGGTTCTATCCTATGCAATAAGGTCCAAGGAGGTGGATGTGTCGAATCAGCAAAAGTAGATACATTCTGCCAATTGTTATCTTGGTATACATTCAGCATAAATACACGTGATTTTGAACTGACAGGATGGTTCGAGGGTAATATATTTATTTCTTGGTTTTTTGCCACTGTATGGGCGATATTTGAGATTGCAGAAGGGCTTCGATTTCGAAATACACTGAGGGTGTTAAGGCTTGAAATCAAAAGCTCCGGTGGATGGTATTTGCATGCGTTACCTCTGAGCCAGCATTTAGTCGAACCTACCAGGTGATTATTCGTTATTAGTTAATTAAGCAGACATATACTAATTGCCTAATAAAACACTAGGATACAATAGATTTTTACCTTTGTAGCATGTTAAGACATAAATGGTACTAGACACGGATGTAGCATCAAAAAGTGTTAGTAGAAAAAGCAATAGGTATAGCAATCTTAGTTCTAAACCAAGTTCAAATATCCTCGCTCAGGCCTGACAGCCGACTAGAAAGTTCACCCAATTCCTCAATTCTTATCTACATAAGACATAACATTCGCTCTTTTCTATTTAAATGATAATAGGAGTCATATGACCACCTTAAACCACACACACTACCTCTATCTATATCAGGGACTGATAGTTGAAAATATATATTGCCAAAATGACAACTCTCAAGTGTCAAGTTTATAGAAGTATTCATGAAAGTCCCCGAGGAGCTAGTCTATATATCTATTTATATCTTCCGTCTTCCTTATTTCCTTATTTCCTTATTTTAGCAGCTTGCCTACATCCATCAACATAATATCCTCGGAACCCCCTCCATTCCTGCCCCTTTGAACCCCCCAGCCCTTGCCCCAACCCGGCAACGCCCCGCTACCCTCCATCTTAAGATACAAATCATCATTCTCGTCATTCCTCCTCCCTTCACTTACAACACTAACACTATACCCCTCTGCACTATTTCTACGCACTCCCCTCCCATGCAACCCCCTCTGACGCTTCGCCAAAAGCTCCGGGCTCGTCATAATCCCTACTCTCTCTCTCTTCCCTAGCAGCCCGGGACTCCTCGGTCCTAGATTCGGACTCGTTTTATAGATAAAGCCCGCTCGTGCTCCTCCTTGAAACGGGTTATACCTATTCCACCACCCCCTCAACCCTTCCCCCCTTAACTGCATACTCCCACTCCCCCCCTCCATATTCCCTTCCCCAGAGAGCTCCTCCAACGTCCTTCCCTTCGTTTCTGGAACCAAGAGGCTGACCAAGGTACCACATAGCATAAAAAGCGCAAATATTTGCATTAGGTGGTTCAACCACGGCGTGCATGCTGCCCCTTCACAGTCCGCCTTTGCACCCCTCGAAGAAAGCGGCTGCGCAATAACCTGCGAGATAATAGCACCAATCTTGCCGAAAGCCGCACTAAGACCATGCCCTGTACTCCTATATCTTGTAGGAAAACATTCCCCAGGAACAAGAAAAGTCGTGGTATTCGGTCCAAAATTGAAGAAGAACTGAGCTAAAATATATAATCCTAGCAAGGACCCCGACGAAAGCGATGAATAAGCGAAGCCTATGACTGTAAAAAGGAGAGTGAGGATGAAAAAGCCGCCAACTTGGATGGGCTTTCGTCCTATGGTATCGATTGCAGCTACCGAAAGCCAGTAGCCAGGAAGAGATCCGGCGCAAATGAGAATCAAGTTTCCGATTGCGAGGTTTAGGAGGGTGTTGTATACGGTTTTCCCAGCCCCATATCCAATAGTATTGAGAATAATGGCGTTATTCAAACTAAGACCATAGAAAGCCATATCAAGAAAAAACCACGAGGACGTTGTTCCGAAGATTACTTTGAAGTTTTTCCATTGTCGGAAATAGGCGAAAACGTCATGCCATGAGGCAGGCGGGGTGGTGAGGTGTTGGCCGAAACGCTGCTGGACTTGTGCTTGAGTGATAGAATCTACCTGGCCTTCTTTTTGGTTGCTCATGTAGGCTTTAATATCGGCTTGAGCTTTTTCGAGGTCATGAGCAATATCGAATGTGTAACGGGGGGTTTCGGGGATAGTGATTCGATAGTATAGCGCGAAGCAGGCAGGGAGGGCACCAAAGCCGATGATGATACGCCAGGCGCGGTCGCCGGCAACTATACAGTCCCCACGGCAGGTTGCATATGATGTGGTGTTTTGAAAAGATTCCCTGAAAGCCACGGTAGTGATAAGTGCGACGATGGCGGCTGCGAACTGTCCTAGGCCTTGCATGGAAAAAACAGCTGCCATCATGGCACCACGCCAACGTGTCGGAGCAAACCTGAGCCATGAATATAAGTTTTTGATTCACATTTATTTTGTAGAAGTAGATGGGGGGAGGGAAGTGAAGTGAAGGGAAGGGAAGGGAAAGGGGGAAAGAGGGTGAAGTTCTGATTTGGGCTTGTTTTGTATTTTATCAAAAGCGAAAATGAAAATGACTTACTCAGACGTAATTACTGCAGACAACGGGTAATCGCCTCCTATTCCTATGCCCATGACAACTCGCCAGAAAAAGAGGAGGCCAGTCATAGTCATTGCTTGGCTTGGCGCGGCAAGGGCTTGGGCGAGTGTTGCAAAGATAATGATAGCCAGTTCAATGCCGTACATTTTCCTCCGTCCAAGAACATCGGCAAGCCACCCGAACCCAAGTTGTCCGATCACAGTCCCTCCATACGTTGCTGTCTTGAGTGCTGTGTTCACATTTATGGGTAGTACGCCATGATTACCACCCGCGTTTGATCCGCGAACAGGATCCCCATTCCAGTAGACCATGCCAAGTATGGAGGTGCAGAGATTAATAGCAAAAATGTCGTACGAATCCGTGAAAAAACCTATCCCCGCAACGGTGACAGCCCTTATATGGTACCTAGATAGAAGGTAAAGTTAGGACTTATAACGCATATCTACCAATTCCAACTGCGATCCACCCAACTCCGAATATGGGCAAGAATATTAATCCTGGAGCTCACCAGCCAAATGGAACTTTATCGATCTGAACCCGAAGTCAGTCTCATTCTATATAGATAGAACAAGGTTCAATTATGAAAAAACACTCGCTCGGCCCGCACTCACCTCTGCAAGTGCCAGCCTCCTTCTTAGATTGGGGTCCTGAATATGCGAATAGTCATTATGAAAGTTGTGGAATGCAGCATTGCCACCGTAGGTATGAGGCAGTGACGAAGGCATCGCTGGCTCTGGAAGGTAATCCATAACGAGAACCAGTGAGCCTCACATGGAGGCCTATTGTTTTTTGGAATCGGGGCGAAAAGGAACACGTAAATCGGCAGGAGGGTGGAAGTATAAACCAAGGCTTAAGGTCTGAGAGCCGGTGAGGCTCTTCTTATATGTCTTGTATGTTCGCCGGCGTTCAATTCAAGACTGACTGTCAGTTTCGAGGCAGTACAGTATATGCACCCACCCAATCAGCTCCAGGCTTTCACAATTGGGGGGCCTTGCCGTTTAGAATAGTCGAGATGATACTAAAAGACGACAGAAAGATGAAAACTTGGGTTTTAGTTATTTAGCGGTTGATGTTGATGAGGGTCCGAAGATGATAGTCAGACGTAGAAGAATATATCACCACCGGGTTCTCTGACTAAAACCCCACTCTAGCCCACTCAAATCCCACCAGACGCACCCTTGTAGTGTTGCTGGAGCGGGATGTACGGAGTAGAGCTCAGCATCGAATGGGTTGTACCTGTCGACGTCGGATCAATATGAGACCTATGCGCCCTACACATGCAGAGCGGTTGTGAGTTCAGCATGTCTTACAGGAGCACAGGTGTCCTAATTTGTCGTCCTGTCTGCTGCAATGTCAAATCTGGTATCTAAATCGAAAAACCAGGAGTGTATGATTCCTTTGATTCAATCAGAAATCCTTCACGGATGGATGGCTTGATTGCATAACCTTAATAGAATCCTATCTTTGAAAATCGGCAACGCTCGCTGGTACATTTTGGCGTCGTTTAACGATTGATATTGAGATTTCCTCTTTCTCTCAAGCAGCCGCCCTCCCCACACAGACCGAACCTGTAGTTGCCCAGAGCTCTGCCACGAGGTCGTCTAGACAGCCATGTAATTCACACGAGATGATGGTCGTTGCCGCCCAGGTTCTCGGGCATTTTCCACTGCTAGTTTTTTTCCCAGGTCCCGACAAATGGATAATACCAATATTACAAAAATGGAGCCATTCGAGACAGACACAAGTCAGGGGGGCAAGTTCAGAGTGCTAAGGAACGTGTTGGAGTGGATAAGTGAAGCACCTAGTCTTCGATGTCGTCTTCGAGAACTGGGGCTTAAGCGAAAATTGATACACGTGGGGAATGCCGTCGATCTGATGGGCTGAAATGGCTTGCAACCCCGGGCGGAGATGGCGTAGCATCCATAACGGAGAGGGGGCTTCGATACGATCGCATACAGTAGGCTTTTATACCCAAGTCGTCAACTGTTCAACGGGATGGGTCGGAAATTGAATGGCGACTCACGTGAGATGATGCCCCTTATCCGCATCGAGTTTGGCAGTTCGGCAAAATGACCGACAACAGATTTCAACTCTCCGTATCAAAACCAGACTGAACCAGGTACAATGTTCTCGAGGTCCAACAGGTCTACTAGCTGACGACCCCCCTCGATCGAGCGAGAAAGAGCTCTGCGGTACATATCCATTTACATGGAGGCTGATGAGTAGTTGTAGGCGGCACAGGTCTTGAAACAGTCGGAGATGAGTGCATCAGATCTTCTACCATTCCTAAGAGAGATTTCAAACGTCTTTCTTTCTCATGAAAACAAGGCGTTGCCGAGGCACTTGCCTGTGAAAGACTCCTACCACTACACGCCTCCAAAGCGGCAGTGACTGGAGGCATTAAGAGGTTTAATTGTCACTCGTAGGCTTTCTATTCTTTGACCCACTAGCAAATACAAGCAATAACCGCTAACGCTCGTGAATGTAGCATTACTGCTTTGAGTTAGCATCGGCTTCCCTTCCTCAAACTGACATAACTTCAAATTGTGACAAGCATTCTAGACATTTGACGCCTAGAGACGGCATCAACTTCTCCTCGTTTCTCAACTGCCTCTCGTTTCTCCCACGTTGAAGATTAAAGACGAAGAACTTGCCTCGCGGGAAAGTTGATGTGGCTTCTACGAGATTTGATCATTTTGATGTTCTACTAGGAAACAAGACCGGGCTTCCTCTTTCAGCCCCCGCATATTCCATTCTAGATTTGCTCGGTTGACCGCAGGCTTCTATCAAGAGATCTCCCAGTCTTCTCAGCCAGAGACACCGTCTACCTCCCTCCTGTAAATATATTTTGCCCCTGAAGACGAACTAAGGCAACTTCAGATTTCGACTTCCCAAGAGCATCTAATCTTTGCGCGTAGGCTCACACATCGAAGGCTTCGTTAGCATGGGGCTCTACCAAAGTACATGGCTGCCGGTCCGTCATTTTGTTATTTTGTTGGAATTGAGATGATCGCGATACACCTCTCAAACTCATTGCTCGCCGTTAGTCCTTCTCTACCCCGTCGGAGAAGTACTCTCTACATTAAAGAAAGCCATCCGTCTCCTGCAAACCGACTTCCCCGCAATTCTTGAAACTGACAGATACGATCCTCGAAGACGCATTCCCCTGCATACAATCGTCATCTTCTCCATCACATTAACGTTAAATGAATGAGAAATATTACAGGGGTTGTCTGCGCAACCCTCGGCATATTTGCGTTTTCTAAGTTTTTGCTCACAATATTTCGCGCCGCATGCAGTCAGCCTCGTCATTCCTTGCAGCAGGATCGGGATGAAAACATGTCTTGCATGCTATGACAGATGGCAATCAATGATGATAGATAAAGTATCGCCTGCTTTTAAATGCTGAAAATGGTTTCATCAACGACATTAGCTGGAAATGGTTAAAATGGGGGAGAGTGTTCTATGGTATTAAGCCTCTACTTCATATTACAAGTTCAGTAAAGACTTTGAGCGTATATTTGAAGACCATTTTGGCTGAAAATTTATTTCTCATGCCTAGCAGAAGCTGACTCTAGTTTTCCATTTTTGGTAAACCTGCAAATTATTTTTAAACTCTTCCCAAAATATGATCAATGTTCTAGTTATCAAAATAATCGCCTTTGGCTAATCTAGAGCTCCGCCAATGATTTCGGCCCCAATTGTCATTAATATAAGTGATGCATCTAACACACTCTGAGCTTGTTTTTTTTCTTAAGGACTTACTAAATATAGGAGAAAATAGGAAGGAGATATTGTATGCATTGCATCTCTTTATTATGCCTTTTATTTACACGTATTCATTCTCAGCTCATATAGGGCCTCATAAAATCCTTCTTATCTTGCGTGCACTCAAACGCACTGCTACTTTGTGATTTCTTTTTTTTCCTCTTGTGTAGCCGCTGCAGAGAGAAGAAAGTCACTGTACGAAACTAGTATCTTAGGAAATGGAGTGAGCATTATAAAGGCTGGGAGGCATTGTACATGTATTTATTTGTTTAGCACAAATAATTGCTACAAATGTTTCTAAGTTTATCTACGACTTAAGAGGTAGGTTACGTTTTATTTATGCTAGTGGGGAAAATCTTAATGCTCCAGTAAGGAAATTTGAGGGGAGTAATTGTGTAATATAAGGTACCTACCCTCCTTGAAGTTATAAATTAAGCTTTAGTCTCATGTATTTAGCGTGCACTTGAACGAGGTTCTAAAATTTGAAAAAATATGTTACAAACTTACTATCTCATATTTACGAAGATAACTCAGGAATCATCAATATGGTGGGAAGCGAATTTTAATTTAGCATGCGTCGTAGACCAGGAGCTCGAAAGGGGAGTTTTGACTCTTGAAGTCCCAGCCCGCTCCACATCCAAGCCTTCTTATTCCACACCCCTCCACATATTTAGAACCCGGCGGCCTCATCAAAGGCATTCCAAGGCCTCCAGATATCTCAGTTCATAAATGCTTTCATTTAAATTTCCTATTCGCTCTGTCGTCTATGATAGATAGTTAAAATAAGAAGGACAGAAGCGGGGTAAACATTTACCCTGCTTTACCTCGTATGTACTAGATTTCAAAGCCCTCTAAAAACAAGCGAAGAAAGACAGATTAAGACTACCGAGTCTCTCTTACTTTTATAGGTTTTTAGATCGAGTTAATTTGAAAACTTTATATATATAGGTACCTACCTGCCTTAGCTCCGCCACTCTTTCTCGCCACCTTAGTCTTACCAACCATACAATTCCTGACATACTTTCACCGAAAGCATCGTAAAGAGAAGTCCATTTAAAGACCAAAATTAGACGAAATTCGACCTTGCCAAATAAAAGTACAACCAAATGGAAGATAAAAATAGTATAGACTTAGTAAGCAGAGGATGCCGGGTGGGAGCCGCCGAGTCTATCAAGTGCTGAGCCTCTTAACCAGAAAGCTTGATCCAACGCTCACTGTGCAATTCAAAGAGCTTGGGGCAGGGACTGAGCCGCAACGCCTCAACGGTGATACGTAGACGGAAATTGTGGAAGGAGGGAGGAGCCGATCCTAAACCTTGAACTTGCACAGTTTGTGGCTTTCTTTGTGTTTCGCATTACGGCCTTACGGGTAACTCCAATATCGATAGGTAAAAGCCGTCATATGCGAGTGAGCCAACTTTGGGCGCGGTTTTAGTTGGTCGGGCTTACAATTGGCCCCGAAAGTCCTTAACACCGCCTTCGTGCCCCGAGGTCTCCAATGGACGGAGAGCGTATAGTAGTGCAAACACCATAGAAATCATCCTGGTAATTGCCTTTCTTTTATTCATCCCACCATCCCGCCGGCTTGCTAGTTTTTATATAAAAGGTGAGCAACCCCAACTCTTTTCTATTCTCATCACACTCAGGTTTTCTTTCACTATATCCTCTCAACACCATTTACATCAAAAACCACTCATCCCTCTCTCTTAACAAATATCAAACCATAAAAAATCTCAAGATGGCTTACCAAGTGCCCTTCCTCGAGGCCATCAAGGTCCGCCGCTCCATCATCTCCCTCGCCAAGGAGTCTCCAATTTCAGACGCTCGCATTGTCATGTGTGTCAACCATGCCATCAAGCACGCCCCTTCGCCTTTCAACGTCCAATCCTGCCGCGCTATTGTCCTCTTCGGTGCCGAACACAATAAGTTCTGGGCGGCTGATATGGAGGCCCAAAAAGCTGCTTTGCCTCCTCCTGTTTTTGCTCAATTGGAGTCCAAGATTCAAGGTTATGCCGATGCGTATGGGACTGTGAGTAGCTTCCCACGACATATTCGCTTCGGAACTCAAACAAAAGGCTAATCATATAACAAAGGTTCTGTTCTTTGAGGACGCAGATGCCGTCAAGGCTCTCCCACCACCACTCCAAAATTTGATGGCCAAGTACCCAGACTGTGAGCTATATTCTTCTCGGTCGTTTTAATGCCACTAATTGGGTTTGCTAGGGTACGAACACTCCCAAGGTATGAACCAGTTCATCGCCTGGACCGCTCTTGCAAACGAGGGCCTCGGCTGCAACCTTCAACATCACCACCCTGTCATCAGTCCTTATGTCGCTAAGACCTACGACGTCCCTGCCTCTTGGTCTCTTCGTGCTCAGTTGGTCTTTGGAAAGCCGACTGGCCCTCCTCGTGGTGGCGTTGAGAAGGCATTTGCTCCCTTGGAGACTCGGGTGAAGGTTTATGGAGCCAAGGAGGCTTAGATACCAGTTGACTTTGCGTTGCTTGGTTGATTTGCGAGCGTGGTGTTAGATTCCCTTTTTCGTCTGCATAGAAAAGCGGCCTGGAAGATTCAATTTTATTTATTTGAGGGCGTTAATGGGTTGCTTTTCTTTCTGCAGATAGATTAGCCAGTGAGGATATAGACACTGAAATAAATCGCTGGGTTTTGTGAAATATTGTTTTTTACTGACAGTTTAACTGACCTTCAACATTAGCCCGGCCCCGGGATTTCTCCCGGCAAGAGTGTCCTAATAACCGGCTTTCCTGATACAGAGCTTGATTAGCGGAAATGCAATAAGGTGTTCTTTTTCTCTCGTCTGTTTCTCTTTTCTGTTGAAGTGAGCCAGAGAATAAATAGCAACTTAGTAAAGCAATGTTTTCATTTCTGAGCAAGGGATGTAAGGGTGGAAATATGGACATCTAGACATTTCGCAATGAGAAGATAAAGTGGAAAAATCTGTATATTCCAAGATTTTGAGTTACTGATTATTGACATGCAAATCTAAGCACCGAAAGATCTTCCGCTGCAGCTCTCTCCCCTTTCCCTCCTGCCTACAAGCCGCGGCGTCGACACCGCCCTCCATCTCCTTCAGCGTCCACGCCTACAGCTCTCTGGCATCCTCTGCGTGATGAACCTCGCAGATGGTGCCTCTGCCATATTTCTCAATGTCACACTCAAGTGATCACTTGTTTGACCGGATCCAACCTTCTCAAAAGTGAAGTACTCACCCTATACTGCGCCCATTCAACCACGAGACGGGCTAGGGTCACTGCTATTAGGGCGAAATTGGGGGAATGTGAGGTCGACAGCAAATGGCTTTTCCATCAACTCCTTCTCCTCAGACAATTGCTCTTGCTTGGTAGGTTCCTCCTTTAATGGCTCAGCCGTCGCCTTCACGGTCTTCAATGGCATGTTCTCAATAAGTGCATCGGCTGGAGTTGTTGGGGGTTCCTTCCAGCCCTTTTCGCTTTTGGTAGGTAAGTCGGAGGGCACAGTTGAAGTCACAGTGGAAGGCACAGATGAAACGTTTCCTTTCGAATCTGGTGTTTCAGGGGAAGTGGATGAGGATGCGCCATTGTGAGGAAGTTCACTTAACTGCTTGTTGACGCTTTCGGTATGATTTTCTGAGATTTGCAAAGCAGCATCAATCTCTCCCGTCAGCTTCTGGATTTCTGCCTCCAATGCTTCATCTGTCGTTATAGCTTCTTGTTCTCTCTCCGCGGCTGGTCCTCTCATGGTAGCCCACAAGGCCTCAAGATCATCCCGCCATCCTAAAGCATCAGCAAGCTTTCTGACACCAGCATCACAGTCACCTAGAATCATGACATCATCCGGTCGGCTCCCAAATCCTCCTACAACTTCTTTGTTGATCAAGACTCGAGGCACTCCCGCCTGAGCAAATTGAGGCAAGCTTGCGAATGGTTGGACCATTAAGCTAGTTCCCATGACGATGATTATGTCTGCCATAGCAGGAATATGGCGATTTCTGTGAAATGCTTCTGGAAGTTGTTCACCAAAGAAAACGATATCCGGCTTAACGAGGCCATTGCACTGGGGATCCAGGCAGTGTGGAACCTTACCGCTTTCCACCATCTCCTTCATCAAATCATCCGGAAATTCGGTTTTACAATCAATGCATCTCTGTGTAGCAAAACTGCCATGAGCTTCCACGATCTTTTCATCGGGCACTCCAGCTCTTCTCTCCAAACAATCGATATTCTGTGTAAATAGCATGGACAGCATATCCTTCTTTTCGACCAGGGCAACAAATGCATGCGAAACCGTTGGATAGAATCGTCCAGGATACAGTTCTTTAGCTAGAACATAGAAAGGATCGGGGTTCTGACGGAAATAATTGATATCGAAGACCGCTTCCGCAAATGGGAGATTTAGCCGTGCAAGGTTTGCATAGAGACCTGTGCCCGGCGAACGAAAATCGGGAATACCAGCGGATCTGTAGAGAAACGGAGTATTAGAGAGGATTAGAATAAGACATTTTTCGGAGGAAACTCCATGTGGCAAAGGCAGGATTCAAAATAAGAAAATAACCAACCTCACGTCAGGTGTGAAAATTCCAGTTGAACACCCCGCTATCAACGATAAAGAAAGGGCCACTTACGTAGAAATTCCAGCACCGGTCATTACCACAATTCTCTTTGGCATTCCATCGTTGATAAACTTCGCAACAGCTCCTACCGTCCTGTCTGCTAACGTCTGCGGAGGCGTGTCCGGATCGATCAGTTCGTGGGAGTTTTCTTGACCCATTCTGCTGTGATTGTCGCGTCTGTTCGAGCCTTGTTTCCAGCCTTGTCCTTTGGAATGGCGGGGTCGGTGACGTCTACCTATTTTGGCGGTGCTGAATTTTATATTTGACAAGCAAAAGCAGAGTGGTGAAAGATCTGGAGATTTGAAATTGAGCGAGAGGGGAACAACGAGACTTTAAAGTCGACCCTAGTGTGATGTTGCGCAACTAAGATTGTGGAAAGATTCTTGAACGAACGAGAGAACATGACATGCACAAAGTATTGTGGCGTGGGGCCGTCGGCGTGGCGTTACGATAGTTCCCTCTAGCGCGCCCCATATGGCGGGATGGTCACGTGGAATATGCACTTACTTCGTTCGTTGCAGAAACCCACCTTGTGTGTTATGGACTTGATGTGCTTTTAAGTGTTCTTAAGGGGTGAAAGGAGGCCACTACTAGCTGGAGAACGAGATCTATCAAATCCTATAGACAATTCTCATCTGACAACTCTAGGACGTCCGGGGGAAATGAGGGAGCGTGTCAAACTATCTCTTGTCTCCGTATGTAGGAGTTCGGTTTAACACGTCCAATTGGAGACGAAGAAAAACTACAACTTCTCTCTGCTTAAGCGTTGAGATAACATTTTTTTGTATTTCCCCTGTTTTTTAGAATAATTTAAGAACCTTTATTCAAGCTGCAATCAGTCTTTTCCCTTGTTTAACCGAAGGTGAGTGACGCGAGGCCAATCATGTATATATACATACTCCGTATCAATAAGCAAACTTAAAGTTAACAAACAAACGGCAATATAATTTACATTAGAATTCAAGGTTAAGACTATATATAAATGAAAGAAGAGTTGGCAAAAGCACCTTCTGGTTAGAACTATAATGATTGCACAAAAGAATTTTGCGGCTTTTTTTCTAAGACGAGAATTTCTTTCGGAATTTTTTTTCAGGGTTTCCTTTTCCAATTTCTTTTGCATCCGTAGCCTCAGTTTTGAGTCAAGCCAATAGGGAATACTACACAGGCATAGATGCTATTATTCGCCAATAAATAAGAAAATTTCATGCTCTCGTTCATCCCCATCACTAGGAATATCCTCAAGGTGGAATCATTGAGATGCATTCGTTCAAGAGCAGCTCGCACTGATAGTCGACTATAGGTGCTTGTTTTCAAACCGCCCTAGATGAGATTTCAATTACTATATAATACCTTATTATAATTTTTCTACAGTCGTGGTTGAGGGTAGCTTAACCTCTTTGCGGACGCTGACTTCCATCATTCTACTGCTGAGCTGAGACGTTGATCAGTAGAAATGGAAATCCTTTCAATATAGAGTAGGTGAGGTGGAGGCAGTAAATTATGTGATATTGCTAGTTATACTATTCAGCCTCGTGGCAGCAATAGGCCTTTAGTAAGGCAGGTCAAAACGAATTGAAAATCATAGAAAAGAGAGCGGTCCGGCGATGAAACACTTTCTTAGAAAGATTGGTATATATGTTACCTGATACGTAATGCCATTATGCACAATTATCCTGTATGATATCATCTCCTCGACCTGGTATGACCTAGGATTATCCACCAACGCCTCGCTAATTCCAAAAAATACAATATAATATATATAACCAGAAGGCCTCGATACAGCTCAGAAGTCATTCTGATCATCCCCTCCGCCATCCTCATTATCATCGTTCTCGCCATTCTCAAAGTATTGTTCGGCGTCGTAATCACCGCCTAATTCCTCATCATCGTATTCCTCGTCAACAGGGGCCTGCTCCTCAGAGTGCTCCTCCGCTTCCTCTTCCTCCTCTTCATCCCCTGCAATTCCTTGCGTCTTCTCGAGCAAGAGCTGGGCCTTTCTGCTGGGATTGGCAGCAGGCGCTAGCAAGAGGCTCTTCTTTTTCACGGCTCGGTTGATTTGCCGACGGACTTGCTCTCCTTCTTCGCCTTCAAGAGTGCTCCAAAGTTCCTCAGGGAAAAGATTTTTATCTGCAGTGTCTTAGTATAACCCCGTTATTCAATTGGAAGGTATGCCGTACTGAACGGTCGGCCGGAGAGTCGGGGAATTTCATTTTTGGGTGGAGCAAATCTCGAGGAATAGGTCTCAACACCATCCAGAAATGGATCAAAATCGGCTTTCTTGTTGGTTCCGTATTGGTTGTTGAATTGATTCTCGTCGAAGGTCTTAGTAGTACCGTCTGGGTCGCGCTTCGTTGGTCGAGTATACAGTGGTCCGCGATGGATTTGCGTCTGGAGATCCTTGAAATACTTGATTTGCCGCCTCTCTCGTTCGTTCAAAGGCGCCGGTCTCTTGAGGTTGGGATGAGGCTTGAACAAGGTCAGTAAAATGGCAGCGATAGTGCAGACCATAGAAGGGTCGTACGGGAAATAGATCAGTTGGCTTTGACTCGAGCTTAAGTTCTGGATCAAACTCCCATGTAGCTCCTTTGATCATGCCTGGCGCACCCCCGCCTCTGCCACGACCACGACCTGACATGATGAGGTTTTTAGAGCTTCTGCTATTGATATAGTAGGATGTATTTGAGTGTTGGGCTAATTTCGATATTTGGCAATGTCAAGGATGCTCGCAAGCTCAGCCAAGTTATTTTTTTGACTAGTGAATGGCGGGGTCCCAGCCATGGGTTAGCCAAAAGCTGGTCAATGCTCAAGATTAACTTTGCTGCACTTCGGACTAAGGTTATGCCGACCCGATGTTGATTGAGCCTCAATTTTGTCCTCTTGTAATACATAATAACTCCACCTCAGCACGTGTCCTTAGACTTGCTGGACTGGGAGACTTTTAAGCTCGCGCAACCATATCCTCTCCATAGGTAGGGAGAGCCGCTTTGAAGCCCTACGAGATGGAGGAGATACCTATAACCGGCCTCGAAGAGCTTGAGAGGCACCTTCAACAGCTTGTCGAAGCTCCCGAAACCCCTCTCGACGCAAAGCTCTTCGATGAAGTAGAACTCCAACTGACAGGTATGCATCTAAATAAATACACTTGAAAACTGGTCGCTCTAACAGCTTCCAGAAACCAACATTCCCCTGCTAATTCCACGAATGCTACCTCCTCTTATTCGAATACTCCTTACATATCAGCAGGATCCCACTATACTTGCCAGTTTAGCTACCAAGCTACTACGACCCGTTAAGTTTACACAAGCTCTCACACTGGCGTCCGAACATGCTCTCATTCAAGCCTTGCGATCGCCCGCACCTGCTGCGTCCCTATTGGCCATAGCCGCTATTGAGAAAGCTACCAAAAGTCCTAGTGATACAGCTATACTTTCAATCATGAAGGGTCTGGTTGAGAACTTCTTGCGAACCTGGCTGAGTACACCACATGTTGAAGTTGGGGAGAAGGCTACCCAGGTACTTGGAGATTTATTAGCAGTCGACTGTGATCGAAGGGTCTCAGCTGATTTCGAAACAAAAATGAGCGGCCTGCAACTCGCTTCAGGAATGCCCCCAGGACAAGGCCTGCTTTGGAGACGACTATTTCAAGATCAAGAAGTCTATGATTTGATTTTCGATTTGTGTAGTTCTAGCACCAAAGGTGCAGACGTAGGCCAACTAGACGAGAGACAGAAGTCATTAGCTCAAGCGAGACTTCTGAGAGTTCTTCCTAGGCTTGCTGTTCTAAATTTCCAGGCCATAACTCGCAGTCAATTTCCAGATGTCGAGAAGAAATACGGTGCAAGTTCGCCTGGCCTTTTATACTTTGCCTCGGTGGACATGGTTAAGAAAGAAGAAGATATGCTAATGCATATAACTCTCATCGATTTCTTTGCCGAATTCCTCGAGCTGATGAGCACCACCGAACTCGCAAAGCCTACGATGGACTATCTCGCACGCCTTGTGAAGAAGGTTGCTACGACAGACCCGACTCTATACAAGTCTCTCGAGGCCATGGCGTTGTCACCTGAAACCTCACCAGAATTGGTGGATCTCTTGGTGAAGTTGAACGAATACCCATCCTGAGGGAACTTGGCGTAACCCTGAAAGGCACAGTCAGTTTCAAATGCAGATACCGTCTATTCACACCCCCACGATCCACAGTATGCTAGAGGTGATGGGGAGGGGCTCCATCAACATATATCACACAGCTAGTAGATGCTGTGCGAATTATCCCGGAATTACCAACCTCATATAGGCTGGTTTATAAAATGTTACTTATGTCACAATTACCTACGTATGACAGCAAGAAAATCACTAGGAAGGAGAGGTCACAATTCTTTCACGCCAGCCCTCAATCATTAGGCTGGCAAAAAGAAAATTGGATGACAAAACCGTAAGAAGTCTAAATATCTCTAGGTAATCTGCACTGGTCAGTCTTTGTAATGAAGTGTTTGTCTTAAAAGTTCTGTTGGTGTTTGGTTTGTGCTTTCCTTAGTTCGCAAGACTCGCCTTTATTGAATCCGTCGGCCTGACTAGAGTTTACTAAGGCCTTTTTAGCATTTTTGAGAGCCAATTTATTGTCCTAGTTTTTTTAGCATAGCGGGAATAGCTGGATAGTAGGGATTTACGTGTTGCTTGCAATATTGAGGTCATACCTTAAGAACGAAGTTAAAACATTACGTCGCCACGAAACCTTTTTTTTTTTAAATATTGCTCGCACCGCTGCCTCTTGAGATTAGCCCCTGAGTCAACTTCAATTTCTCATTCATATATTTACCCTCCATTGGCAGCCATGTTCCATTACGCTATTCTCTTCTCTCTCGCTATCTCCAGTGGTGTTGCCTCACCGTCTCCTCTTCTGCCTTTTCGATATCCTCGAACTCCAGTGCCATACCTGGAACACGGTAATAAGTCTTCTTTCAAAGTTCAAGTTGGAGCTCGTCCCTATTTTCTAGTGGATAGTCTGGACCACAGTCCCTTGAAGCAAAAGCTTGAAGGATGTGCCAACAACTACCTTGAGGTCAGCAATTTCGTCATCGGGCATCGAGGCGCATGCCTCCAATTCCCAGAGCATACACGAGAATCCTATATGGCAGCCGCTAGGCAGGGCGCCGGAACAATCGAATGCGACGTAACTTTCACTAAGGATAAAAGACTTGTTTGCCGTCATGATCAGTGCGATTTGCACCAAACGACCAACATTCTTGCCACTCCACTCGCTGATAAGTGTACCCAAAATTTTATTTCACATGATCCCGAGACGGGAAATCCTGCATCGGCGAAATGCTGTACGACCGACATTACTTACGACGAGTTCAAAAGCCTTTGCGGCAAGATGGATGGTTTTAACCCTGAAGCTACTACAGTCGAAGAGTTCATTGCTGGAACCCCGAAGTTTCGAACAGATCTCTACTCGACCTGTGGCACACTGATGTCTCATAAAGATAGCATCGAGATCATCGACTCATATGGAAGAGACTTCACACCTGAAGCCAAGGAACCGCAGGTCCCCATGCCGTTTGATGGTTACACGCAAACCCAGTTCACACAAGCCATCATTGATGACTATAAGAGCATGAATATCGATCCTAAGAGGGTCTGGCCGCAATCCTTTTTGCAAGGCGACATCTTTTATTGGCTGGAAAAGGAACCGGAGTTTGGGAAGCAAGGTGTGTTGCTTGATGAGAGAGTTGATACCAAGGAGGGGTACGCGAATGCCACGGAGAGTCTGGCGGCACTGAAGAAGAGGGGCGTTAATATTATCGCACCTCCGCTCTTTGCTCTCACTAAGCTGGATGGAGATAGGAATATCGTACCGAGTGAGTACACGGTTGCGGCGAAGAAGGTTGGACTGGAGATATTTGGATGGAGTTTTGATAGGTCGGGATTCTTGAAGGATGGGGGTGATTATTATTATCAGAGTGTTAAGGAGGTGATTAACAAGGATTCGGATATGTATAAGGTGCTGGAGGTTTTGGTGAGGGATGTGGGGATCAAAAGATTGTTTACGGATTGGCCAGCTACGGTGGTTTATTTTGCTAATTGCTTGGGGCTAAAGGGTTAAGCGTAAGGGAGATTAGGGGAGATTAGGTAGTATTATCTTAGAATAGATGCCTCGCCCAAGGAAACTTGGGATCAATAGTTCTTCCCCCTACCTCTAGCTAGATAGCCTGTCCCTTATCAAATACGAGTTCATCCCTCGTGCTGATAGATTGTAAATAAAAGAGTTGGTGATGTGCGATTGCAATATCAACACTTTCACTCTCGAAATGCGAAGACCAATATGTTCTGGATGGTGTTCTCCGCCATGGCCCTCTCCAGATCCGCAAAATGGAAGGAACAACCCACACACGATAGTTGGTTATACCTCGCAGGTTGGAGCAATAGCCAACACTAACGGCTAGAATCATAACAAATTCCCATCGTTCATCATATGCTTCTCAGCGTCTTTGATAATGGGAACTGAAATTTTCCGTGGCCTGGGGGTTGAAGCGGCTCAATGTGGGCTTTAGTGTTTGTTGATTTCCTTGAAATAACATCTACATTATTTACCTTTATAGGGCTTACAAAAGCGAATATGTCATCTCAATCCAACGTAGATATTTTTCAAGTTCGCTTAATCGAATTTCGCAATGTATAGACCAAGTTGAGCGTGCGAGTGACACTTCAAATATCCACAGTGCTTTGACGTAGTTGCAAGAAGTGTAAATCGACAACAATTTGCACTACTGTAACGATTTACCTTACGGGAGATATTTTTTAGGTGACCAATTTGTAGGAAAATAGATGAGGGTCGCTGAAGATAGGATGTAACATAGTTCTAGGTGGTCAAGTTCTCATTCGCTTTATTTAGAGAGATACAATTACATGTGGACTGAATAGGACAATGTTCAACATTGCCGACCTTGGGACCATATATAAATATCAAACATAGCAAGGGCTGGCTGGTGTTGACAAGTAGCATAAAAAACTCTCAGGAAACTTAGACCTCCACAACGCCATACACTAATGTCAGCTCCCCTCATGTAGGAGCGGCCCGCTGTGGAGTGCAGACGCGGCAACGAGCATGCAGAAAAATTGATAGAATTGCAGGGCAGTCTCATCTTGGGATTCAATTTGGGTATTTACCGAATACTTTGATTGGAGCGCGGATCTGAAATCTCCAATTGAGCCTCAACGAGCTTGAACGAGCTGACAGCCTCACGGATAAAATCTTTTCCAATACGTTTTTGTGATGCTAGTAAGCGGCCCGGAGGCACTGTATTAAGGGTATTTAGTGTGGGCTCTCTACAATAGTGTTACATAAAACAGAAAACCGATGACGGGTTTCCAACGCATGAATGCCATCAAGTCTATCCCGAGACGAGGACCCAAATTCTATTGACTACTTGTTAGCTACTAAGGTAGAGAGGGAAAGGGTGTGCTTACAAAAAGAAGATCATGAGAACGCCGAACATCTTTGCAATCAGTATCCGATTGCCCTTTACCCTCGACCAATATTTAAGCAATTCTCTTTGAGCACCTTGAACGTTGTCTACAACATCTTCGGTGTTCGCATCGATTCGTTGAATCATTTCGCTTTGTTCCGAGACCATGGATGCCAATTGACCAAAAATTCCGCCAAGCTCGGCGATGGTCCTTTCTATCGTCTCTATAGCCTCTCCTCTCTGTTGAATATAGGTATTCTGGGGTTGTGCTTCCTCCATCATCAAGAGTTGCTGATCCCCCACCGGATTTAAAGACAATAAATCCTGACCAGGTCCTGGCGAGCCTCTATTTGGCGTGCTGTATAACGGAGAAGCAGAATGGGGTATTGACGGAGCAACATGCTGTGCTACCGAAGATACGAAATTCTCTGTTCGTGCTCGAGACGCTTGGATATTCTTTGTTCGGACTTCGAGGACATCTTTGAAGTTGACGGATACGTCTGTAAGTTTCCCCTGTAACATGAAGACGACATTTTTGTTATGCTCGCCTTCTTGATCAGCCTTTGGATGTGAAGAGCGAGAAAGTTGTTGTAAGGAGGATATCTGCTGGTTGAGGGACGAAAGATCCTGCTTGATGATGGATGTCAATTCGTTGATTTCGACAGGCCTGTCGTCAAACAGGGTTTTCCTCTTGGCAACTAAAAGAGTATCAGCATTATTGAGAGTCGAGGCTCCACTGCAAGGCTCATACGTTGCGCCAACTTTTCTAATTTGCCCATGGTGACCGATATCCCTCGCCCTATCTCTGCCGCCCTCTTCGCGAACTCTGATCTCTTCGGCCTGCCATCTCCACCCGCACTGCCGTTCGCCGCAGCTTTCTGTGAATCCGTGAGAAGTGACTGCCGCTGTGCTCCCACCTTAGAGGAAGCCTGTCGTCGTTGAACTTGCGTCAGCACCGACCTGAACTCGTTGGTTCGGTCCTGGATCGAAGAGACGGCCATGCCGGAGCAGGTCCTGATCCGGTAATCGAAGGTGATGCGCTCGAGTAAAAGCGGGAGATTTGTCGGATGGAATGCGTGTGAGCGCAACTTAGTACCCTTCGCTGGCCTCGTATCTTGCCTACCAAGAGGCTTCGGATGGCGGCGATGCACTCGAATATATTATAGGTGGTCCTCGTAGTGGGTGACAAAAGTATAAAGAAAGTTCGAAGGAATGTGCGAGATAGTCTCAGATTAGAGTTGTAGTTAGTAACAATGAGCGCGATAGTCGAAGTGAAGGAGAGATTCCCGGTCGAAGGACAAGTGGTATCAAGATACTCGTTGACGGGAGGCAAGTGCGATGTGTCTGAAGTATGGTTGGTGGCCTCAGGCATGACTGGTTAGTCACGATGTTTGTATGGCAAGCCCCAAACCCAGTTATGAATTATGTTATGCAAAACATATATATATGGCTATTTACAGTACGACCTTGCCTATTTCGTGTGCATATTTAAATTGACCTGACCCCCAGTACAGGAGTATCTTCGGAGAGCAAGCGTCATGGTGAGGATGTTGACGTTCTTTAAATTATTGACGCATGACTAAGCATCCTTCCATACGGCAAATTAATTTGAATTGGAAAACTGTGGCCTGAGGCTGAAATTCCTACCTCAAGGCTGCAGACTAATTTTAGGTTTTCTTTTGGCCCGTCGCTTGTTGATTGGCTGCAGAAGGTTTTGAAACGTTCTACTCTTCCGTGATTGGGTCCCTCTGTGTGTGGCTGTGCACGTCATTTCGATAGGTGACAGGGAATGCTCAAGCCCCAACGCCCCATTCCTCTTGTCTCTTCACCATACGAAGCACACGAAGCACTCCGTACCAATGCAAGTGCTTGCCTCTCGGAGAGAAACTTCGCTTGCTTGCTTGCTTGTCCTCTCGGTGATCCTTCTGTCTATGATTCACCTCGAATAATCCTCTTTATCTACTCGTATCATATATTGACTAAATTCTAATACTCTCTCACCTTCTCCCTTGCAATTCTCCTCGCCCGATCTGTGTACCTTCAACTCCTTTGTCAAGCCGTACCTAGACCGGCCTATACTCCCCTTGAGTCCTGTCGAACTGTCCCGATTTCCCCACCTTCACAGCACAGCCTGATTCTTGACGACAGGATCGCGTAGATTGCCTATCGGCACTCCGGGGCAGATGCTCAGTTGCGACGATTATTAGTATTTAACCCTTCCAAGTACGCGCCACCTCTCTCGTCGCAGCGCCGATGTACTTCGGGTATCTATGGTTGCGGCAGTAGATGGTTCTTGAGTGATAAGAGATTGGCAGTTGCGAAAGATGGCGCGCCCCTTTCCAACCACCTTCGAGAAGGATTCCTCGACGTGAGTCTATTTCTACGCTGCCACGGAACCTCATTGACATTCTCGCAGAAATTCTCAGTCTCCGATATCCTACCAAGCAAATGTCAATCGCCAGAAGACGAGGAAATGGGCGGAGGCCAAGCCGGTAGACTATGGCGGTGACGACTGGGGCGACGACGACGAATATGAATATGACCTTCCTCCACCACCTCCCAAGCCGACGGGACTGCGACAACAAGGGCAAGCGATGCATAGTCCCGCCAGGGCAGAGACCCAGCCTATCGATCAAAGTAAGAGATACGGCGAGCTGCCTCCATTGCCTGGACTGAACAACCCTCGAGCTCGCGCGAACTCGTTCGACATCGACGATGAGAAGCGTAACTTTTCCAACACTACTGCGACTCCAAGTACGCCTTCTTCTGGTCCTGCTACACGCTTTTCGCAAATAGTTGGGGGGCCTGCTCCTGCTACTGCCAGTGCCAATGGCCCCCCTCAGCTCTCCATTAGTACTCAGCAGCCTCCACAGTCTACTGGCCTGCGAAAGCCGACTGCTGTAGTTTCCCCATTGTCAAATTCCCCTCATCCTGATATATTACAGCCTGGACGAGCCAATACTGGAGACTCTGGTTTTGTCTCCCCTGCTTCGGATACCAGGACAAATACTACTACACCTTCCAGCATTCACGCAAGGCATGATTTCTCTCCCTCCGCTGCACCGCTTCCGCTTTCTCCTCGAGCTCCCCCCGCATCTCACGGCGCCCCGCCAGACTCCTCGACTCCTAATGCCAGATTTCCTGCCCGTAAAAGTAGCTTGAGTCAAATGGCCAACCCCGTATCGCCAGAAGTAATAGCATCTGCGAATGAAGCTACTCCGAAACCTTGGGTTGCTAGTCACCCCCCTTCCCCCGGTGTTGCGGCTCGATCGCCTGCCACTCCAACCGGCAAAGCCCTCCCTTTCATCAGACCAGCTGATATTTATCGGCGCGTGGAGGAAGAGCGTGAGCGGGAACGACAATCGCTAGATTCCAGCAGACCTAGTATGGACTCTGTTGTGGGCTCGAGATCTAGCGAGGGGTCAGATTCACCTGATAAAGCCAATGTACGGGAAAAGTCCAGCTCTGAAAGTCTGTCAGGTCCTGGGTGGCGTAGCAGATCAAGCTTTGACGGCGACGAAGCCTCGGATTCTGGTCGGCAGCTAAGGCCCAAGTTAGAGCCAGTCAAGGAAAGAAAGAGTGAATATGGATTCGACAATTTTAACGTGGACCAAGCCGCCCCACAAGAGCGACGACCAGCTGAAACGCAAGTTCAGTCGACAACATCAGAAAGTGATCTCGATATTGAAGGAGACAGACTGGAATCAACAAGTCCAAAGCTCCCAGACGTAGCCCGCTTATCCGGATTTGGGATGGATATGTTCTCACAAGCGCAGCCTCAAGTGTCTCCGGCTTCATTTAGCAAAGATGCCGAAACTACACCTACCACCGAAACGACCGCCCGGTCCTCAACAGGAACAGGCGACCCTTCATTACATAACCAAAATTCTCTTGGGTTTCGGTCGGTCGTTAATAAAGCCTTTGATAGAACTGATGACGCATCGGTTCCTCCTACTCCTGCGTCTACGACAGGAAGTGGGATTGGAAGAAATGATAGCCAGAGCACTGGTACTGATGGAATTAGTCCTATTATGAGCCGTGTTCCTAGTTCAGGCCCCCCTGGGATTCGAGACGCTGCAAAGATGTCAACTCTTGAAGTGATACATGAACCAAGTTCTCCGGACGACAATCTTCAAGATGAACAAAAGGTTTTATTGGAAGGAGGCTCGGACATTCCAGGATTTACCCCCGGGTATCGTCGAAACATGAGAACCCCCAGTCCAGGCAATAGCCCGTCAAGGAAAGCAGATTTGGGACACCAGAGTTTGGACGAGTCTGGCCAGAAAGCAGTCATTTCTGACACTATTGTTTCTCCCACCAGCAATGAACCATTGCAGCCACCACGACCAGTCGCTGAACGAGACCAAAGCTTTCGTCCGGCTCTTCCTGGAGGCTGGACCTCGTATGCCACAACATCGAGAAGTGAGTCTCCCATCAAGCCTTATAACGAGAAATTGCACACTCCTATCGCTAAAGCTTCTGAAGCCCAAGACCAGAAGGGTGCAGTTGACTCTGATCTCACTCCCATAACCAGCAGGCCTGTTTTGTCATCAAGTCTCGAAGCCGCCGTTGCCGGAGCCACTTCAGGCGATGATGCCGGGTCCATCTCAGGAAAACATGACGAGGTCAGTCCCCTCGGATGTCCAAGGACCCAGACACCCCAAGCAGATGCTAGTCAACAATTACTCCCTCCTAATTCGGCCGTTGCTCCAAGTGGCAACGTATACTCTTCAACCGCTTTGGATCCAAGATACTTCCCTCAAGCAGGACAAGCTCCTGAAACCCAACTTCGTCCAGATGCCGTGAATAGAACTATCTCAATGCAGTCGAGCACCGGGCCTACACCTCCTCCCAAGGATACTCCTGATCTTGGTACTGCGAATCACAGCTCCGACTATTTCCCTCAGCCAGCTGCGCCTTTGAAGCAGATAAATACGGAACAAACGAAAGCTGCTGATGATTTGAAGCCTCTTGCAAAGTCCAAGGAAGTGCCTCATTTCAGCAAAGACGCTCGACCATATGACGAAGAAAATGACAAATTGCATGAGGAGATTGTGAGGAGCCTCAGCCCTAGACTTTCTCAGAATCTAGGAACAGAAGAGGACACATTCTCGGATGAGCTTGATGATGGCGTCGCTCATCAAGCCCGCGAGAGCACATATTTACCTTCAGAGTACGATAATTACTGGGCATCTACAGCCGAAGACACAGAGACTATACCTGCCGTCGTACCTGCTCCTATCAAAGTTGAAGAGTCCAAGAAGCAGCTCGAGCCTGAACCCTCAGTCGTAGCTCCTCTCAGCCCACGGCGAGAGGGACATGATTTAGAACCAGCTCGACCATCTTTACCTCATCGATTCTCATGGGAGCGGAGTTCTGAGAGCGTGATATCCACGCAACCCGAAGCTGCATCCAGTACACCTGTGCATGAATTGCATGGGCATGGGAGTGCTTCAGACGTTCCAGTGCAAGGACAAGAGATTAGTCTCACACAATCAGCATCTCCTCATCTCATCGCTGGAAATGGTCACGATGGTCCAGAAGGGCACCCAATTGACCAAACTGCCTCTCAAGAGCAGTATGGAAGCAGAGAGGCTGCTATTGCAGTAGGTGGCATTGCTTTGGCTGGGGTAACTACGGCGGCATATGCCCATCAACCAGCGGCTCAAACTGACCGTCCATTGTCATTAGCTGAGGAGAAGGATCCGAACGTATCCTCGCACCCCGTTGCTCCCACACCACCGGAGGATGAGCACCCTGCCAGGTCTCCGTATGCTTATTTTCCCACTGCAGCAAGCGAGAGTCCGTCGCATCCACCTCTGGCCACAATCTCTCCCGTCAGCTCTCCATCACAACAGCAAAATTTCCCTTCGAGCCGTCCTCTAACTTTCAAACAAATCGCAGCTATAAATTCTCAGCACGAACGCATTCAAGTTTACGAGCAAACAAGGCATCATTATGCGGACATGAATTCGGGACTTACTGACTGGCTTGCCGCTCTTCAAAGCCAATTTCCGGAACATGCGGGAGCCACATCATCTTATGGGGGCTCCAGGCCGAATGTGCCGAGTGGATCGGCGAGATCTAAATTTACGAGAGCTGGTGGGGGTGGCGCAATGCCGCAACAGCAGCAACCATATTATCAACAATACTTAAATGCTAGCCCGTCAAACTCAGCGCCGGCTTCAAGATCCGGTCCAGGGCCTAGCATATCATCTGGCTCCCAGCAGGGTCTTGGGGTCTCGAGCAACAAGCTCACCAGTCATCAAGTTCAGGCGAAAGGGAAGGAACTTCTCCATACTGCTGGTATTTTTGGTGGAAAGGCTGGGAAAGCAGGAAAGGGATTGCTTGCAAAGGGCAAGAATAAGCTTCGTGGCGCCGGTGCCGGAGACAAGGTAGATTGACATCTCCTTCAGAGCCGGATTGCATATGGGCGATAGGGTGCCTTTTTAAACATTTTGCTTTCATCCTTATGACTAATCAGCGGGTGGTGGTTTTTCGTTGTCAGATGTCATCCTGTTTAGCAGGCTGTGTACGACTAGGGGAAATTGCATCCTTCTCAATTGTTTTCTCTTTGCCATCATGATCTGCCTTCGATTGTACAATTTACTAAGTTCTATTGCCCATTACAGACAAGTCCACCCGCTAAGCCTAAGAGTAACCGTCGATCGTCGTGGGGTTTCCCTCTCAATCTATCACGATCTTCAGGTCGACCTGAGAGCTCTCCCCATTCGGTGAAACATCAACCTCAAGTGCCCAACCCACAACGTCCCCGATCCGCAACCTTGACCTCTCTAGCTGACCTCCCATCTCCACAACCCACTCGGATTATCGGAGACAATCCGCTTCGTATTACAATTCCTCGAGTTGAGAATCTTGCGCAGGAAGTCTCAAGTCTGGAGGTTTTGGCTCAGCAGCCTGAGAGCGGAGATCTAGTGGGTACTCCGGAACCAATAGGCAAGGAGCAGCCCACTTGGGATTCATTTAATTCTGTTCCCATTGCTGAAGAAGAAGTTTCCCCGATTAATGAGCCAACAATACAAAACCCTCGCTCTTCCATCGAGTCGACAAGTAAAAAGGAATCAACACTTGCGCCTATTGACAAGCCATTGACAGTTGAACGCGTGAATAGTAATGATGTTCGATTGCAGGAAGCATCGGAGGAATCTCCCGGCCTCAATGATGACTGGGTCCTTGTCTCTCCAAATCCAGGTCTGGTTGGGACTCCATCAAGCCAGGAGACTGAAGCTGAGCCACCGCTACAGCATGCGCGTGTTGTCGAAGTAAAAAATCCTATGAGCATACTACATCGTCCGCGGGGCAGTTATGAGATGCCTCCAGTGCAGATAAACGTTGGTAAACCGAAGCCTGCGAACTCCATTGCTAAGACCGGCCAGAATTCCGAACCCGCAGCAAATGAGAAAGCTATCCGTGGGAACCAAGCCAGGCAGACAGTGCTATTATCGGAGTTGAATCCAGAGGCCTCTGTTGGACAGCCGCCATTGAAAGATTTTCCGCGTGATTCGATATTCATGTCGGCTCCTCCTCTTGTTCCAGAAGAGGCGAAGCCTGAAAGTGCTACCCACTCCTTTCTACCACCCATTCGTCGTACATCTACCTTTCAATTACCATTTGGATCTCGTCACATTCGTCAACCAAGGTCGAAATTCGCGGTCGATAATGACGAACAAAGTCCATTAAATCAAACAACGGTGGCTAATCATAGCCAACAAGAGCACCAAGACATGCACGTCCCAGAAATTGATTTTACACAAGTCTTAGGCCGCGATACCGTTGAGCAATTCCATAGTGCTGCCAAGTCCAACGAAACCCCTCCCTTGCGACCCTTATCCTTCATACGATCTGGCCCACTAAAAGATCCTGCACTCGAAAGCTCTTCCAGTCCTCAAAGTCCGCATATCGCCTCTCAAGAAATGCCTCAAGAGTATGTTCGCTTACGGCGGATGTCCCGCCAGCCAACTACAAATATCCAATCACCACCACAACTACCTGCAGAAAATCACATCTCCGTACAGCATTCCCTGATCCCGAATGAGTCTTCAAAGTCTGGTCATTGCCTCACAGGGGATCTTGAAAACACCTCAATTGTAGCCCCTCAACAGTCAGACATACCGCTGCGCCCTGAAAATTTCCAAGAATCTCAAGTTGAGTGGCGGCGAAGTCGACAACGGCCAACAGCTCCCCCCAACTCTAACATCAACTGGAAAGAAAGAGATATCTCGCCTCCACGTCAATCTTCAGAGCATCAAAGGGGACGTAGGTCTTCAGGCTCTAGTCAGAAGCACGGGCAGGGTTCGGATGACCAATCTAATGAGAAATTCCTAAACTCTGGTTCCGTCGAGAATGCTGAGTATCCAAAGCCTTTTGTGCAACCTCCATCTTCGGCGCAGAGATACCCAGAACTATTTAGGCAAGGGCAGCAGAGTTTTAATTTGAACGAGCAACATCATGATCTACCTGCTCAATACTTCCAAGCCCCTCTCCCTGCGCATGCTGCCTTTCTCCCCAGGCATCAGACCAACGAGTACCAACTATCCGGCATTGGCCCTCCAGTCGAAGAACCGCGCCCAAACGGGACCACCAAACGCAACACTGGGTTTTTCAGGGACATTGGTGGTATAATCTCTCGTGGGTCGTCTAGGGAAAGGAAAAACTCAATCTCTCAGGATGGCGGCATGTCTTCACCAACTAGACTTGTTGAGTCTCGAGGGGATGACTATGGGGCACCTAGTGTCGCTTCGGACGTGGCCCATGAACAGAAAAAACGTCGATCGGCTTTCTTCGGTGCTGGTCATCGTGACTCAACCTTCGGCCTGGACTCTCCAGCTAGTCATGAGAGTGTGATTGTACATAATACAGGTTCTCGGCTTGACCTTGTTTCGCCGCTCTCCCCACCTCCTGTTAAACATGATAGGAAGCGGTCACTGTTTGGTAATCACTTGACGGAACCAAAATCTCAGAACGTGAAGAGCAATAAACTTCTGCGAGCATCGACAGGCGCATTGCATGATGGCAAAGGCAAGAAGAGGCGCTTTTCGGGGTTTAGTGGGCTTTTCACAAAATCAAGTCAATCAGTGAGCGGGGGAGGATCAGAGAATGGACATTTGCAACCTACGAAAGAGCTTTCTCAATTTGAACGACAGCCCATTGAATCCCCTCAGCTGAAAAATGCTCAGACTTCAAAATTTCAACCACCTGATACATCGAAGCCACCTAGCACTAGGATAAAGCATATGCTAGCCAAATCTTCACAACCTCGAGACGATAGTAAATCGAGGAGAACTTCGGCAAGTACGCTTTTGAGTAGCTTCATGGGCCGCCGATCGCATCAATATGAGAGAGGAAGCGATGAATCTCGTTCTCAGGGTAGTAAAGGGAGTAGTCAACCACAAAATGGGCCAAGGCCGCTGCCCCCTGCACAGACTTATACAGATCTCGTAGAAGAGCAACAAGCAATGGCTTCACCACATCAACAAGAACGTCAGAAATCCCCTTTTAGACGCGGCCAGGGAACAATTCCACCTCCTTCCTTACCACATCCCGACCGGGGTAGGAAGATAGTGAGAGAGCCGCATTATGATAGTGTACCAATTCCGAGTGGGTATACGCTTGTGAGGGGAGATGGATCAATCCCTGTGCCGACGCAGTATGATCCTCGCGGCTTGAATCTTCAACAGCAACAGCAATACCTTGATCCAAACTACACTGCGGCACTTGCTCAAACTCAACCACAACTCCAGAATCAAGGCTATGGTGTACAGGCCCAGGGCCCTATCGTAGGAGGACAAGGATTAATCCAGAATATTAGACAACAGTATCAAAATGGAAACGGCGAGCAACAATCACAGTATCCTGTTCTCTCGCCAGGGCCGCCGCAATTGACACCCGCAGCTCAGGATTTAGTGGAGGGGACAGGACATGCTTTTGAGAGGTCCGTGACGCCGAGGCGGTTAAGTAGAGAGGATGTGCTTGCGAGGAGTCCCCCCAAGGGCCCGCAGGGTCAACAGAGACCCTATCAGCTTACTCTCCCAACGGTAGGCGATCCTGAGGGGGATAGTCCTTCATCGGTACGTACAACGACCGACCCAAAAGATCAGCGTCGAGGACGGACAGAGGAAACGGGAAATACGAAGCGAGGAAGAAAGACCAAAAAGCTAAAGAACGATCCTGCTCAGCGTCTTCAACAGCCAACGCTCAGGCATCCGCAGAGCCCGGCCGGCTATCCATTGCCAGACGACGACGTATTTTCCCCTGTTAATGAAGCAGCAAGAGATATTCCGCCACCGCCGCCACCAAAGTGGGATGCCAGATTAGATAGTGTACGAAATCAGCAATTGCAAGGACAACAACAGCAACAGAAGGGCGCCAATAATGCCGGAAGCAATTATAGCACGAGTCTCGGTGCGAAAGACTTGGATGTGGGATTGGACCGGAGTAATACGCATCGGACGACTGTGAGCGCTGTTAGTGTAATGTCGGATGAGACGGCGAAGAATGAGGGAGGAGGGAATGATAGGAGGGGTAATAATTTGAGTGTTCCCGGGGACGGTGGGAGTGGGGGGAGGAGGAGCCCGGAGAAGATTAAGAGGACGGAGGTGGAGGTGCAGCCGAATGAGGATTTGTACGATGCGAGTCCAAGGTTGCCTAAGATTGTTACCCTCGCGCCGCCGCCTGATGTGCGAGGGGATGGGGAGAAGGAACAGGAGGAGAAGATATTGTATGATCATAATCATGGGCAGCCGATGAGTATCGCGGGAGAGGGGCCTAGAGAAAGTGAAGAGGCGATGGAGCCGGCGACCATGAGTGCAACGAGTTATCCGGGGCAGGAGTGGAATCCGTATGGGATGGGAGGGTGGGAGGATGGGTTGGACTGATCGAGTCAGTCCCAAGCTGCAGTTCTTTGTGTATTTTGAGGATCTTGGTGTTTTGCAGAAGAGGAAGGGGTGTAGATTGTTGGCGGGGGCTGGGAGCAGGTGTTTGTATTTATCAATATTATGGTGGGGAGGGGGAGAGTGTACATATGCGGATGGTGTGATATAGGGTTGGACTGTTTTTATATTGTAAATTCTCTATGACGGCAGCGTCGGTTAACAAACGGTGATGGGTACATAATTAGCTTTAAAAATCAACAAGAGCAATGATTTGAAACAAGTTCTTTTTTACTATTTTGACTAGGAAGGATGGGTTGGAAAGATGTTAAGTCTGTAAAGATGATGGAAAGATTTAATCTGGGTTAAGCAGCATCAAAAAAGCGTGAAGATAATAGAGCGAGTAGAGAAATATCTACTGTCCGTCGTACCTAAATGGCTGCAATCCCCTGTCCTACTCGCTTCACACGTATTCAAATAGAGCGAAACTTGAGAAAAAAAAGGATAGAGAAGAAGAAACAAAAAAGAAAGACATAACAACATAGGCAAATATGAAATGTTATGTAGTACTTAGTACTAACGTTGCTTGTCAACTAAATCTTGCTAAGAATAGCTGCATTTCTAGATTGTTGAATATCCTTTTAGTTGTTTACTAAAGAAAAAGCTTCTCAAGAATATAGTATTTAGACATATTAATTTTAGTTTACCAGTTACTATCTCCATAAGCACTAAGAATTATATTCTCCAAAAGCAAGACTAGCTATATACCACCTTATACTCTTATCTGTAAACGGCAATTGGCGGCTTCCTCAATCCATCTCATCATCACCTATCTCGGAAAGGGGTTTGCCGCCTATATTCATACAAATTATGCACAGCAGAGAACTGTATCCGAGTATCGTGTCCGAGAACATTTCTATCCCAATTGGACCCAGGACTGGACGTCTAACCGAAATCTCTCCATCTATCTTGAGTTTCCTGGAGAACCCCGCACTGGACCATCCCTAACAGACCAACATTAGCCCATTGCTTTAGACCCCAATGGTAGATATCATTCATTAACGCCTTTACGACCTATCCGCTTCCGATGGCCATGTACTCCTGGCTTATATTGGTGGAACCCATCGCCATGGTCGGAATTCTTCATTTCCTTTATTATTGCTTCCCATATATGTGGCTGGGATGATTGAATCATCCGACCACGTTGGAGTCAACTCAGATGAAATACCAATAACGTAAAGTTTATCTAGTGTTAGCAAATAGCCCACCTAAATTCGAAGGACAGGAGTAATAACACAAGTACAATAGAGGAGAGGCTCTCTTCTCTCCAGGATCTAGAAGTTTAACAAAGCACAGCGTTGAAGATCCTTCAAATCTGTCACTCAGTCATCTATGGTTTTACTCTCGAGGGTTAGTGATATACTGGAAACAAACGCCAGCTCCCTTATATACAAACTAGCACCGTTGTCTCACTAACACAGTAAGGCTTGATCGTCTCATTATCATAATTCTCACCTGGCAACTTTGCCATTAACGGATATCGGGTGCGATTCAGCGTTGAAGAGCTACTTCAAGTTGATGTTTCAATCAACTAGGCATCTATAAAATATATATGATTACAGTCTGTTTACTTGCTACTTATTCTCTGGCAGTTAATATGTTAACGCCATCATATCTTGGTGTCTTTATATTATTAAGTATCTTTGAACAAACCACTGAGACCCGAAATTGATATAAACAGGTACAATTGTTTCAGTATTTCTCTCCCACTTCCCAATGACTAAACATGTTAACAGATAAACGCTACCCTGGGAATTGAGCCAAAAAAAAGAGTATTAAGTTTTAGATGCCCACAGTATAACCACAACATCGGCAGCTTATTTACTCCTACGGTCAATACTCCTAGTTATTACTCATTCTCACCTCATCCCAACTTCAGCTGAACTCCTGACCTCTCCATTATCAACCTCCACTAATGGATTCCTAACCCTCAACCTACTAGCAATCTGATCCGGCACAATCTTACTCATATACATCGTCCAATCTGCACATCCCTATTGACTTACGGTGGGAATCTGATAATCCTTACACGTGATATCAGCCGGCCTCTCCATACTCAATGCCGCGAGGTCTGCATTAGTATGCCACGCGATATAGTAATGAAAAGACCAGGCTATCAGCGCTAAACTAGAATTCAAGATAGCTGTTCGTTCGGACGATTTGCACGCCTCGTCATCGCGGATCTGAGGGATCGAGGAAGAGGGAGACGGTTCGTATGATAAAACTTCAAATATACGTAGCTGAACTCTTGATCCAAGTGGAGATATGTAGATCATGTACGTAATATGCTGCACGTTCCATTTGTGCACCTCAAGGTCTTGATGAATATTTAGCATTGCCACGAGGCGGGGGGGGGGGGGAGGGGTGTATGCGGCTCAACAGCTAACTAGTAATAGGGATTAGTTATGAGTTTCTAGGCTTGCGATTCGTTAATTAGATCTGACGATTTTCCTTCGCATATGCGTGACACTCCAAACCATGTCTAGCCTGCCTGATAGAAAGTTGTGTACTAGTAGATAGAACACTTATTTCTTCCTAACAAGGAGAATGACGAGGACCCAATGATCCAGATCACTTCTTGCCACTCGATTTTGCCGGGCTGCACAGTATTGGATTCTGGCATATAAGCTCTAACGGTCTTATAGGTAAGCTTGGGGTCGGAAGCGTTCGAGATGAAGCTGCGTCCCTACTTTAGTATCGCTAACTACAAACTCTCTCGGACCTTTGAATTTGAAGTGTAGCCTTCAATTGAAAATTGCAGTGTAAATATGGAAAATAAAAATAAAACAAAAGAAAGGAGGATGTTAGAGTCCCCCACGCCTAAAAAGCGTTCGAGGCCAACCTCGAGAAGGTAGCCTGTCATTGGGACGTATGCTGATTCAAGAGTTTTCGCTCTATTTAGTCCTTGAGAACATCGATAGATTGGGAAATAAGACAAGTCCTAGCCCACTATCGTAGCTAGATAAACAGTGACCAGACTCGATCCTTCTAAGTAGGTACCCGCCTGTTGAGGCGTGCTCGCAGATCAACGTCGACCGACCTCCTTCGACATTGGAGGTTAATTGATTCGAAAAGTATGATCACAACAAATAAAAATGCCTCTTAACCGAGATATACTTGTGCTATAGTAAGTCCCCAAGCTATTTTGTGAGCCACTGTAGTAGTGCTTCGTGTCTGCAAAACTGGAAGGTATGGGGAGAAATGTAAGACTAGAAAATTCGAAGGCTCAAATGCAATGCCATTCAAGACCCCGCCCTGCTATGTTCCTTATATATAATAATTTCAGTAGTGTTGGTACAAGACGCCACCTGAGCCTCACGGCCCAAAGGCGTTGAAACGCGAGCCAACCACGCAGAGGCGCTAGAAGCCCACTGCCAAAAGTAGTTGCTAAACATATGCTACGCTATGAAAACCTCCTTATATCGGAAAATATTTCATAGCCCCTTCATGTTTTCGATACTACTTATTCGTTTGGTGAAGGTTTTCGATATTGCCGAGGCATGATTATTGGCCGACGTCTTGACTTTGCAAAGGCCTCCACCGCTTGCTGAGAAATGGTATCTGAGCGAATCATACTTCCAATTGACATGAAGAACCTGGGGGGAGATAAAGTCAGCACTTCAAGGATGATTTGGTTTCAACGGAGTCAAAGTACCCAAACGTTGCTCCAGACCCAAGCATATATTGTCCTAACGTCCTCATGACTCCATTTGACCCCGCCCCATACCTCATAATGTTGACCGAGCCTTTCAATTGTCAGGGACGATTGATGTAAACATCAGTTTAACATAGCGTACCAAATATAAAGCCAATTATCACACCAACAGCTTCAAGCCTTGTCAGCGATTTGTTCGTTGGCAGGAGGAAGACGGTGCCTATGACTTACTGCCACCCATCATCGCGCCCATCTTGACTACCATGGAGTCAACATATGCATCTCTAGCTTGCACGACAAGACTTACACTTGTCAAGCGGCGACGGCCCGCCCATATTAGCTCCTACAGGAACCGGCATGTTGTCGCAGACGCAGCAGTGGAAAGGCTAGATTGGTAGAAGGGGCGATAGTTTGCGGAATTCGGAAAGGGAAGCGGGAGGAGGGAGCCGTAGGAGAAGCGTGAGCGATGAGGGCAAGTACGAGAGAGAGGCTTGAACTAGCAATGACTTGATGCTAGAAACTTGGTGGTGAAGCTCTCGAGCTCTCTTGAGTGTTAAAGTCCTGTCGTCTCTCTAAGTTTCTGCGATGTCTCCGTCTCCCGATCCGACTGCTGGCACGGACCTCCTTCCCCACATCTCTGTATATGTCACGTGGTCACGGGCTGACACATTCCAACTAAGATAAAAGAATTCGGTGGAGGGGACAGCACAGAAACAGAACGTGAATAGCCAGAATGGACCACCCTAAACAGCTTCCAAGCAAGGACACTCTTGGATCATAAACATATCAGCATTCACGTCTGCATCCCGTGCTGCCGGCTTTGCACGTGCTCTCTCCGTACCCTGATTCCTTTCTGGCATTCTGATAGGTCCCTTTTTTGCGCTCTTGACCTCGCGTGTGTCTTACGGACTATTGCTATTGCAAAGGATCGGATCTCCATCTCCAAACTTTCCTACTTGCCAACATCGACGTCCAAGGCCAACGCTATCGGTTGACGCGCTAGCAATTGGCTCTCCTACCTAGCAGTACAACGAAGCAGGTCTTTCTCCATCATTGCCCTCTCCCAGAGACCAACATTACAATATAACGCTAGTCCGTCGCCCCATCTCCTCCTCAGATCTTGACGCCCGCAGCTGACTGAGTCCAACAAATACAGGCTCCACCCGCCGGCGTATAGCTCGATCCCTCCTCGGGACACTCTCGACATATCTGCTAGGATACTGGAGTTGTTAGCGGAGGTGTGGAGCGAAGCGCCATACAGCCAGGAGCAGGTGCAGGAGCAGGGGGGAATCAAGAATATCAAGAATATCAAGAGAGCATTGCAACACTCCTGACCTACGGCATCATCCACCCTCTTCCCACTTAGATACTAGCCACGACAATCACCGCAGATGACGGCTGTTGCAAATCCACCCAGCTTCGCACAGAACAGTCGGTCGGCATGGAGTGCGAATGTTAGCCAGGGAGGACTCAATGCTATGAACGCCGACGAAGTCGCTCGCATGTTTATGCCACGCAAGAGCGCTCAACGCGCTAACTCTTCCTCGTCCATTGCTTCAAGCGTGTCCTCATCTTCGACTGCAACGGTTTCCCAAGCACCACAAGTCAATGGGGTCCCCATGACTAGCTCCTCGGACGTCAACGCTTGGGGGACCGCTGCTGCGCGGAAAAAAGTGCAGAGAAACGGTCCTTGGCCTACGAGTAAAGCGGAAGCCATATCTGGGGTGTCTACAGCACGGCCACAATCAATATTAAGTACCAACGGGACGTCAGCGGGACCCTCAATGGCTTCGATCCATCAGCCTTCTCCAGTAGTGCCTTCTCAACATGCCTTGCAAAACCCTTCGCAACAAGTCAATGGTAATCGCCCGCCTGCCCAACCTGTGGGAGAAGGCAACCCAGTTCTCTACCTGCTCTCCATGAATGGGACGTTTGAACGAAAAACTATCTCCGTACCATTTTATCCCGATAGTTTACGAATCGGACGGCAAACAAACGCCAAAACTGTCCCAACACCAGCTAATGGATATTTTGATTCAAAGGTCCTCTCTAGACAACATGCCGAGATATGGGCAGAAAGGAATGGCAAGATATGGATCAGGGATGTCAAATCTTCAAATGGCACTTTCGTAAACGGGACCCGATTATCTGCAGAAAATAGAGATTCGGAACCTCACGAGCTACAAACTTCGGATCACCTAGAGCTAGGGATCGATATCGTGAGCGAGGACCAAAAAACCGTTGTTCATCACAAGGTTGCCGCGAAGGTTGAGCATGCGGGCTTCCTCGGCTCTACGAATAATGTTTTAGAAATGAACTTTGGAGATCTGGATCCAGCCAATGGTGGCGCTATGATGGTACCCTCGCCAAATTCACTTCAGATGAGGGGGAGAGCAGGTAGTCAAGGATCGGTAGCGAGTAACGGCCGGATGGCTCCTCCGACAAGCGTGGCAGGGAGTCAAATGAGCGCTTTGAGCCAACAACGGCCCATGAACTTCTGGTTAACGCCTGTAACTACAGAACAAATCGTCAAGAGACTTACGGTAAGAAGCCCCAAGCACTTGTTTAGTTACTCTAACTAATAGTTTCGCAGCATGAAATGAGGGTTGCAAGATTACAGACAAATGACCTTGGGCGGGCTGATAACTTCTTCGGCTCTCTGTTGTCGAAAGAGAACATCAAAGAGACCGACAAACCATCCATCACCGAGCTCCCCAAAGGGCATCAGGTCAATGGTACGTCGTCAGTCTCATTTCAAGCAAATGCGAAGCCAAGATTTTCAGACCCGCCAGCGCCCCCTCCCCAACAGCCTTTACCAGAGAAGCCCGATGTCGCCAGGTTACACACCCCTGATACGTCTTTAAAACGAAGCAATACCGAGCGGCCACGATCTGTTCCAAATACGTCGCCAATCAGGCAGGAGCCTACGAGTCAAATTATCACGCTGGTAGAAGCATTAGCAGCTGCTAAAAAGGAGATCGATACGCAGAGTGCGAGAGTGCGAGACCTCGAGGAGATGCTTCAAAAGGAAAGGGAGGCCAGAGAAGTTGCGGAGGAGGTGGCAAAGCGATTAGAGTCGGAATCCAGGGCTAAAAGAGACAACCATGTTAATGTACATGTTGGAGGCTCGGTCATTGAGGAGGCTTTTGAGCCACCGATAGAGTCGAGTGACATGCAGGTCGAGACCGCCGACCAGAAAATCGAGTCAACAAACGAGACCTTGACAAAAGCAATAAGCGAATCTACTTCATCGCTCGAGAAACGACTAGAGGCAATGCTACTTGAAATGCAGACCCTACAGACTCAAATGGATCTATTCAAAAGCAGAGCAGAGACGGCCGAAACTGAGCGGGATGCTGATCGCAAGACGCTGGCCCAAATGGTTGAGAAGCTCAGAGAAGAAGAAGTGGCAAGGAAAGCATCCTCCGCTGCGAAAGAACGTTCTCTCGAGAGCGCAGCTCAAGTTGCGAGCCAGCCTGACGAGGCACCTAGCGAAGTCGATCGAAAGGAGGTTGGGCCAATGTCCAAGAAGAGTAACGGGAACGCCCGTATCGCACCTAGTTCGATGGAGGTTGGACCAAGCTTCACAACACAAGTCGGAACACTTCCTAGGCCTCCTGGTAATTACCCCACATTGCTCTATCACGGCGCACCGTACGCTTCCATGCTTGGTGTAGTGCTAATTGGGATGGGCGTGATGGCATACCTCAATGGATGGCAGCCACCTTCCAAGGGGGAACGATAGGAGTGGCCCAAGATCCGTAAACGGAGACTTCATATCACAAACAGCTATTCAAAGCAACACAATCTCCTTTGTCATTTTCTTGCACGCATGTAGTATCTTTGCATGAGGCGTTCGGTGGGCACCAACAGGTATACTGGTTGGGTTGGGGACTAGCATATTGTCACCCTTGGGTTTTCCCGGTTTTCTCGTCTTCTTTTTCTTTCTCTTTTTCAGAACGGCGAGAACGGTCATGATGCGATGAGACCAGACTAGGGAGTTTGCACTGAGAAGAGATTCATCTTCTTGAGTAGACTTCAGTAGATACAGCGATTGTGTGAGATTATTATGTGACTATAGGGAATCGAAAGATTCATCCATCAACTTTTATTTGCTTAGAAAGGAGTGCTCAAAAGTGTACCGTGCTACCTGGTTGGTCGTCAGGAAGCACTCGCAATCAATCTCGAGCTTATCTGTCTCTCTATCTATGTGTGAGGGTTGTTTTGCACGTAGTATTCCCAAGAGATAAAGGTGGTGTGTTGTTAGAAAAGGGTAAAGTCACGTGGGTTGAGTACTACGGAATCTTCTGCGCTTGCAGGAAGGATATCTCGAGACTTCGAGCACACCCAGATCCGCGTGAACAAAGCACGCCGTAACCACAACTATATTTTTCACTTATCTATGTTTATCGGGGAGTATATCCATCATCCCCTAGTCTCCACTCCTCTCTCTCCTGATTCCTGCTAGGCCGGGATCAGTTCCGAGATTTCGATTCCACGATCCTGGAATCTTACTTACTATCCTCTTTGGGACACCGCATCCCCAGATGAGGCTCAATTAAGTCTACTTGGGGATTTTGTGGGCCAATACAGAGCAGGGAATCACTTGAGAGATCAAAGTTAATGTGAACGACGTCGAACGTTGTCCTCCCTCAAATAATTGCTAATGACATTGTCCAGCCTTCAGTCCAGCAGCAGCGCACATCTTGTAGCCAACTAGGCAAAAGGGAATCCGGAGCGGAGCCATCCAATATTAACAAATTGGGTGTTGATATATGTAGCTACGGTGGTTCCCGATCATCATCATGCCGAAAGCTGGGGTCGCGATAATGTCGCTGGAAAGAGATCTGGAGCCCTGGCAAACATCGGAATCTGACAGCCGGCAGCAGCAGTTCTCGCCGTCGCCATCGTCGACTGAAACTCCAATCTCGCTCCCATACGACGACCAGCTGAACGAACTGTCGGCACAGAGCTGGCTTCCTGATCCTCCGAGACCGTGGGAAGGAGCGTGTTCGTCACAAGCTTGGTACAATGAGAGCTCACCGGTCAATCCACAGTTTGGCCTGGATTTATCCGCATTTTGCACCGGCCCCCAGGACTTGGGTCCTTCTGTGGCCCAGTTTGATCGCCAGTTCCGTCCGGATTTTAGGAATCAAAATAGAGCCTATCAGATGAATCTCATCGGACCGGCAGACCAAAACGGGGACCAGCCCCACAACCAGCAGCTACAGTATACAGATCGTACAATATCTTCAGGAGACAAAGTCCAGTCTTCCTTTTATACCTACGGAGAGGATGATTCCAGGCCGGCACCACCAGTACCGCAACCCCAATCGCAACCCTTTCTAAGATGGACGCCTGTTGAGTCAACCCATGAAGTGTGCTGTACCGTAGAGGCCTATGGAGACTTCGAGCAGTCGACTCCAACCCCTCCGCTTGAGTCAAACTTGAAATGGGTTGTTGAGGGCGGGATGAAATACCCAACAACTTCCAAAAGTCCATCAACAATTCCAAAAGTACCGAAAAGAAAGCTCGCTTTATCAGAACCAAAACCAAAAAAAGCATCTTCTGAGTCAAAGACAAAGAAGAGCCGAATAAGCAGCCCTCTGCCTACAACGCAACGTCAGCTCTCTGAATTTGTCGTTGTCTTTGAGAACGCCCCCGGCGCCTTAGCCAATGTCAAACGAAGACGAAGGCTGGATGGCCCGGTGAGGAAGGCCGCTAAAGCTGTGCGGAAAGCTGGTGCTTGCCATCAATGTCGTTTCAGGAAGAGAACTGTAAGTCTGTAATTTGACCATGAGCTTTCCAATCATCCTAATGCAATTTTCAAGTGTTCCACAGGCACACCCTGCAATTCTTGCCTTAGAAATGGAAATGGTTTGCATGAGCTTAAGTGCCAACGAGAAAGCCCTTTTCTTGAAAGGACTATGCATCATTGTATGAAGCACCTGCAGTACCCAGTGTTTAGGCAGGCTAACATTCTTAGACTTTGCACACTCATCACATAAACGTGACGTAACATTCGATATCATGATTTCATCCACATCTTTCTCGTCGTGTCAAGAAGAAAAAGTGATCATAGATGGCATCGGACGAATATCGCATCCTTTAGAACTACCAGCTGGTAGCAAGGTTCTCAGTAGCTTCAAGCCAGAAGAGAAAGATCGCATTATGACCACCATCCATTCAAGTATGCCGAACACTGCACTTGATGACTCCTCTCTCGTCGTTCTGCTTGAGGAAAACAGCGCTCTCGGCCTGCAAGTCGAGCAATGGGCGGTAGAATACACATCCAAATTTGTTGTCGCAGCTGGACCACGCTTCTTACCTACAACAGCGGCACTTATACTTGGCTTGGAATACGTAAAGAGAAATTTACCTGAAGTTAGCAGCTATTTTCTCTTTGTTTCCTTACCCCATTAGTCCCTTGACTAACGCAACCTCCGTAGTCCGCTCTTGTGGCATGTATGATCCGCGTTGGTTCTCTAGCATTCGTACTCCGCGCCGGCGTAAAATGCACAACCAACCCTTCTTCATCAAGCTCCCCACCAGAGACCTTCCGAACGATCCAAGCTTCCATCGACACCATTCTTTACCAACGCCTTCGCCTCGCAGAAAATGATCTTTGCACAAGGCTCCAACGCATTGTGTTCCGCTCCGCAGGCTATCTTAGCAAAGACCAGGTTTACCCAGTAGCTCTCGTGTTCTGGCAACTCATTCGCTTTTTATGTCTCTCGGCATCCCATTTATCAAATCTAGTGCAAAGGTTCGGCATGACGTGTGAGGAGGCGGCGGCGAGACAATATCATGCGCTCACGCTGGTACTAAGTACGCATATGGCGCTTTTCAGGAGCAGCAACCCGCTACTGTTAGACTTCGAAGATAAGGTTAGCAGAGAGTTGCTAGGGGGAGGAGAGGGGATTGTAAAATTGGCGAAGGTGATGAGGGGGGTGGTAATAAAGTTTCGGGAAAAGGGATTTCCTGATTTAAAGGGAAGTATTGCGTATAAAAAGGGGTACTTCGATTTATTCAGGAGGATTTATGATAAGATGTGAACGAGAAAGAATAGGAGACTCGGTAGGGACACGAGTGCATGTCAAATAGTCGGATATAAAGAAGACAGAGATAGTAGGGTAGTGACTGGGTTTTTGAACGAGGACTCGCCTCTTACGCCGGTATATGACACTTAGGATTGAATGATGCCACTTAGATAGAAGCTTGGATTATGTGTTCGAATGAGATACAAAGTAGATCGCCTTGAAAACCGACCTTATTGCTCACAACGCCGTGTGATAATGCTGGTCTTTGTCAGCCTACGTTAGTTATGTATGAGACTTATGCATTCAAGCTATATAGACGCTAGACGAAACAAAGAGTATACTCCAACTTGCTTTGTTCCTTGAATTATCTTTAACTCCTCTTTATATGTCTACACAGAAAACCTGATAGATGCTCTCATGTTATTTGAGTGCTAAAGATATGACTGATGGCTGTGACAAAATATATTAGGACGTAATGATGGGGAGAGCTTGAAGAGTGTAGGATGAAGTTACTTGGAGGACTTGTCGCACTAGCTTTATCACAACATCGCATCACGTTAGTCTATAGAGGACGGCAAAGAGAGCACATAGCCTAATGCATTCGAATGCGTTGATCTTAGGAAATCGTTACTTAAGAAAAGTCATGTGGTGGAAATGACAAATTCACAGCGCTACACAAGAGACTTAGGAATTTTAAGCTTGGACACCAAGATATGTATTATTTATTATCTTTAAACAAAGGATATGAATAGTATATTTGGGCTTTGGGGTTAGATGTCTAGGAAGGTGAATAGGCGAAAGATTGTGACGTGGAACAAAATATGTGGGTAATAGCATATAACTATGCAGGACATACGAAAGACAGCTATAGATTTTTGCTGACGAGATGAAAAGATAGATAAATATCTAAGATCGATCAATCCTGTATTTTTCTAGGTATCTAAGAAAATAGTCCTATTAGGATGATCCAATTAGATCATTATCTCTATGTACAGTCAAAGCATGCTCTGAGACAAAAGGTTGCAATGCGCGGTGTGCTTCGCTTTCCGGCCTTCGGTTTCCATTTCTCATCCGATCGGATAGCGAGCATTGCGGCTTGGTTACACTTAAGATATTTACTCGGAATCCTGCAGGGCTAAGTCTGCCGTGTCTGGCTACTAGTAAGAAAATGCATAAGATGAAATTTTGACCCTGAAGGCAGAGGTGTAATCGGGTACTGTAGGGGTAAGAACCCAAGCATATGCCAAGGATTACGTCCCTCTCGTACGAATACCAAGTAGTCATGAATTTGTTCTCATTGGTTTCTTAGGGAAGATTTTTTGGGGGTATCACATGGATGTGTCAGACCTAAACTGGAGCTGACCTCTAGTCCTGTGTTACAACATGTGAGGCTGAGAAGCGGTAGCGGTATTGTGTAACTAAATCTGCGGCTAAGCAAATCAATCAAGGCTTAAAAGGAACTCAAAGTTCACGGACTGAAATTCTTTGCCATTTCGGGCCCTAAGTGCTGCTCGAGCGGCAGTTTGCATTTGGTTACAATGTATCACTGGTGATGCGACTACGCACACCGACGACGTATACTGACGACGTATACTGACGACGTACACTGACGACGTATAACACATTTATTATACATTTAAGAAGAGGTAAATAGAGCTCTTCCTTCGGGGTTCCTATTCTATTAGAAGCGTCAAGTTGTGTTTTGTCAATGATCAATGACTATGGCTGTTGACATATCTCTAACTACTGGGCTTACATGCAAAAATCCATTAACCGGTCTTTAGCGAGACTAAACGGGAAAATCTCAGTGTAACTGAGGTAAGAGCCCGTACTCGGAGTTCGGTACAAATTATGTTCGGCACTTTAATTCAGCTTTGCAGTCTGGGCTTAAGGATGAGTCCATATATATTCAAGCGCCTTTCTAAGGGAAGCGCCGTTCTAAAGCCCATTGAGCTCTGCTTTCCTCGCAATCATGTTCTCTGTCGGTTACCTTCTCCTTTGGTTTGGTGCCACCCTTGGACTTGCTCTTGGAACTCCTGTTCTAGAACATCGCTCATGTACTAATCCGCGAGTTCGGAAAGAATGGTAGGTGCTGATTTTAAGGTCTCAAAAAGCAAAGCCATTAAAACGAGTAGGCGTGCATTGAAAGATTCCGAAAAGCGGGAATACACCCGGGCTGTCAAGTGTCTCTGGTCGTTGCCGTCAAAAGGCACTAAATACTGGGCAACCAAGACTCGTTGGGATGACTTTGCTGGAAACCATATCAATGCAACTACCGCCTTCGATATCAACGATCCTGCAAACAGTGCGAAACACCTCATCTTCCAAATGTCAAGAATCAATACTGATAGAGTCAGGATGGGCCGTTGGTCCTGGGATCCATGTAAATGGTGTATTTCTACCATGGCACAGGTATTTCACACCCTCGAAGAACTACTTGTGAATATATCCAACTAACAAGATTAGATACTTTCTGTGGATATACGAAGAGGCCCTCATCAACGAATGCAACTACAAAGGTACTCAGCCATACTGGGATTGGACTCTTGACAATCCCACCCGGAACTCAACATTCTCCGCCTCTCCCATTTTTTCACCCACAAACGGCTTCGGCGGTGGCGGTAGCCTGGGGCTCCTCAATGCTACAGTTCCTCTCGACTTCTGGACTGTCCAAGGGTCTTGCATTGTCGACGGCCCTTTTGCAGATGTTCAAGTAAATCTAGGCCCAACCTTCAATCTCAAAAACCCAAATCCTCATTGTATCATGAGAAATATCCAGAATGCGTATGCCAACAATCTACTCCAGTGGGATAAGGATGTTTTGCCCATGTTGCAAATGCCGGATTACTGGAACTTTTCCTATGCTACCAATGCAGGCCCTCCGATTCCAAATGCCTTTCCGGGTGTGCATGCGGTGGGCCATTATAGTGTCGGTGGTGAGGTATGCGTCCCATTAATTTTGCCACTCTTATCACCGCTTGATGGCTTGATCACTTGATCAATTTGTTAATACTTTATCCAGATGCTTAACCTTTGGTCCTCTTCTAATGATCCTCTCTTTTACATGCATCACGCACAACTCGACCGCATCTGGGCTCTTTGGCAATCGCTCCATCCCGCCCATTTTTACCAAATGGAAGGGCCCATCTACCCTAATGGAACAGGAACTACTTATCTAAACTATACAATGGAGATGGCGCCGTTTATAGGTCCCGATAGGCCAATTAGGGAGGTTATGGATACTAAGAACAGGGACGGGCGGGGAATTTTGTGTTATGTATATAAGGAAGATGGGCAGTACGTGGAGGGGAGTGTGGATGTTAATGCTGCTGGGACTTGAGGTGCTTCAAAAAACTTGACAAAGGCACTGTATACTATCAAATATCTCACATAATTATATGCCGATGAGGGCCATAACAATAACGTGTTCATCACTTGATATCCTTGACCCCCCTCATTTGAAATAAAGTCATCGTGGGGAAAAGCAGAGGAGCGACGAGCAAGTGCCTTATACCTCTCAGCACTCCTGCTAAAACAGATTGACAATCGTATCTGATATTGCCATTCTGTTTTGAGATGCAGATTTTATCGCTGATTAGACTTGTGCAATACATTACTTTCTTATGTAGTTGTAACTATTTAGGGATCCTAGTTGGACTCAGATGTGAGAGTTGTACTTTTTTTGGCGAGAGATTCAAAGACTCTTACCTAGAAGCGCTAGAAGAAGATAGCTAGTGCGTATATAGAAGTTCCATGTACCCGCTGAACTTTGCTGAACTAGTTTCCTATGACAAAAGCCCAAAAAAATAAAAATAAATGCTCTCTTGGTGTGTTGTTATTTTCTGGTTGGTCAAGCGTCACCACTGATGGCGGAGCAACCCCTGTCACATTTCTTTCTAACGTCATAGTCCACATACTTCCCCCTTGAAGCTACCTCCAACTCCAACCCTAAACACTAACTGCGATGTATCAGTAATATGTCAATCGTTGCAGAGTAGGCCTTTCTTGTCCATGATGTGTATAGCTGCGCTAAAAGAAGTCTTGTAGTCAGATCCGCCGTCTCGACGCACAACTGGACCGTGTCCAACTCCTTCCATGCTCAATCCCCACCGAGCAAGGCCAAAGAATCCCCTCTTCGTCACGTATCGAACGTCTCCAGGAGATTATAAAGCATTTATCCACGAGCAGCACCAGTAGTGCACTACTGAGCTCCTGGCGCGTAGGATTATTGCTAGAAAGCGCCGAGTTCGAGGAACCTGCAGCACGGGAGGATATTAGTAGAGAGGAGTATCGATCAGGGATTGAAGGAGAGGGGGCTAGGCAAGGCGATGGGTGGGACCGAAGAAATGGCATAAAGGAGGATGAGGCGAAGGAGTTGGAGAGGGAATTGGAGTGGCTGCTTGTCAGTAAGGCGACCATACAGGTTTATGGTGTGTTGTTGAATACGTTATTAGAGGGGACAATTCCGTTGAGTGAGGACATCTGGTATTGGGATGAGGTGCTGGGAAGTTATACATGGTCGAGTGTGTATACGGTGCAAACAGCGCCCATTCGGTTTTGGGGCTGGGTTCGAGAGATTTACGGAGATACCAAGACGCGGCTCGAGAGGGTTAGGAGGGGGAGTGAGGGTGCTATCAATGTGAGGGGGATTAGGATGGGCTTGGGGGACCAGTGGACGCAGTTTCATGTCCTTGTGAATGAGAGTGTTCGAGAGAGGAGTCTGGGGAATATACAAAGGAGGGTGATGAGCCCAATCGCGTTGTGTAGGGACGAAGCAAGGATTAACCAAGCGCGCCTGAGGAGACTGCGGGAGATGGGCGCGAGCGGGTTGGGTGTGCTCATAGATGAGGGGCTCAGCTTCGATGTCAGTGATGATACTACAGAGTTGACTTCAAAGATGGAAGACGATGGACAGGAGTGGAAGGTCGTTGTGGAACGAAGTGTTGCATTGATGGACACGGTTTTGCGAAATGTCACGACTTTGGAGACTGGCGTGTCGGATTTCGAGGACACCGTTTTTGCAAGTGTTGAGGATGACCCTGAGGTGTTTGGTAGAGATATCGACACTACAGAAACGGCCAGACCAGCGAAGATAGCTAGGCGGCTTCGGCAGATACTCAATACTCGTGTTCCGAACCATATTACAACATCTCGCAGGCTCGCTTTTGAATATGGTCGTCCATCGAAACTGACTAGGTACTGGCTCCCCGCTAGTGTCCTACTTCTATCCTCCACAACAATACTACGGATATTTGTCAACAGGAAAGCAGATATCATTGCGTGGATCAGGGATCTCGGGGCGACAGTCCAAGATTTTTGGTTCAACTGGATCATTGAACCAACAAAGAGTTTAATTGGCACTATACGGCATGATAAAGATAGCGAGGTCGCTATCATGAGCAAAGAGAGCTTGAGGGGAGATAGGGATAGCCTGGAGCGAATGGTTGTTGACTTTGCAATCGATAACCCTCAAGTCTCTGGACAAACTGCTCTGAGCGAGGCTCAAATCTCTGAGATCAGAGCAAAAGTTAAAGAAGGCGACCTCACACCCGTGCTACGAGCTTATGAGAAAGATTTGAGGAAGCCGTTGCAAGGCGCTGTACGAGGCGACCTCGTCAGAACCTTGTTGATCCAAGTCCAAAAGACCAAAGTGGATGTCGAAGTGGCTATTAGTGGCATAGATGCCTTACTGAAGAGCCAAGAGCTAGTTTTTGGATTCGTTGGTCTTACGCCTGGTGTCCTAGTCTGTTTCGCAGCTGCCCGTTACCTTGGAGGCGTCTTCGGGAGTCGGAGAGGACTGAGACAAGGAAGAAAGGCCGGACAGACATTCAGGGTTCTTCGGAATATCGACCGGATCCTCACAGTAGCTACGCCTACTCAGAGTAATCTACTGTCTTACAAGGACCACGGGCTGCTGTTGTGCGAGGTTCACGTGCTGAGGAAAAGGGCACAGAAGCTCTTCCCTGGCGAGATCGAGCGGGAGTTTCTCGAGGACGTCGACGACCTCTGTAACATAAATATAGGCATTGCGGCTCAGCTCAAGGTCCTCGAGCGGATCCGTTGGGGTTATGCCAAATGGCTAAGGTGATGATACATGCGGCGTATATAGAATAAATGAAATAAATAGCAAACTATGAACACAATTCAGGGGTTTATCAACATTTCCCAGCCTAATTCGGTAAAGTGCAAATTCTAGTATCACGTATCGTGACATGAATAAGGTTTGAAGAAGGTTGAAGAAGGAAATCCCCACAGAGATCGACTCGTGCACACAATGGAAACACGGCCATGAAGTTTGGGTGCGAATGGACGGGCGAGGTTAGCCTGGAGAAGAAAGTATAATATATGGGGGTGAACATGAACTCCACTTCTTCCATCTGGATCTGGGGAAACATTTTGGCGAGACCGCTCAGGAGCCGCCGCTAAGAGACAACCTCAACTCGATCGCTCTTGACAGATACGTAGCAAGCCTTTTCCAACCACCACGAAACCGCCAACCATTCTCTCCTGCTGGTCGTACTCTAGATCTCACATCAGCGAGATCCTGTGTCGCATCTAGCAAACTGCCAACGACGAGTCCCAACTGAATAAGCGTCGACACACCGAACGACCTCGATCCCAATTCTACAACCCACAAGCCACGACCTTAGCAGTACGGTAATCTCGATCTGGTCTCTGTCTCTACGAAGTTTGGCATTCCTCTCCACTACCACGCGACCGACTCTGAGATGGCTGGGACGCGTAATTATGACTTCTTGGTACATCCACCCATCCTCCCCTCCACATCTCTCACCTCCCACCCTCCACCACCCCGGACTCCCCAGCTGACGAAAACACATCAGATCAAGCTTCTGCTAATCGGCGACTCGGGCGTTGGCAAGTCGTGCTGTCTCCTCCGTTTCAGCGAGGATAGCTTCACCCCCTCCTTCATCACGACCATCGGCATCGACTTCAAGATCCGCACCATCGAGCTAGATGGCAAGAGGGTGAAGCTGCAGATTTGGGATACGGCGGGCCAGGAGCGCTTCAGGACTATCACGACGGCGTATTATCGGGGCGCGATGGGTATCTTGTTGGTTTATGATGTTACGGATGAGAGGAGTTTTAACAGTATGTCAACGTCTTACCGCTACCAGCTCGGTCCCAAAAGAAACAGAGGCGCGGGAAGGTTTGCTTTGGGAAGGAGGGCTGACATTCCAAATAGATATCCGAACTTGGTTCTCGAATGTGGAGCAACATGCCACGGAGGGCGTCAACAAGATCCTTATAGGTAATAAGTGCGACTGGGAAGACAGACGTGTGGTCTCCACAGAGCGTGGTCAGCAACTCGCGGACGAGCTTGGCATTCCTTTTCTCGAGGTCTCGGCAAAGAGCAATATCAATGTTGAGAAGGCCTTTTACAGTCTGGCGGCCGATATCAAGAAGAGAATTATCGATACGGCGAAGACGGATCAGAATACAAGCCAGGGGGTGGATGTTGGAGCACAAGGGGGCGGGAATGGATTAGGAGGGAAGTGCTGTTAGAGGATGAGGCGATCGGGGGTCAGATATGGGTGGTTGAGTGTTCTTTTTTTGTTTTGTGAAGAAATGCTTTTCGTTTGTGCAATAAGAGCAGATTGGGATGGAGTTGGGTCGTACATTATCATATGGTCACTACAGATTCGAGGCAGGTTTGTTGCCTCTTTTATACATGAAGAACGAAAGTCTCGGGTTAACTGGGAATAATGATACAAGAACCATCGATTCTATAGAATAAGAAGATATGCCAAGAGATTTGGGGATTTGAGGCCTTTGAGCTTCTACCATAATATTTTGGCACCGACTAGAGGTGCGGTTTCATCTTCTGGACGAGGGCGAGAGTATTGGGGGAATGGCCGACGATGCCATTCTCGAACAAATCTGCGAGCCTCGTGCCTGTCCTTGAACGAGATGACAAACCGCGAGGGTCGTAATCTTGCCTCCCTGGCAACCTTCATTTGCTCCATCTCATCCCGAATTTCCCCACTCTGAGAGTCGAACGGGTCGTAGTTTAGCCTCACGATATTATCGTCTCCTCTTAACCCCCCAGCCAGCCTCCAATGAAGATTCCGCCGTCTCCCATCATCGGCTATAGCTTTGGATAAATCATACTGTGTGATGTGGCCGTAGTCTATCGTAAACAAAACCATATCCCCCGACTTGCTTTTCCTGGCTGCGATCTGGGCAACCCCTCCGTTGGCGATTAGCTTGACCACTTGGGGGTGATATGGACTCCTTAAGATTTTGAGATTTAGCTTGCTATATCCTGGAACGAGGCTGAATGTGCTGAGCTGGGACCGGGCTTCTTCTCGTTCTTGGAGGGAACTGGCTGGAAGGGGGAGGGTAGATAAGTCGCCCTGTTTGGAAATAGAGTGGAGGCGGCGCGCGAGGTCGTAGTATATTTGAGCAGCGTGGCGACTAGCGAAGAGGATGTAGTACTCCCCAATGGGTTCGAGAGTGTTATTGTCACGGACTGGTATCACTAATTCAAAATAAGTTTTGCTGGTTGGAAAAGATAGGTGTGTTATTAATCTACCTTTGAGGATTTGGCCAATCCAACCCTCGATGTGAGCCCCTTTTGGCCCAAGTCTGAAGAAATCACTCTCTTCTAGTGTCTTGCTACATGCCTTCAAAACTAAGACGCTCTGAGTCACTGCTGTAAGATCTCGTATTTGTTGCTGATCAATGAAGGGCACAATACGTCCTAGCTCCTCTTCCCTCAGTCGTTTCGCTTCTTCTATGCCGACAGCTTGAGGCTTGACATCATAATGAAATGCTGGGAGTTTCTCTAACATATCCTCTGCCTCTTTTTGCTGCTCTTGACGGGCCCTACTCTCTTCGGGAAATAAATCGTCAAAGAGTGATATTGGCTTTTTAGGTTCATGAGTGTCCGACACTATCTTCCACTTTTGTATTTTGGGTATTTTAGATGTTCTTGGTTCTGTAGAATTTGTTTCCTCCGGCTCTGCTCCATCTGGTTTCGATCTATTGGGTTCTGGTAAGTGAAGAAGTTTCCGGATTGTTTTCGCAATAGTTTCATCATCCACAATTTCAGGCGTGGACTCATGGCGCTGCTCGATTAGCTCAGTAATTGTCTCCTTCCTTTGAAGTTTAGCTTTCTGAGGTTGCCCAAGAGTTTCTGCAACCATTTTGTCCCCCTTTCCTAATCGGACTTTGTTAAGATGCCCTAGGCGTCCTATAACCACCTCATCCTTCAGATTCCCCTGAGGCTGCCTGAAGGACTTCTTTCCCACGTCTTGTATTTCAGTTTTGTAAAGTTGTCTGGGTTGTTCTCCCACCTCCCTAGCGGATGATAGCTTGTCGATATATCGTGAAGTAGTAATATCGGCCACCTCATCTACAGCGAGCTCGAAATCGCGAGCCTTCCGTTGGTCAAGGATTTCTAGGCCGTTTTCTGCCTCCCTAATTTCAGGTTCAGATTGTATCCGTGTACGCCATTCCTCCTCCTTTGCTGCTCGCAGACTTCCCGGTTTCTTTTTCTCTAAAATAAAGGGCTTCCAAGGGGGCGGCGGTCTAACTGTTGGATCGGTAGTAAGAACGGGTCGAATACGAACCGGACTCGTAGTAAAGCGAATAGGAAGAGTACGAGAAGTGCGAGGACGGTGCGGCTGGGGGAGGGCGTCATCGGATTTGTGAGCTCGTTGCACAAGCCGGGCCAATTGCTGCGGACTCCATGCTGGTAATAAGAACGGCGGAGGTAAAGAGCGATTCAGCAGCATAAATGAAGTGAGATGGCTTGCGTGGTGTTTCTGTCGCGTTCTACAAGTTGGGAAATATTTCATTGTCCATGGTTTTGGTTTGATAGCCGGGGCTTCGTCGGCAAATCTTACTACATACTTGCCGCTGCTTAGTCATGCTACACCACATCGACACTCCTTCAACGCCTTCTTGTGACGCTCGCTGACTCTCAGGGGGAAGGGCGTCCTTTCTAAATAATATATCTTCAATAGTGGAAGCTTGAGGGAGGTGAAGCAAGCGCTTTGGCGACTTACTCATGAAAACCCACCAGGCTGAGTGACAATCGGTGACTAAGCCGGATTCGGCTCTTCTCAATGTCAAAGATACTAAGTTTTCTGCCCTCTCCCTGTTGATTTTTTGGTCACAAAATTACATTATGCAAAGCCACGATCCAGTAAACTCACCATCATGTCGAATAGTCAGGCCGTGCAGAAAACCTTGGAGGTGAAGATAAGACCATATCCAACCCAGATCCAAGAGAAAGGAGACTTCAAAGGCGCGGCTCGAGTTTATCTTTCTTCCGATGCCTTGCTAGACTTGGGATTGCGGCCAGGTCAGGTTTGCTCATTATGGAGGCCCAATGAAGCTGCGAATGAGAGAAGAGACGCTATTGCCTGGAACACGCCTGAGAAGTCCATGGGGAAAAAGGTGGTGCAGATGTCAAGAGCCCTTCAAGAGGCTTGTGGGTTTAAGCTCAGTGAAGAGTTGAAGATTGCGGCTGCTGGGGATTTGAGGGCCGTAGAGACCCTTATTTTGAGGGACGTAACTGCTAGGGAGTCTCTTGATGCTGAAGGGTTGGGAGACGAGAAGAGAAAATGCTGGGAATGGTATCTTAGCGACCACCTGTGTAAGTTGCATTTTATATTGTTATCGCCTGTGTTACCGTTTGCTTTAAGTTTTTCTTTAATTTCTTGTTTCGAGCCATTCGTTTAGACCATCGAGGTTCTAAGTCACTCTTCAATATTATTCTGTCCTAATTGAAAATATCCAAGCCATCAAATATTTTGTAATATCCTCGATTTGGGATTTAAAGAGTGTATGGAATCAACTTTTCCTTTGCCATTGTCAAACAGTCGATTGATATAAAGTCCTTAGAACCTATCCTTTTCAACTTTAAATTTAGAAGTAGCCTCGGCTTTGAGAGCTAAAACTACAAGCGATTCTAGAAGTCGAAGTTGAAAACGTGGGGCTAGAGGACTTTACTATTGATTGGTGTTGTAAATATTCTCAAGCAAAATCGATACCTTCTTGTTTCCAGCTTTTTTTAGTGTGCTGTTAGATATCATGCCCAGACTTATTATCTGGTGTGCATTTTACGTGGACGTTGGCGCTGGGAACAATACGGAGCCCATAACATGAGGCCCATGTTAGGGTAAGCTCCCTTTAAGCCAACATTGTTGAAAGACCTCCTTTGAAGCAAACCAACACGTTTCCAAAACCCTAAGTCGCTGATGTTATCTAGATCGTGCCGAAGTTGTTTTCCCTGGTATGATATTTAAAAACATATCAATACAAGGGGTCAAGCGCAGTTTCAAAGTCGATTCCGTGAATGGTGGTCCAACAGATATTGGTAAGTTCGATAAAACCTCATCCGTCAGCATAAACACCTCCATCCTTGAGTCAAGCCGTCCAAACGGGACACAGCATATTCTTGAGATAGATATTGCAGGGATCGGAAAAGCCCTCGAGCAGCTCAACGACTTCCTACATGATTTTAGCGATCCGATCCAGTTCTCTGAAGACGTAGAAGAGGATCGAGAATGTGCAGTTTTGATACATGGTAGTCGAGGCACAGGAAAGACATATGTCATAGATAAAGTCATTAATACTGGTTGGGCGAAGAAAATAATCCGAATTCACGAGGACACCCCGCCCAGCTCGCTTCCTGCAATTTTCAGAGACGCAAAGCTCAGTTCGCCTAGTATTATTGCGCTCGATGACTTCGAGTCACTATTCACAAATGAAGATAAAGCTACTAGGGCTTGTAAGAGAATCCTCGGTGAGGAGCTCGATCGTCTCGGAAAAGAACAACGCGGATCGGCACTTGGAGTTTTGGTAATCGCAGCCACCTTGGACTCCAGTAAAATCCCTTCAGAGTTGAAGAAGTTTGGAAGATTCAGGACAGAAATTGGGTTGCCAGTTCCAGACGCCGCTTCTCGAAAAGCTATCTTGAGATCATGCCATCCACCTTTCTGCCCGGATCTCTACGAAGAGACATTGAACAAACTGGGAGAACAAACGCATGCATACACAGCCGAGGACCTTAAAAGCTTGCTAATGAGAACACGGCGTCTTGCCAGAAAGCGAGTCCGCTTAAGTGGTTCTTCACCACCCGACGGTCCCTATTTCTTAACACAGGAGGATATCGACCACAGCCTCCTACAAATCCGCCCTACGGCTATGCACGATATCACCCTTCAACCACCCCCGGTTCATTGGGATGATATCGGGGGTAACGCCATTGTGAAAAAGGCCCTCCGTCAGGCCGTCGAAACACCTCTACGAGTAAGTCAAGTCTCAATCCTCACCCTCTCTATACTTTCTCTAACCTCCCTTAGCACCCACAAATTCTCAAACGCCTCGGAATCAGGCCCCAAAAAGGTGCCCTCCTCTATGGCCCTCCTGGTTGCTCCAAAACCCTCATCGCCCAAGCCATGGCCACCTCCGGCAACTTCAACTTCTTTGCCGTCAAAGGCGCCGAACTTCTCAACATGTACGTCGGCGAATCTGAGCGTGCTATCCGGAACATATTCGCCCGAGCCGAAGCCGCAAAGCCCGCGGTCATCTTCTTCGACGAAATTGATTCCATCGCGAATAGCCGAGAAAGTAACAAGAACGGAGGAATCCAAGTCCTAGCTACGATGCTAAACTGCATGGACGGCATCGAAGCTCTCAATGGCGTCTTCGTCCTCGCAGCCACAAACCGTCCCGATGTTCTCGATTCCGCACTCCTGAGACCAGGACGTTTCGACCAGAGTATTTATGTCCCGCTTCCCTCACTAGAAGATCGAACCGAGATCCTGGCCGTGCAAGCGAGAAAGATGGATTTCGCATCGGATGTTGATATCGAAGAGCTAGCAAGACTTACCGATGGCTATTCGGGCGCGGAGATAGTGAAGGTGTGTCAAAAGGGTGGTGTCAGGGTTGCCGAGAAATGTATCGAGACGGGTCAGGAATTGCAGATCACGATGGAAGATTTGAGGTATGGGTTGAGTGAATCCAAGAAGCAAATCACACCCGAATCGTTGTGGATCTTCGAGAAGTTTGCTGCCAAGGACTGAGAGCTGGTAATCTTTAAGCAAATCGCCTGGTTAGCTTGGAGACATTATTATATATTACAACAGAGAAAGCAATGAAAGTATTTAAAACGATATATTTTTCTTTTAATTTTAGCAGATGGTTTACTCAAGGCTCCAGCTAAATCTGCTAGAGCTCAAACCCGAAGACAGAATAGGGAATACCCGTAGCGAGGGCCACATGCAAGATATGCTAATACAATAGATCTAATACATGCGATTAGCCGAAGAGACTATCTCGCCTAAAGTGATAGCAGTTATAGTCGAGGAAGGAGTCCCATATCTCCGAGGCACCTTCTCCACCCCCAGAGATAATTTCTCTCTCTTTATAACAGCCCCATGCCCGCGATCGCACCCTATATCGGTACCCCCTCTCTCTCGGCCTGCCTCTCAAATACACCTCCAATCAACCTGGTTCTAGAGACTCTCCTCGCACCTGACTCATCGAGATCATCCTCGTGTCTCAATACCTTACACACCCTCAACGCCTCAAGCACCACAACTAAAAACCTCTCCGCGTCCATCTTCGCCGGAAATTTCGTCAGCAGATCAATGCACATCCTCCTTGCATTCTTCAACCGCAGCACAAACTCTACATCGGGACATATCCTCATATCCGCAACTACCATCTTCATAACCCAGATAACACCATCCGCATCTCTTTGCCGGATAAAAGCCTCCAAAAGGACCGTCAGTGTCACTAGGTCGGGCTTCAGACCGAGGCGAGCCGACGATGTGATCCAGAAATCGATGGCGAGCTGGGGAGTCTTGTAATATAGACACGCCATTGTATGCGTTATAAACGGCAATGGTACATCAAAGTTAGTTTCTGCGAACATGATCAAAGCCTGTTGAGCCAGATCCGCAATCGCCTCCGCTGCACCCTTCCCCCTCTCACGCATCTCGTTGAGTCGATAGATGTAGATTGCTGTGACGGCAGGCCCAACACTCATGCCCTTGATTTTTGCATCTTGAACCATTTTTGTTGTCTCTGGGAGGCCTGGTTGATCGATCTTTAAAGAGGCTTTGACGGCGAAGCGGAGGTGCGACGGCATTATTTTCAAACCCTCTTCTTGGGCCTTTCTGTACATCTTCAAAGTTGTGGCATAGTCGCCGAGGGCGTATGTCGTCTTTAGTGCCTCATAAAGGTTAAGACGTTTGTTAGCATGGTTGACGAAAAATTCTAGTTGGCCAAGCCTCCAAACAACCTCTTGAGGTGTGAGAAATTCTGCTGTGGCAATTCGCTGTAGACTAGATAATGTGTCCTTGTTGATAAATTCAGAGCAGCCCGGTATTACCCAAATTGATTTGCACAAATTGATAATACTTGAAAATGTCAATCGGTTGTTGTAGTCTTCGAAACAATTCTTCAGAAGGAAGTTGAGAAAGTCTGGTTTGAGAGCGTAACCCTTGTCTACAATGGCAAACTCCAACCATTGAGCAAGTGAGCCGAATTTCTGGTTTTCGGCATAGAGAAGAAGGACGTGTTTGACCAGCTTGTCGCTTAATGGCAAATCGAATTCTTCTATGCAAGCCAAGACAAACTGCTCTGTTTCCTGAAAGCCGTGAGATTTCCCAAAAAGGCTTAGCACTTGAAAAAATGCATGCTCAAAAAGATCATGCATATGCTGTGAGGACTGTAAATGCTTCCACTTATGAAAGGTCTGAACAGCACCTTCCCAGTCTTGGCGCTTCGCTTTTGCAATGACAAAATATCCATAGACGCGGGAGGTCAAAATTTCGATCTTATCGATGTCCTCATGAGAAGCTCGTAGCTTGTTGAAGATTGAAAAGACCAAGGACTCTTCGTTAGCTTCGCAAAAGTATCGAATGACATTGACGTATACCACAAATGGATGTTCAGAGGCGTGAAGAAGAGGCTTAAAACGTTCAAGTTGCGCTAACGTATAAGAAATGCTCTTTTGAGAGTTCCAAGCAGCTTCAAGGATACTAGTAAACCACATTGTTGCGGTTTTCAGGCGACCTTTATCAGCCATTTTGGTAGCAGTTACCAATATTTTTTCGGCCTTGTCATACTCCCCAAGCTCCAGTAAAGACTCAATTGCTTTTGACGTAATGGTAGAAAATTGAGACTGCTCTGGCCTAGTTCTGGCATATAGAAGCTGGAACTGCTGAAATATATCCTCCGACTTTCCCAATTCATGTGTGGCTAGGATGAGAAGATCAACGGCTGTGGGGATCTTGCTCTCACTAGACTCCAAAATGCACTTGTATATATCCACAGCAAGGCTATACTTCCCGGCGTGATAGAACTCTCTGAAGAGTTTCACCCACTGCTTTCGACGTAATAGTAACCTTCTTATAGGTTTATCCTTGAATGGTGTAAGATATATCTCTGCCGCTTTCCGTATACGCTGCTCATATATACAACTGTCTAATCCAGGCGGGCGGAGCATCAAGTGGTCCAAAATTCGTCTGCCGTTTAGGGAAACAAAATCTTGCTGATCAATTGGCCCGCAGCTTCGGATAACGTCGAGAATCCTAGTCCAGAAAGTATATAGATCATCGTGCTCTTCCTTAGTGAGCCCCTCGCTTGTATCTCTGCTTTTAGCAAGCTGGATCGCAACATCAAGAACAGCCCGGTGCAAGCCTACTTCTGACTCTGGAAACCCCTCCTCAAGTGCTTGGAAGAATTGTGCTGAAGCTGCCTCCACATCCGAGGCTGCCAGAAGCCGCTTGACGTCCTCTACCAGCACTTGCACTTTGTCGTTGGGTCCAAGTTGCAATCCGATTGAAAGTTTGGATTTAACTTGGGGAAGTAGAGGGAGACATATTTTCGCAATGAACGTTTTCGGTATCTTGTGCCTTGACTGCGATTCTCGAGGTATATCCAAAATTTTCGATTGTGAAGCTGATTCTCGCCTTGGAGGTTCGACTTCTTCCTCGTTTTCCTTATTGCTGCCAATTAGTTCCGCCAATTCCTGCCTTAGAACGTTGGACGGAAGCCAGTATACATCTTCCGGATATTGTGCGCTGCGTTCATCTAGGATTTGCAGCGCAGCATTGCCAGCGCCATGATACTGCTTCGACCCCTTCAGGATCTTCGCATTGGTGTGAATCTTTCGAGCAGTATTGAGACGGCGACGACGATCCTCGGTCAGTAGCCCTGCACCAAAGGCTACTGTACATGATGTTCCGAGGGCGAGGTTGCGGAGGGTTCGAAGTGCACTTTTCGAAGGCACCGGGAGAGTGGTTGGCATGGTGGTGGCTATATTTCGAAGCCATATTATCTCCGGAGCAGGCCCATTTCAATTGACGCAATGAGGTTTGGAGAAAGCGTAATCTTGTCGTTGCAGAGCGCTTCTGTATGCGAAAACAATTCAGGTGGTATCGGATGATACTGAGCTGAGGGGAGCTCACGAGGCTACGGTACGATACGGCACACCTACCTGGCTGCTTGGTAAAGGTCACCGTAGGGTGTCGGTACGGTGACCCCAACGTCAGCAATTGGCATCACTCAATATCAGTGCCCTTTGCTCGAGTTCTTCTGTTTCAGCATATATTACTGTACCACTACTCATCCAAACACCTTTGTAAAAGTGAAGATCTTATCTATTTTCTATTCCAAAATTCCCTGCATGTAGCACATGCTTAACGCCACCCAATGCTCTTGATGTATTGTACATAGACCTACAATATGCCATATGCCCCAGTCATCACAATCAACTCCCCTTATTCCTCCTCATTATACAAAAGACCCTGGATCTTCTTGAGCATTCACATGAATCTCTAGCTGCCGTAAGATGGTCTGGTACAAGAACAGCATGCAACCACTTTGCACGCTCGTCCACACCAACCTGGGTCCAACTCCTCGAAACCAGCCTGCAATGCCCTCGGTATTGTAAATAACACGCAATCCGGTGATTACAGAAGATGTATCAAGTTGCACGGCACCTGGGAGTGGTGTATGTGTAGATGGCGAGGAAGTGGAGATCGATCTTATTTGTTGCTTGAGTGAGGGCTTTCCTATAGGCTTCCCTCTTGCTACCGGGGCTGCTGGATTCTCTTGCTGCAAGGGCCGGAGTGAGGGGTTAACTTGTGTCTGGATCCTAGTTTTTACAACGTCGAGAGGACAGGTGATGACACCGGCAAGACCTCCTGCTCCGGCACCAGTGAGAAGTTCCAACGGCAATCCGATGTCTCTGCTTTTCTTCCACCGCCGGGCCCAGGTTTGGGCTTGCTCGTAAAATGTGAATTGAAGTGCCGAAAATGGGAGATCTCGCCATATAGTTGCTTTATATCCATAGAATAATGCTGAGAAGCCTTCTTCGCGAACGATGGTTTTAGCGGCATGGGCCGCTGATTTATAATTGTATCCAGATCTGAAGAACGGGTTGTTATATCGACCTTGCAGTTGTAATCGAGTTTTCAGAACTTCGGAAGGAACGTAGACAAATGAAGCTGCAAAATCCGCGAGAAATCCTAGATACTTGTTAATCAAAGTCTAGCCAGAGCAAGCATCGACCAAAACATACCACTTGTGAGATACGCCAATTGGGGCCTGATGCCAAAGTCAATCATATGCCTCTTGCTGTACTCATATGTACCAAAGAATATGACTGTCCCCGGGAACGACCCCATCATAGCCGGAACCCACCCTCCATACAGCCCTCGTCTGATCCCTTCCTGTCGGAAAATCGTGGCATAGGAAGAGGACATTGAAGTATACTTGGGCGGCATGTGCGGATCTCCTTGTTGCCGCGTTTTGACGGTATCTAAGCTATGCATCAACAAGTCCCCAGTCGAGCCTCCTACTCCGCCTGCAGCCATACACTGCCTAAGTCAGTAAGAACTTCTTTTCTCTTGGGTGGTACAGGTTCTCACATGTAGGTATGGCGGGCGGGCCTCTTCCTCATCTTCTACCGACACCATTATATCCGGCCTGAAATCCGCTGTACCAAACCTGACGTCGGCGAAGGATTGCTTCCCTCCTGGAAGTCCATCATCAACAATGCCAAAGTCGCTGCGAGTTTGTTGAGTGGTTGGTGATCCGAAGAGCAGGCTTGCTATTTGGGAGCTTAAGGGCATTTGCCCCCCTCAGAATTCAATGGAGCTCGTCGTCAAGCTTCCTTCGGGAGAAGCCAGATGCCAGATGGTGCGTTTTGTTGTTGAGGCTTGCGTGCGTTTGCCTGACGGATCTTAGAAAAGTCAATGTTGAGATGGGCTTTTTTGGTGAGCTCGTTTTGGAGGGCTGCGGTTCGGCAAGGACAAGGCTGACCTATCAGGGTCGAGATGGGTTACGAGCGCATTTGGAGACATCAATCTTGTCAATCGAGTTGGAAGTAGTTTAGCTGGAGTGTTTGGGGTTTTATATAGCGGTCTTCTGAAGTTGACGGGTTGTGATCAAGTGAGGCTTTCTCGTCGTCCGGTAGTCATTATACTAGTCAGGTACTGAGGGGCTGATGAACCATCCGTTCCGCAGGGCCTTAGCCGAAAACAATACAACACCTAGAGATCTACTGCCCACCTTGGGTTTGGGGAGAGATAGTTCTTGATATATACAATTTTATTACAGCACAGGATTCTACCTTGGACCCCAAACAAGATACCTACAGTTCTAAGTCATGCTGACATATCAGGACCAGCCGGGTGCATCCTCTCGCCGGCCTTTGATAACCCTCCTCTTTCCTCTGAACTCCTTCCATTGAATCGGCCCAGCCTTCTTCCAAGGCCGTAAAATGTGAGTAACCCGCCCACTGATGAGATTGAGCGGGATAGGGCCATAGTGATTGCTGTCTCCAGACTTCTCTGCAAAGTCTCCCTCCACCCAAACGTGATTACGAGGAACTCGAACCGTGGGAACAGGACATGGTGCCCGAGTGTAGACGATATCGCCCTCGAGGGCGATGACACGCTTTACGCACAGGTGCTCTGGTACAAATGGGCTCCTATTTTCTCTATCAGTATTCTATCTAAGCTTGACACCGGAGAGAGGGATGCATCTCACCAGAAAGAAACGATCATACCCCGCTGTAAGTCTTCCGTGGGCTTCCACTTTCGATTCCAGCAGAGGTCTTTTTCTAGGCTCTCGTTGGGATTGGTGTTGAAATAGGGATACATGGATGGCCCTTCGATTGTAGTCAGCTCTCCGACATGGTCATTGAAGAAGATTACTGCCGGTATCCAAGTCGCAAAGGTCCAAAGTTTCCAGCTGAATTCGCCCATGAAAGGGCGGGACGAGAGAGCCTGTTTGAACTTCGAGAGAATAGGATTTGAGGCCATAGTGGCCGAATGGCCGGTAGATTTGTCTTGGTTGCCAGTCGAGAAGTCAGTCCTGGTTTGTTGCTGTGTTCAAGTCACGCGAGGAGGGCAAGTCGAAGTCAATCAGTCAGCCTTGTGGAAATGTGGCATAGCTATTTATTATAAACGTAGCCTCGCTTGAGGGGCACAGAATCACCATTTTCCAAGCGGTCATATTGGCAACACTCTATTGCAAGGTCATTTTTGACTATCCTTTATGCCATTATTCATAAGGTACAAGCCTTCAGGAGTGTCGTCCTGCATTTCAGAGTCCACTATCCCTCTATGCGCCCGCAATGCAGAAATTGCCTAGGATGCTTTTAATTACCCCCCTATGATTTTCGCTTTTACATGATCTCAACGGCATTTTCGTCGGATTCGCTCAAGCTCTCGTCGCCACTAACCTCGGCATTCTCTCTCTCTCTCTTCTCCATCAGGGCCTGCAACTCAGCATCATCATTCTCCGTGACGGCCTTAGGCTCCATCCTAACAATGCAATTGCCTCCAGCACCCTCGATGTTGTTTCGAATGTCCAGGATTGCAGCTTCTAGCGTCGAGATACCAACCGACTTCTCTAAACATGTACTTGTGAGAACGTACAATGGTGGCGAGACAAGCTTGACCTTGACCTGGTTATCCGGGGTGTTTCTAGCTTCAGCGGTTCTCAGAGCAGTCTTGACGGCATCGATTCCTTCGTAGCCGAAACATGTAACCTCGACATCTGCTCGAACCTTTGTGGGTTGGGGGGTGAGACGCTTTCCAATGTACGACTTCAGCTCTTCGGCAACAACATCATTAGGAAATGTGACTTCGTGCCACACGTCGGGATTTCTTAGGGCATGTTAGTGTAAGTTGGGCAAGTATTAATATATGGACGTACGTTATAGAAAGTTTGAAAGCATCCACAGCATGCCCATACTTCTTGTTCAGTGGCCAACCAATGCGTTCGTACAGGTCTTCGATGGGATGTTGGGTTTTTTCAGCCACATGCCGCATGATGGAGTGGACCATCTTGCTCTTATTGTATCTCTCTTCGCACTTGACGATATCTTCCGGGGACACTCTTCGTTTTGAAAGATCGATATACCCTGTTTTCACAATAGGTCAGACTTGCTTCGAAATATTGACTTCGGCCAACCTTACCCTTCTCCTTGTCCACCCTCAGAACCACAACAACCTCGTTACGCCCGACACGGATGAGTTTTTGGATACTTCGGATACGACGTCTCGAGAGCTCGGAGAGCAGGATCATACCATCGATATTGTCGTACTCCAGAAGCTTGACATAGGCTCCCATTTCTGCAATCTTTGGAGATAGTTAGTATATCTGCCATATCACCCCCCTCTCTGCGCGGTAGCGATGCCATACCTGCTTCACGTTCACCATCACAAAGCTATCAATCTCGGGGAATTTCTCCTCGTAGAAACGGCAGTTTGTTAAAGACATGTTTGCGGTCGTTGGGCGGCGGAGCGCCAACTGAGATATGCGATCGTAGGTTTGCGCTTCGGCGCGGAGATTCGTTCGACTGTGAGATTGAGGGGGTTTGTAGATGGTATTTGCAGGAGGAGATCCGTCAGATATCGGCGCTTGGTGGATTTGTGGGTGGTTGTTCAAGTTGGACGGCTATCGACCAAGAGTCACAATCTTTTCGAGGGCTTTTGGTGGCATGAAATTCGGCTAGCGCCGCTGATTGCCGGGGGTGGGGCGGGGCTCCCTTCGCTATGTGTTTATTTTCCCCAGTGACGTCGAGAAATCAAGAACTCGGACTCTCTCGCATTATATACTCTGTATAACAAAACTGAATTCCTCCTGGGGATTCCGTCTTTGGATTTGACTCGACTATGATCATGGAGCCCTTTACATCAGGGAATTGAATCATCACCAAGGCCGTGAGCTCGGTCGAATCAACAAATACCCCATAAAGACTTACTCCAGCATGACGGTTTCAGACAAGGCCGTTTCTTCTGCTGTCCAGAGCTTCACAAATTTAGCAGCCACCATGAGCGCAGGAGTGTCTTCCAGCTTGGCTCTAGCCAACACGTCGCTAGCGGTCGAGGAAGCTACCAGCTCGCGATCTTGGCTCGGTACCTTTGGACGACTAACCCTTTTCCTAATCAAAATTATACCGCGGATCCTCTACTGGATGTTGACCTTTACCACAATCACAATGCCGGCCTTCCTCTTCAACCTCTTTTCCACCAGCTTAACTTTCACGATGAACGCGACTACCTTGTAAGAAGAAGAATCTGCTAGAGCTCCCACCTGCTAACTTGATGCAGAATCATGATCATGGTAGCACTCGTGTCGACAGTAAGCTGGTTCGTGAGGTACAGGTATCTCAATATGTATGCCAGGCTCCCTCCAGAGCCCCAACGGAAGGAACCCGAGATAGACCTTTACCCAGATACGCAGGAAGAGGGTACGAAGTCGGGCTTCTCAAACTACCTCGACGAGTTCCTGAGCGCCATAAAGATCTTTGGCTACTTGGAACGGCCGGTATTCCACGAACTTACCAGAAGCATGCAGACAAGAAAGCTTATAGCTGGGGAAACCTTGAATTTGGAAGAGGAAAAGGGGTTTTGCTTGGTTGTAGATGGCTTGGTCGAGATATTTGTCAAGTCTGCTAGGGATGGAGGAGAATCTGATACCGAACGCTCTTCCTTCAACCCGGACGATTCCTCGGATAGCGAGGATGGGCAATATCGACGTAGTGCGCAACAGGGTTATCAATTATTGACTGAAGTTAAGAATGGTGCGCCTATGTCATCCCTGTTTTCGATATTATCTCTGTTCACTGAAGATATCAAATTAAGGCACACGGAAGATGATGATTTAGACGGCAACTCTTCCAGTGCAGAACATGACCACCGGAGATACCCATCCAGTGCTGGCTTTGGTAACCAGAGCCATGAGACGCCGCCCTCGCTGCCAACAAGTCCCATTTATGGTGCACCAAGTCGGGATGGAGATTTTAGAGACCGCAGAGCATCGACAATAGCAAGCCCCACTGCTGGCGGAACTTTGCCAAGAGTTCCTCCTCTGTCTCTTGATGCCCCGGAAGATTATTCAAGATATCGGCCAAAGCCAAGAAGGCATAAAACAATCTCTGCCCATCCTGATATTGTTGCGAGAGCTACAGTCGATACCACTATCGCGATCATACCAGCTAGTGCTTTCCGGCGTCTCACACGGATATATCCAAAGGCCACTGCACATATTGTCCAGGTAATACTGACAAGACTGCAGCGGGTAACACTTGCAACCGGGCATTCTTATCTTGGTTTGACGAGCGAAGTCTTGCGAACCGAGAAGCACATGAACAAGTACACCACATACGAGCTTCCAAACTTCTTGCGTGGAGACGCCTTGAAGAGATTGAAGGAAAAGTTCATTCGAGAAAAGGAAAGGATTGGTGCTGAAGAGGGCAGTAAGGGGATTGCTTTGCATAATTCTAGCGCCGGCCGGAAAAGACAGTCAAGTAACAGCCTTCGAAAAGAGGCAACACTTCATTCGCTGAGTAGTAAAGGGCTATCATCTATGTCAATGGCGACTTTTGAATCACCACTCAGTGATTTTGGTGCCACCGCTCCAAGCCCAGGAGACCTTCTCACAAATATCCAAATGTCACGAAGTGGTGGCCGACGGAAACCCAACGCCACTCAATCTCCCAGCGAGAATGGGCAAGTCCGGGAAGTCTGGCAGCACGACATTCAAAGCCCATTGGCTCCCAGAATTTTTAATGCCTCTCCAAACCCACCTCGTTCGCGACTGCCTTTACATCGTCAAGAGTCGGTTGACGAGGATGGAATGTTTCGATCCTCCATTTTGGAGTGTATTTTCAAGGCTATCGGCTTGACAAACACTAGAAATGCCCTGAGGATGTCAGACTCCGTAGAAGCCTCACCAAGACTCGTCTCTTATGACCAGTCGAGACAGAAGGCCGTCTTTACCACGAATGCTTTCGGTTTCATTGATCCCTACGAGGGGTCAGCCGATGGGGACAGCGAGTCTATGACTTCTGGTGGAATGAGCGTAGGCGGTTTCCCAAGTACGCGAGGACTGGCCAATGAGCTAAGGGACGAAGTTGAGATTGTATATTTCCCAAAAGATTCTGTACTTGTGGAGCAGGGCGAGCGTAATCCTGGGCTATACTATGTCATTGATGGCTTTCTTGATGTTAACGTTCCTATTGAAGATAAACTGGAGGCTACAGTCTTGGGGCAAACGTCAACACCAAGTAAATGGAGTGAGGACAATTTAGCTCCTCTTTCACGCGCTAGGACTGCATCTTCACGCACTTCCAACTCCGTAATAGGAACCCCAGTGGATAGCAGAAAGCGAAAATTGAGCGGCCGCAAGAGTTTAGCACTTATCAAACCTGGTGGCATTGCAGGTTATGTTGGGACCATCTCTTCTTATCGTTCCTTCATTGATGTTGTAGCAAAGACAGATGTTTACGTTGGTTTCTTACCACGAGCAGCTTTGGAAAGAATTGTGGAAAAGTATCCTGTCGTCCTTCTCACGATGGCGAAGCGTTTGACTAGCCTCCTGCCCAGATTGATTTTGCATATCGATTTTGCGTTAGAATGGGTCCAGGTCAATGCTGGCCAGGTCATATACCACCAAGGCGATGAAAGTGACGCTATCTACATTGTTCTGAATGGCCGTCTCCGGCTGGTCCTCAATAAGGAGGAGGCAGGAATGAAAGTAGTTGGGGAGTATGGCCAGGGTGAAAGCGTGGGGGAATTGGAGGTCATGACTGAGTCCAGGAGACCAGCTACCCTACATGCTATTCGGGACACAGAATTAGCAAAATTCCCGAAAACATTATTCAACAGTCTTGCACAAGAGCATCCTGGAATCACCATCAAAATCTCCAAGATTATTGCGTCTCGTATGCGAGCTTTAGTCGAAAATCCAGTCTTCGTGCAGGGGAAAGAGGTTAGCGGGGCAACAAATAACAAGGTCTCGTCGACCATGAATCTCAGAACGGTTGCTATCCTACCAGTAACAGCTGGCGTGCCAGTGGTTGAATTTGCCAGTCGGCTGATGAATGCCCTCACCCAAATAGGAGCAACAAAGGGGGTTACTTCGCTCAATCAAGCAGCTATCCTGAATCACCTCGGAAGGCACGCCTTTAGTCGAATGGGCAAACTGAAACTATCACAATACCTCGCTGACCTTGAAGAGAAGTATGGACTTGTCTTGTATGTTGCAGGTAAGGTGGACGCCTTTTCTAATTTTGTCGGGCAATGTCTCTTGAACTCTACAGTTTTGAAGATTAACATAGTGCATCTTTTTTTTTCGCAATCTCCAAATCCGACGTTTTTCAATATGATTCCAGTGACAACTGTTACTGACCTTTTTTTAGATACCAACGTTAATTCTCCATGGACGCAGACATGTATCAGCCAAGCTGACTGCATTCTACTCATTGGGCTGGCGGAGGGCTCACCTGCTATTGGCGAATACGAGCGTTTTCTACTAGGCATGAAGTGCACTGCGAGAAAAGAACTTATCCTCGTACATTCAGAGAGATTTTCCCCTCCTGGCCTTACCCGGTCTTGGCTACGTAACCGAGTCTGGATCAATGGTGGTCATCATCATGTTCAAATGTCTTTTCGAACAAGCTCCGTCCCTGTTCATCCACAGTTTACACGAAGATTTGGCAAAGCGTTGAAGCAACAAGTTAAGGTACTTCAAGCTGAAATTCAGAAGTACACCTCTCGAAGACTGCGCCAAACCCCTTTATACTCTGCAGATACGCCGTTTAAGGGCGATTTCCACCGAATTGCTAGACGCCTTTGTGGCAAATCAATTGGCTTAGTCCTAGGTGGTGGTGGTGCCCGAGGCATCGCGCAGGTAGGAATCATCAGAGCTTTAGAGGAAGCAGGAATTCCAATAGATATCGTCGGAGGAACCTCAATTGGGTCTTTTATCGGAGCATTATACGCTCGCGATGCTGATGTGGTTCCCATGTACGGTCGGGCTAAGAAATTTGCTGGACGCATGGCAAGTATGTGGCGTTTCGCCCTCGATCTGACTTATCCTTCCGCGTCATACACCACAGGCCATGAATTCAACCGTGGTATCTTCAAGACGTTTGGCAATACCCAGATTGAGGACTTTTGGCTCGAATTTTACTGCAATACTACAAATATCAGTAAAAGCCGATCCGAGATTCACACGAGTGGGTATGCTTGGCGATATGTCCGTGCTTCGATGTCGCTAGCCGGATTACTACCACCTCTATGTGACGAGGGAAGCATGTTGCTGGATGGGGGATATGTTGATAATCTGACCGTCTCACATATGAAGTCCCTTGGAGCCGACGTCATCTTCGCAGTTGACGTTGGCAGCCTTGACGACGATACTCCTCAAGCCTTTGGCGATTCCTTGTCGGGGTTCTGGGCCTTTACAAATCGCTGGAACCCATTCTCTACGTATCCGAACCCACCTACTCTCGCTGAGATCCAGGCACGGTTGGCGTATGTGTCTAGCGTTGATGCGTTAGAGCGGGCTAAAACAACGCCTGGCTGTCTCTACATGAGACCTCCTATCGATCCATTCGGCACACTGGATTTTGGGAAGTTTGATGAGATTTACTCGGTGGGCTACAAGTACGGGCAGGAGTTTCTAGCGAAGATGAGGGAGCAGGGGGTGTTGCCGCTGGTGGATGAGACAGAGGAGAGGAAGGCGTTGAGGAGAACCATGGCACCGAGAAGAGCGAGTATATAGATTTATGAAGGAGAATGAGAGTGGAGTTTAAAGAATCGAGACTGGGTGGGGGGCTCATGCATTACCAGCGTAGATACCCATTATTGCGGTGTATTAGGTAGCACATTATGCAGCACATTATGCAGCACATTATGCAGCACATTATGAAGCACATTAAAATAGAGAGAAGTTTGTATGGAATCATGAAATGCAAGCACTTACCTAATCTTGTAAAAGTTCCTCATCACTCTTCGGCGGGGTTCCGCCGCGGGTCAGCGGGGCCGCCCGACCTGGGAATTCTCTTGGCGGGAACACCAGGAACAGCTAGAGCGTTGCGGGGCCTCGCAGGATTATTGGCGTGTGAGACAAGATACACAACCGAGACAACGCAACGTGAAAACGATAAGTTCCCGCTGATGATAAAGTCCTACAGAGTCGATGAGGCGGAGTTGAGGTAGATATAAAAGTCAGCTTTGAGGAACTCTCTAAAGACATTCGACCGACTTTCAAGGCACTTAAACCAAGTTTTTTGAGTTTTCTTTAAACTCAACCGATTGCATCATGCCCAGTCCCCGCGAAGTTAAGAAGTCCCTCTTCCTGGGCCGGTTCATCTATAGCAAGAGCCTAGAGAAGCTTGAATATCTTCATGATTGCGCTGTCTGCGTTGATAAGAACGGTATCATCGTCGCCGTCGAGAAATCTTGCGATCGAAAGAAAGCGGAAGAGATCTTGTTCCCCAGGCTCGGGTGGGCGAGCCAAGATGTCACGATCCGAACGGCGAAGGATGAGGAATTCTTCTTCCCGGGATTTATCGGTTTGTCTGATCCGGTCTCCAGTCTCCTATATGAGGGAGACGAGGAAGTGAAATAAATGCTGACGGGGAGGGGTTAGATACACATATCCACGCGCCTCAATATCCCAACAGCGGGATCTTTGGCAAGAGCACGCTGTTGGATTGGTTGGAGACGTACACCTTTCCTCTAGAGAGCAGCTTGACGGATTTGAAGAAAGCGGAGAGGGTGTATGGGAGGGTCATTACGAGGACATTGGCAAATGGGACGACGACGGCGGCGTATTATGCTACGCGGGATGTCGGTGCTACTAACCTACTCGCCGATCTGTGTTTAAAGAGGGGTCAGAGGGCGTTTGTAGGGAGGTGCTGCATGGATTGCTTGGGTCCAGAGTGGTATCGTGATGAGAGCGCCGAGAGGAGCCTGGAGGATACGAAGAGGACGATTGAGCATATCGACGGGATCGACCCGGGGCACAAACTCGTGACCCCGATCTTGACGCCGAGGTTTGCGCCCAGTTGCTCGAGAGGACTAATGTCTGAGTTAGGGAAGCTAGCCAAGGAGAAAGAGTTGCCAATTCAAACGCATCTTTCGGAGAATACGGGGGAGATGCAATTGGTGGCGGAAATGTTTCCCGAGGATGGGAGCTATACGGAGGTTTATGATCATTATGGGCTATTAACGGAGAAGACCATCTTGGCTCATGCTATACACTTGAGCGAAGCGGAGGTAGATTTAATCAAGGAGAGGGGGTCAGGAGTAAGTCATTGCCCGGTTAGTAATATGTCCATCACGAGCGGTTTGTGCAAGGTGCGGTGGTTATTAGACAAGGGGGTGAAGGTTGGCTTGGGGACGGATGTGAGCGGTGGATATTCGTCAAGTATCCTAGAAGCTGGGAGGCAAGCGGCACTTATGAGTAATTGTGTTGCTATGGCAGGAAATGTGGAGGCGAAGCTGAGTGTGGAGGAGGTCCTATATCTTGGTACCAGAGGAGGGGCAAAATTAATGGGCTTGGAGGTGAGGGTAGGTGGATTTGAAGTTGGGATGGAATGGGATGCACAGTTGGTAGGATTGGGGGGGGCAGAAGAAATCGTGGGGGAAGGTCCACTGGATATATTTGGGTGGGAAAGTTGGGAAGAGAGAATAGCGAAGTGGGTGTTTTGTGGTGATGACAGGAATACGAGGGCAGTTTGGGTGAAGGGGAGGTTGGTCCATGAGAGGTAGAGGATAGACATAGATGGGTCGGAGACTGGGCTCTTTTAGATTGGTATAGAAGGGGTTTATAGATGCGATGGCTTTACGATAGATAGACGGTATTATGACGCTACGGCAAATCTAACCTAAACCTCAGTTTTTTGTGCTTTTCCATCTCCTCGGTTGACTTTCTTGAGTTTTGCTGTTATTTGCGTCCAGTCTTGTTTCTCCGCGAGTGTCACTTTTCGACGACTATCATTCGCATTCCTATTTCCTGTAGTACGATGGTAAGAGAAGAAATGAATGTGAATTGAGAAAATCATTTCGCCCAGATTTCATTTTCATCGGCCAAGAGATAGAGTAGTTATATTTGGCCCTAAACTTTACATATCAGAAACACTTAAGATTCCCTCTCCCTACGCCCCACCCGAAATGTCTTCTTTTCTTTTCTTTACTTTTTTATAACATCTAGACAGCTTCCATACCTCGCATTTTCCCCTCACGGTTCTCATCCTCTTGCCAATATACTTCAAATTCCCTCCCTCCAAGCGTTCACATCACCCCTTACGAGAAGCCCAAAGAGCAACGCTATTATGAATATCGTAAAAGACCACTGAATAGCGAATCCTATCTCTAGTTGAGTCTTCCTTCCTTCGCTACATCTCATCATCTTCTCATCTCTTTGATTTAGATGACTATCCTTCAAGCTCACATTCATGGCCTTATCCCTTAATCTGAACATAATTATGCCTTCCGCGTTCACGTGATTCTTTGGATGGAGTAAGAGCACTAGAACCATCAAAGTCGTTATCCTCGGTAGCAATCTGATTCAATAATTCTTCAGATATCCTAGGGGATATGTGGTGACGTCCGTATTTCAGGTGGTGGTCCTGTGACGATGGCATTTCTGATGCTTTATGAGGAACATACGTAGTGTGAAACCCGTTTCTTTTAAGTTGAAGGTAAAGCTTCTTATGAGCCATGGTCGGTGAGATGGCGTCAAGGTTTCTTGGTTGGGGAGGAATAGACATGGATAAATGTTTATGAGGGTTGCGTGCGAGCTTTCCGGGCATAAGATGGTGCCGCTAAAATGAAGTATATAACGAGCGAGAGGATAGCGAGGGGGAGGATGGCTCTGAAGAAGTACTTCATCGTAGACTAAAATGCTTGATATTGTGCTTACTATACGGGTTGCTTATCAAGCATCTTCAACTTGAACTCCGATATTGAGGTTAAAGAAGCATTTCAAAACTTGAAATCGGAAGGACGACGGTCGGACACATCCAAGGGTTTATAGATACTCTTCGGCTTCTTGATCAGACTTCTTCGTGATTGTTAAGAATCACGTGAGTCTGAAGGCTTCTCTGGCTTGGAAAGAGGTATTTAATGTTCGACTCGTATAGACCAACCTATTTTGAAACAGCCATCTTAGGCTACATCAATTTGATTGTTCTTCGACTTTGAGTCATGCACAGATGGTAATGCGTATGATTTTCGAGGGTCTGCTCACCCTATATCAGATGGATATCACGAAGTGAAGGGCAGAAATTGAAAAATAAAAGCAGGAACCAGGCGCCTTAGTATATTAGGATATATATACATGCAAACAAAAACAATAACACCTTGCCCCTCATAAAGCCATCCTCAATCCCAGTAAATCCCTAACCTGCACGACCAGCACCCCCCAAACGGCTACCCAGAGCAGACAAACAACTCCTAGAACCCACCACCCCAAGCTGATCTTCAGCCCCTTACTCTCCTGCCGTATCGCCACATTATTCTCTATTCCACCAGTAACTCTTCCTACCACAAAAGGCAAGCCCCCTAATGTCAACAACCCCGAGGTTACAGGCCTAAATCTCGGATGATGCAGCACTGCTAAAGCAAAATGCGCATAGAGAAAGGCACAATACCCGGCCATGACTATATTCGTGAATAAATACCACCACGTGCCCTCAATAGCCGCCTGTTGGACTAGTAGTACCGGAATGGCTAATATGACAGCGGCACTCAGCGGCTTAAGCCAGGGTGAACCAATTCTGGCCATTAATGCGAGAGCTGGGATGAGAAGGAGTATTGCATGAGTGGTGAGAGTGGTTATCTTCGCTGCTGTTTGGAAGAGGTTGGCGCGGAGTGTTGAGTATTCAATAGGGAGAAGTGTTGGAATAGATATTGCTGATATATTTTCGGAGAGCTGGGCGTAAAGAGGAGGAAACGTAGTTATTCCCGCCACAGAAACGACGAGAACCCCCGATCGATTCGTCAAGCCAACCAAAAGTCCCATTCCAACCACCATGAGAAAGACAATAAAGGCCCAAGTCTTCAGGCCTTGAATGCTAAAGACATGATATTGTTCCTCGATCCCTTGTGAATAAGCACCAGTCTCATTTAGTGTCTTTAAAGGCGCTTCCACAACGTCGAGTAATTGTGCAGCCGCCCGTGGTGTTGCTGAGATGAGATAGTAGAGTAGAACCTTCCTTGTCGATCTCAAAAAGTAATGTAATAACGCTCCGTAGACAATAATACTAAGGACAAAGTCGACCAGCTCTGCACCGTGAAACACTTGAGAAGTCCTGTTCTCTAGCAGAGGAAGAGCATGGGGATCTGCATTTGAGCTTTGCGCAGAATACGAAAGGTTTGCCATCGAAAGAGTCACAAACAAGATAAATACTAGCATAGTGAACCTTCTCTGAACTCGAAGAAAGCATTGCAGACTTGTCCTTACTCACTTGGGATTTGACCGGATTTTGTTTCAGGGAATGTTGGGACCCAAGCAACTTTGCTGGGACCAACAAATTGTGAGGCAAACGACACCACTTTAGGGATGACATGTTGACAGCAAGAGAATAACACGACACGATAGATGAAACTTTGTATCACCACCATGTTTGGCATCGCAGAAGACTTCTTTTGAACCCACGCAAATGGTAGTTAAGGAGAATAGCTCCGTCGGATTATTAATTGTGAGAAATGAAGATGTTGAGAAACACGGGCCACCCACCGGCCCACCCTCCTCCTGAGCACAAACCGAGCGACAACACCGTCATCGCTGCCCAACTTTTTCCCAACACGTGCCCAACCGTCGAGGCAGTTGTCGTGTATCCTTTCGAATGATATAATCCTCTCGGGAGGGACTTTCTGAACTTCAGCCACGAGAAGATAGATATATATCGGCTTCGGGCCACCTATCAGGCCATAACCCATCACGTCCCACCAAATCGTAAGCTCTGGAGATTAATATTGGTAGGAGCTGTCCCAGTAATATAAATATCCGGTATTCATTCCTGATAGTTGTGTGACACAAGAGGAAGGAAATATATAAAAGAACGAGAACTGAGAATGCTGTAAAGGCGAGGGATTTTGACTCGTGCAGCTTTTTTGTAATGATCTAGAAGATACTTGATCTAGGATAATTGTGAATATTACCTTTAAGAGTTTATTCCTGTGTTTACTTATTCATAGTCATTGTTAAAGCCAATGCAAAGACACGTCAATAAGAGGAGACTACAATTTCATCAGACGAGGGACATATTTATACCTTGAAAACTAGTTAAGAGTGTTGCTGGTAGTAGCATGCGTTTAACTCTTCTTTTTAAACATTCGAGCCAAGTGCCAGCCCAAATAGTTATTTCGAAGATCGCTCGTGGTATACCATAGGCTTCCTTTCTTAGTTTCGGAATGCTTGTATTGTCATGAACACGTGACCAAGAGCAAAACCATCACTTCAATATAAACCATGCAGTAGGTACAACACAAGACTCATCGACCCGACGAGTATCTGTAAGCTATGATGAAACAACATATACCCGTTTCAATCTCGTTTCAACCTCGTTTCGATTTTACTTTGGCTGTGGCAAGTTTGACACAGAAAAATGAAATACTTGAGATAGAACAAAACAGACAGACGGCTTGAATAGCTATAGCCTCCTATCGTTAATGAAAGAGCATTCCATTTGTATTTAACTCGTGGTATGCGTTATTGACCGCAAAAAGGATAAAGCTATGCACTAAATCATCAAATTCGCCCTAAGCGAGTACGCACGCACACTTAAAGAAATGATAAAAGAATATAAAAGAAAATACAAAAATGCCGAGAACAAAGCTGGGTTTCATGAAAGTGTTCTATGAACACAGGGCTATGGATGTGCGAATTGAATGGGAAAATGGGAAAATAAAAAGCAAAGCAAAAAAACATGTTATAGATCGTATTGTTGTGTGCCCACAGACAGAATCGAACTGGCAACCTCGTCATTACTAGTGACGCGCTCTACCATTGAGCTATGCGGGCTTTCATTTGATTTGATGGCCTGGATGGTGTTAACTAAATATATGTATGGTTAGGTATTTCCTCTGCGGTCGGACGATTTTCGTTGAAGACACATGGTCCTAGAAGAAAAGCTCGCTTTAGTGTGGAACCAACTTGACCTAGAAAGGAAATAATTTTTTACCGAGGCATAATCGAGAGCGCTATTAATTTCGAGAGTTTTGAAGTACGAAAGTACACTAGCAACATCGCGTCTGCATTGTCCAGTGTAGAAAAACGCTTCACTTGATAGATGGGCAATCATGCATTCAACACCTTATATCCCATTGCATACTCTACTTTGCGAGAGTAATGCAATGGAGTGATCGCTGCGTTGAATATTTTTAAGACCCGTCTGGCCCAGGCTAGAGAAGGCGACAAGCTTTCACAATTGACCTAACCACATGGAATCAGGAGTTGCAGCGAAGGAGGCAAAAATGTGATCTGGAGAGGCGATTGTGGCCTTCGATGGTGCGCTGGCCTCTAGGCCAAAAAGGATGTGAGAATGGCATGCCCGCCGGCAGAGATACAAAACCCCAGATGAAAGAGCGACTCGTGTTCTCAAGAATGGTTCTAAGCTTTGAGTCCCTCCTCTTTTGTTGCGTATTCATGCTTTATTTAGCTTTACATGTTCGTTTTGGATTGATTGCGTTGGAGAATGAATACTTGGAACTATTCCAGTAGTTCTCTCAAGTCGGTCCAGATTTCCATGTTTATTGAAGTTATACTCTAGAAATATTATTTTGAATTTCTTTTGATGAAAGTTACAACCAAGTTGTTGGACTTCATCGAGGCTAGAAATGGTAAAAGATCCAAGAGTCTCTTACAAATCCCTTCTACAAGCATGTAATACATTTGAACTCTGGCACGAATCTACATACAAATTGGCGACTCTAGAACTTTGGATCATCAGTTGGAGACTATGCACAGCAAGCATTTAAGATTTGCATATTCAGAAAAGCGCAGATGACGAACCGGAATCCACCTCCTGCTCCATGTTCCTAAGCAAATTCATGCATTCATGAAAAATTACAGCGAAATCGCCATCACTCCCTTCACAAACAGCAGAAATAAATCCCTCAACGATGCTTTTTTGTAGTGCTTACTGCCAAACGTTGTCCTAATTTTTATGACCAGCGACTTGCAGAGAAAATCGCGCAGAGGGGGTGAGGGATTTCCAAGACATCCCCATTTCCGAATTAGTATGCGGGGAATGACACCCGACGCGTACTACTAAAGATAGGGGTAGGAATTAGGAGATATTCGATCCTTGGTCGCCACTTCTTCCTTCTGGTTGGAATGCCTTCCATTTCGAGGGATACTTCTGGATCTGCCATGCAGTAAGTCGCAACCTCGGAGGAGCATAAGACGAATAGCAACTGATGCATCCAGGTTACTGGTCAAAGATTCTGTGAGGAAAACCATTTCACGCGACAGCGAAACTCCAGCTGTTTTCTTCGACTACATCAATGCCGGGCTTTCAATTACCCTGGTCCTGCTTGGGGGTTTATTCGCCGGACTGACTTTGGCGTATGATTATTTTCTCATTTTTTCTACCTGTTTTTATATATATATACAGAGTTTGACGGCGATATAGCTTCATGGGCCAGGATCGAACTTGTCTTCAAGTAATCGCAAGATCTGGGACAAAAACAGAGAGAGAAAATGCCCAGAGAGTGTTAAACGTTCTTCAGCGGGGACGACATTGGGTTCTAGTCTCTCTCCTGCTCGGTAATGTCATCGTAAATGAGACGTTGCCAATTGTCCTTGATCGGGATGTAAAAGGAGGATTCTTTGCTATTCTTGCATCGACGGTCTTGATTGTCACTTTTGGAGAGATCATACCTCAAAGCATATGTGCGAAACATGGGCTAACTATTGGGTCTTGGTCGTCGAGGTCGGCTCATTCCATCCACGCTGAGAGTCCATGCTGACTAAATTCTAGATATGTGTTATATGTTATGTACGGTTTATTTCCCGTTGCCTACCCCGTCGCTAAACTTCTCGATATGCTACTGGGGAAAGATCATGGTATCATTTTCAATAGGGCGGGCTTGAAGGCACTGATCTCGATTCATGAGCATCTCGGCTACTCGTCGACAGAGAACTTAACCAGGGAAGAAGTGACCGTTATGTCGTCTGTCCTTGATCTAAAGCACATCTACGTTTCTGAAATTATGATCCCAATAGCCAAACTCTTCACCTTGGACTGTGAACAGCTTCTCGATGGCATTACAAAATACAACATCGCCGAGTCAGGTTACAGTGATATTCTCGTCTCAAAGGATTCACAACATGGCACTGGACAAATATTCATGGGTGTTCTCCCTGTGAAATCCCTCGTTGTGCTAAATTTTGATGTTGCGGTGGCGGTGGGGCAACTTGCTCTAGATAGGCTTCCGGTCGTAAAGCCGAATGCGACTATTCAAGACACGTTTGGAATTTTTCGGGATAAGAATATACAGGTGGCGTTGGTGACTGAGAGGGGGTTACTTCAAGGAGTCCCGCTTGGCGTTGTTATGGCAAGGGATATAATGGATGAGATATTGGGGGCGTGAGCTTTTCTCTCATTTCTTGGGTATTGACATGTAGCTAGTATCATGTGGCCCGTTGTGTTCAGGGAGACGGAGTGAGGGATATATTCTGCGTATTAGATGGGGCAGGGGTTGGGGTATTCGGGATGGGGGCAGTTGCATTGGGGCATATAGTGCAACTGGTATTAATGCTCTCTTTGGACTTCCTTGGTAAGTCTTCGGTGCTGCGTACGACATAAATTGGTGGTGTTCGATGTTTTATTTGATGCTTGGAAATGATATTGCTTGAGCAAGTACTTGATTGAATCCTGACGTAATGGAAACTGAGTATCCAGGCTTTCCTGGACGTTTCGCTCGGAAGTCTCGCAGTAAAAAGCATATAACCTAATGAATGACTATATTGTAAACAACCACTATGAGCTTCAGTTTACTCAGTCTCCTGAACGATGTACTGCAATCGATATTTATACATGTCTGAAGGGTTTTGCCTTCGGGGACATGTGATAGGCTTTCTCTTCAAGCCAAAAAGCCATCATTGCATTAGACAGACTCTGTCAAGGACTAGCTCTGATTTAATTAATGAAAGAAAACCACTGAAGAATTATGTAGTTTTATCTTCCACCTTGCCACATGCCACCCACATGGGACTGGTCTACTACGGTAAGTCGTTGAAAGAATTATTTTCTCCTTTCAACAGCAACACATATACAAATTAACCAATTACAGGATAAATTAGCAATACGTCAACATGGTTCTAATCAAATTAGAGTCTTTATTCCTAAAGTCTAGAAATTCAAACTCCTAAAAAGGGCTCCTCCTAAACTGCTCTATAAGGGTCCAAAAAAAAGTGGCCGATTTTTGGCACCTACGCTAACATCAATTTGAAACCCCAAAAGTAAGCCACACAGTAAAAACTTAACGATTCAACCGATTAATAGTATATACAATAGTTGTAATAACAGTTTTCACGAATGTGAAGATACAAAGAGGTCTCAAGGGCATTTTCAAGCTATAGATAATACTCCTTTTTGGTGTTCGCGCATACGCCGAAAATCGGCCACTTTTTTTGGACCCTTATAGCTGCTTAACCCAATCAACAATCTGGCTCTTCGCTTACATCAGCCCCACCAAGAAATGCCCGCTCTTTAGCCGCCCTCTCATTTAAGCTTTATTATATTACTAAATAACACGCGGCCTTTCATTCGTCAGTGATAATCTGGTCTTGTGGTCTAGTGGTATGATTCTCGCTTAGGGCTTACCCTGATGCAAATTTGCGAGAGGCCCCGGGTTCAACTCCCGGCAAGACCCTTTCTTTTTAGAGTATTTTCTTAATTTTCTTTTTTAAATGTTTTCTCTCCAGCTGCCAGCTGGTGTAAGAATTCTTGTTGGGCAACTCTGTAGCGAAGTTTTTTTTTGGTTAATGCTGATTTAAACGACAAGTGGCATTCGGTTAACAGCCAAAAACTTTTAATCTTTATTTTACTCTTTTGGAACAACAATTAAGAATCGGTTGAAAAATAGTTAGCGATTGTTTTGTAAGATATAAACGCATTGGCAGTTGTGATTTCTTGTATTAAGTATCATCTATACAGCAAGGTAGAATATGTCTCTACGCCTGGAACCATTTATAAAAGACAAGTATAGCGAGCTAGAAAGTTAATTGTTTAGTTGTATTTAAAAAGAATGTAGTAAAAGTAGAAAGCATTGTATACAGTATGATCGTATCTGACACTGAAACTGTGGTTGGGTGTGTCACGTCTAATTCTGTATATATTTTATTTTTTATGGAGAAACCCCCCCCCCCCAAAAAAACACCTGCCCGACCTTAACTATGCAACTGCCGTGAATCGAACACGAACCTCCACCTTGGAAGGGTGGAATCCTAACCATTGGACCACAGAAGCTTAACAATACTAGCAAGTCGCTGCTGACTGGCCGGAGTTGTTCTTGTTTCCCACCATATTGTGTGTGGAAGCTTTCAGCAGCCGGTGGGGCAGGAGCGGTGGAGAACTCGGTGTCAAAAGATTATCCTTGTGGGTCCCTCCAAAAGGGAGTTATAAATTTTCATTGATATAATCATAAAAAGTGTAATATTAACAGCTTTAACTTGGGTTAGAGCTGTGGTCTTTACGAAAAAACCAGAAATAATAGACGGTCCTGTTCAAGTAGTCCCCAGAACTTCTATAGTAGTAGTATAGTATCAGTTATATAAGTAGGTCTCTATATAATTTCAATGTTAAAAGAAGTAATGCTAAATGCTCTAGATGTAAGGAAGTGATTTTCCAGTAGTTACAATATTGAATCCCTGTCACGTGTGATGAGAGTTGTGGCTATAAGGGATCGAATTGAAGAGAACTTGATTGAGCGAAGATTTTTATGAAGTCAATGTTATTTTATATACAACCAAAGTACCGCCTAAAGTCTCACGGAAGGTTATCTCACGGAATGTAATATAAATTATACAAGCTATTTACACACTTTGGACCATAGAATTGGTACATAATTGGGATGAGAAGTGAGTGGAATAGAGTACTGTATTTAAGTATACTATTTTAAGTAACCTCTGATCTCATGCCTATAAAGAATAAGGTTTAGGAGAAAAACGTAGAAGTAGCCTGTGGTCAGTCAGCTGACCCTTGAAGTGACAATATCTTTGTCACTTCATCAACACTTTTTTCTAGTCACTACAAGAGACAATAAAACGCAATGGCTACATTATTTATACATCTCTAGTTAGTGACTGTTATATGCAAGATTTTTTTGTCTTCTCATTGTTCCAGTTATATCATGTAGCTTCCTAACTTAAAACCTCGCTAGGGGAATAGCAGAGCTCCAAAAAGGACAAGCCCTAAACTGTTTTTCTCCACATGGTATTATCTAATTTCAGGTGCTATTGCCTTGCATCTCAATCTCTTCCTCACCAGCACCCTCATCGACTGCCCCACCTGCTTCCAAATCTCTATCATGATCTCCCTCCTTAACATTCATCTTCCTAGTGAGATTACTAAACCAACTCTTAGCTTTTTTAGGGAAATCAGCGTCGCGAACAGCTCCTCGTTCTACTTTCGCAGCCTTTTCTCCGCTTGTGGCATTAGCGTCAAGCTGTCCAATTGGTGAATCACGATTCCCTGAAGGTCCTGCCTCAGTATCTGAATCCTCGCCAACAACGAAGGTCTCCGCTGCACTTTTAGTCATCGCGGCAGCCTTATCAAGTTTTCCAAGTCGGACATGCTCTTTAATAGTCCAATGCACTAGCAAAGTGATACCCATGAAAGAGAAAATCAAGATAAGAAATAGGAATGCGAGGGCAGGCTTATCAAACCATGGTTTTGGCTCCGTGTTTGGAATCACCCTCGCGTGAGGAGCCATTGGAGTTGAAGTTGGGATTGCCGGCGGAAAAGTTGCGTAGCTGAGCTCAGCTGTGTTGATAGTGGTTGGGGTAGTCATGTCAGCGGCAAAATGAATCACGCTGATAGCTGTGTTGAGGGAGAGCGCGGTAGGGAGGCTGCGAATGATAGGAGTATCTTGGGGAATAGAATTGGACTACACCTGGCAAGTCCTACGAGGATTGATACTACTAGGAGCATTCGAATGAGCTGTGTAAGAGAAGCCATCTCATTGAGACAGGTAGTGAAAACCATGTTATGTACTTGACACACTTTTTTAGGTTAGGTAAATTGACTAAACCCCCACCTTTGATTCTTCATTCTTTCTTCTCTTTTGCTTCAGTCTTAGATACTGATGAGCTGGAAAGCGTATTTAGATTCTTATATATTGGAGAAGGGAATTGTTCGTAACTTGCCAGAGGATTGTTCAGTTGGTGTCTATGAAGCTATATACTCCACTGAAACAATTCATATTACTATTCACGAATCTTACACTTCTATTACTAAGAGCCTAGAGAACACTTCTTAGTTCTTGAAGACTTTAGCTTAAATTTGCTAATGTCTTTACTTCTCATTAATCAGAAAAAAACATACCTAAAACTACGTTTACTGGTTGTTTAACAGGTTTTTTGGCCAAGGAGCCCTGTTATTTCCATTATACTGTTTTTAAACATCAGGTTCTTCTAAGCTTATACTGTTAATTCAGTAGTAAAATTATTTTAAGATTCAGTGTCACACAGACAAAGATATTCGAAATCATCGCTGCAAGAGTTGATGGGAAATCCAAAGTGAATGTAAATGAACAAATTTTTTACAAATGCTATGATTCACGGGAGTCTAGAATAATCTCAATCTTTCTCAGCTTTGTCTTCCGCTTTCTTTATAGTTTCATTTTCCCATAAAGGATATCTCCACCCCCTCCCCGACAAGACACCTAGCTTCCTCCACCTAGAAAACTCTCCCATATTCCCCCACAAGCCTCCCTCCCCTTTCTCATAGCCACATTTATTCAATTGGGTTCAAAATGACAATTCCACCACCAGAGAGCAAAGGTTGCCCGACAACTCCCGATGAGAGATTTCGCCATAGACGCACTCCTCGTGACTGCACTTCTCATGGATGCACTTCTCATGAATGAATTTATGAACACACTCTTCGTCAATCTATTCCCCATAAACGTGCTTCCAATGAACCCAGACGCCATGAGAAGACTGGCAATACACACAAAGACAGAAAAAGCTATGATAATGGTTTATTCAATTCTGCTGCGACTATCATTACTGTTGTTTTCGCTTGGGTAATTGTAGTCTTAGACTTCATGCCAAAAGAGACTACGCCAAAGCATAAGAAAACGACATCGCGTAGAAAACGATATTGACTGCGAAGAATTTGAGGTGACACTTTGATCTGAAGGGTGTTATCTGGTGGATGAGTTCTAAGGAGCTAGATTCAAGCTTGCTTTGCCTGGGGAATTTGAGGTTATGTGGACAAAATTGGTGGAAGGAAGAGGTGAGGTTTCAGCCTTCATCTGACTGATGTATGAGATAGCTTAGGATTCCGAGACATTCTTGCCAGATTCTTTGTTCTGCGGTGTTTTTTTCCCACTAATGCAAAGCAACTGATTTCCAGCTTGCTTTCCCATTTTTGAAACTCCGCTTGATCTTCCAATAAACCAAGAATAATGATAATACTGCAATAATTCAATGCAGCTGTTTAGATGCATTTGAAAACTACGTGTCTTTTTACCCCGCTTTAAGCGAGGAGTTATGTAACTGTAGGTCCAAGCACTACATGTAGCACCACCCTGTTTCACAGAACAGGAGTGCTTATTATGTAGTATGTTGGATCGTCGTTCTATTCATAGGGTTGAGGACCCCAATACGTAAATATACGGATTGGGGTCCCTCGCTAAAGCTATGCATATTCCTAATAGAGACTAGCTACACGTGACTACGAGCAACCCGTTTGACCAACTTGATTCACCCAACACCAGTGAATATAGTTCTCCCAACAGTAACGAAGCCCGCAATCTAGAAATAATCTATTAAACTCCAATATTTGTAACTAGAGTTCCGATGAGTATCCTCTTGTGTTGCTTGATATTACGGTAGCAGCTAAGTGAGGCATGAACCACCAAGCCCAGTCATATATACATCGAGAAGCATTTTGTAATCTCAAATCCTTACAGGCAATTCTTTACCCCTTAAAGATATGGAAGAGATATATATTCAACCATCTCTATCTTGAAGAGCTCAGAACTCTCTCCCGGGGTGGGTTTGTAGATATATAAACTTCGCTTGGTATTTAGGATTCCTAGTAAATGTAGCATAGGAAACACTTTCCCTAACTTTGATCAGGTCAAAACCCAAAGAATTCCGTAGATGAATGTACGTTATAGATTGCTAGATCCACGTCATCCGCATTTAAGTTTTAGCACTGTAGCACTGTAGCACTATAGTACCACAGTACATTATATTACAAATTTCGTAGTCTACCTTAGGTAAAGGATGATAGATGTCCATATAATTCTTTAGGCATATATCGCCATGGCGTCAGAAAAATACACAACCAAATCGCTCTCATCTGAGAGGCATTCTTCACATGATCGATATACATGTACGCATTTGAACGTAGCTAATAAAAGCAGGCAATGTCTTGCCTGAAGAGGCTTGAGTAGGCTTGCCTAACTAAATTCTGCAGAATGAGCATTTTGTTGTCTCTCAAATCACATGGCATTAGTCTCGCTGGTGCTAACTTTCTTGTAGCTATAATGTATGTTTTATAGAGCTGCTAAGTCTAAGAAGGGATACAAAGGTCTTCATCAGCAATGTCTTCCTTCCACATATTTTCAATTCTGTACTACTAAAGCAATGATCAGGAAGAAAAAGCCTCATGTTTATCTAGTCGTCGGTGGTCATTAATGACATTTAGTCATGGGCATAGCGCTTGTGATTGGCATGAAACTAAGTCGACGATGCCGAAATAGACCTATTATCGATGGGTGTAGACCAATTCCAGCCAGGTAGAATACAATGGAGATTTTTCACAGAAGTGAACGAAGCTACTTTTAGCTATTAAGTTACTACTGCTGAATGTTCTAAGTGTTATACAACAAGCATCCAGCGTCGTACTTCGAAACTACGATCAGTCGGCTAATTATTCCATACTCGAAGACCAAATCCACAACCTCTTGTTAAAGTTAAAAAGGGTGGTTTAGGAATTGGTTTGTTGAATAATGTCAAATAATATCGGAAAGGTTTCTGACTTACCAAGAGTCGATTGATGCCTTGCTGCCTGCGCGTCCTTTCAAAACTCGATCGAGTACTAGATCAGAGTTCATTGCTGACATGGATATGGGGCATTAAACATGATGAAAGAGTGTTATTGATACACAAACTGTACAATGCACAAACCTAATTACTGGCAATCTAGTCCATTGTCATCGGCGAGACTCGGAAGTAACGTGGTAAAAGTATTGTGAATTACTATAGAGCTATCTAAGCTTATAGAGCTGTAATAAGCTTCTCGTTTCTCTCCTCTGTAGGGTGGCCCCAATAACATCTACCCACAATTTACCAGCGTGCCTTTAAATGATAAGAGTATTCCACACGAATATAATCGACAAATGAAATTTGTCTCGAGTCTGTGTATCGCAACCAGCGTCCGGTGCTGGAAATCCAAATCCAGCTTTGAACACCTTCCGCATTCTTCTCAACTCATACTAACGCAAACTCATCCAAATACACCACATTGATGTTTCCTTCCTGGAAGAATGGACAATGTACCGTTACTCTGATTGTCGCTTGAGTATCGAGAGTCGTAAAGCTTAGGCTGACTGACTCAACAATGCCAGGCTTCAAGTTGACACCGTCAATCCACGTATTGCTTACCTCATCAGAGAGCTGAAGGTAACATTTCGGCGTCTTGCGTCCAAAGCCGGCTGATTCAGGAGGGGGGGCAAGTTGCCCGTAACCAGAGATAGTGTATATTGTGTTATAACTAATACTAGAGACCGTTTGTTCGAGGTAGGCTGTTTCACCATCGGCAACGGTCACGTTGAGGAAGTAATCGCCGAGCATTTTGATACCGTTTTTGCCATTGGGTTCGATAGAGGGCTTGGAGTAGAATTTATAAGGATCGGGGCCTTGGACCCATGGTGCCAGTCTCCCGAACTCAAAACCGCCATTGATAAGAGATCCACGTGCAGGAGGAGGAACACTAGTAGTTGACTTGACGAGTGTCGTGCTGGTGGCAAAGGTGGATGAGTGTGATGATGGCCTAGCTGTTGTTGTTGGTAGGACGGAGCTTGATAGGCGGAGGGTGGCTGCTTGACTCGAAGTTGAACGTGCTAGGGAGCTGCTTGGCGTCGCAGTTGTACTGGACGAAGGTCCTCGGTTTGAACCGGTGACTCGTGAGGATGTTGTGATACTGGCTGAAGGATTGCTGGGTGATGTCAGCCCGCAGCTCGTTACAGTAACCGTACTCCGGGAAAAGGTAGCAGCAGGTAAAGTAACTGTACTAAGGGCGACACCAGGTAAAGTGACCGTGCTGATAGTAGCACCAGGTAGAGTCACCGTTCTAATAGCAGTACCAGGTAC